>VMOF01000369.1:47485212-47614950 GCA_011764245.1 Trialeurodes vaporariorum
TGATCGTTCAATTTTTCGTGAGTTTGCATAGAAACCCTTTGGCAAATATTTTCTCGAAAAGGATAGGGTATAAGCATAGCTACATTGACTCATGGGCGCCCACAAAAAATTGCTGGGGGGGGGGGCTAAATCATTAAAACCTGTAAACAATTTCTCGTGAATTTTATAAACAAAACTGAATCTTCCGTGCTTTTCGTTCCACGTGAACATTTTCCGAAAAAAAAATAACTGAAATGCAGCAAAAACATAAAGTGAAAAAAGCCAATTTCCTTAGTGGCTTTATTCTTTTCCAACCTTTCAGCACGAAAAGGAGTGAAATATGAAATAAAGCCAATTTTTCTGGCTTAATTTTTTCTTATCAGAAAGGGAAAAAACAATTGGTTTGACGATCAGCTGTTATTCTCATGCTCGAGCTCGAAGCATATCACATTCGCAAGAAACTCAGGAGAGGAAAAATATTTCGGCGATGATGAATTTCGCATTTGTGCTCCGCTGAAACTTGGCTGCTTTTGGGGATTGAACGTATAGACCATTATAGTATATGACGACAAGAAAAAATTGGATCCAATTAAAATAATATGTTCTATCTCGCTCACTCTCACATGGTAACCCATAAAATTTTATCCATATTTGCGAATGCTTTACGCTAGTAAATAAACAACTGGTTATCTTCTATCTTACTGCCATATACTAGACCCTATATACGCACTTTAAAAAAAACTCTTTACTCTATTTTAATTCTTGAAACATCACGCATTGATTTACAAAATTAAAAATCACATTTATTGGAAGGCCGAGTCATTCTTTGTCTTTGTCTCACTCACAGCATTTCATACGCAAACCACCAC
This sequence comes from Trialeurodes vaporariorum, assembly GCA_011764245.1. Taxonomy (NCBI): domain Eukaryota; kingdom Metazoa; phylum Arthropoda; class Insecta; order Hemiptera; family Aleyrodidae; genus Trialeurodes; species Trialeurodes vaporariorum. Next base: position 47,486,061 of record VMOF01000369.1, read on the forward strand.
CTTTAAGAAAAAACACCCAATCGTTCTAACCTCTTAGCGGCATTAAACTCATATCCTAGAATATGACATGCCCATACGAAACTATGTCAGTGAGACAAGGACAAAACATGGGAAAAAAATATAATTACGATGATTGTTAATTAATGCGTTATGTTTCGACAATTTTGATAGTACGTAAACATATCAAAGGGCGCGGAATCTATTGATGTACTAAAATCGGCGGAAACAGCACGTTTTTTTGCATTAATTTACATTTAAATGATTGGATAACGGTCTATACGTTCAATCCCAAACGCAGCCAAGTTTCAGCGGAGCACAAATGCGAAATTCATCATCGCCGAAATATTTTTCCTCTCCTGAGTTTCTTGCGAATGTGATATGCTTCGAGCCGAGCATGAGAAAACAGCTGATCGTAAAACCAATTGTTTTCCATTTTGATAAGAAAAACTTAACCCAGAAAACTTGGCTTTATTTCATATTTCACTCCTTTTCGTGGCTGAAAGGTTGGAAATGAATAAAGCCACTAAGGAACTTGGCTTTTTTTTCACATTTATGTTTTTGCTGCAATTTAATTACAGGGCTCAACTTCTCTGCACGACGCAGTGGCGTCGCGTGCCATCTGGCAACAATGCAACAGCTCCATTTAAACTCATTAAATATATCGAATTTTTCTTGTGCACTGTGCACCCCCTGAATTAGATATTTTACATGAAATTAAATGGATAGAATACATTGTTGCCAAATTGCACGCGACGCCACTGGCACGACGGAAACGATAGGTTGGGTCATTCATTCTTGCGGGATTCCCCCATTGTATAACCGACTTATTCGACGGCCATCTTTAAAGTTAAACATATTTATTGAGCTTGTGAATGGATTTAGTTACTTTTTGATGGTTTCAATGTGATTTTCGAGCGTTTTTACGCAGGAATCGACCTTCCATGACGTTTATCCGCATTTATTGAACAAGTTTAGAAAAATGTACCATATCGGACGCAAAAGTTTTGGCATTAAGAATTTTTACCGAGCGCAGGAAGGAGGCTCGAAATATTGCCTTGGAGGTGAAAATTGGTCCTAATGTTTTGACTTGCATCTTGAAAAAAGCATAAACAGAAGTCTCTTGTAGCAAAAATTCGACTACCTTTATGCGATTAATTAATTACCTTAATTACCTTAGGTGCCTCCTTTCTACGCTCGGTGAAAATTATTGGCAACAAAACTTTTCCATTTGATAGTACAACTTATCCCCCACCCACCCTTCCACCAGTGGCGGCTCGTGCAATGTGGCAACATCGCAATCTCTCCATTTAAACCTATGTAAAACAATCGATCTTGAGGAGGTGCAATTGCACCCCCAATATATCGATACTTTTGCATAGGTCTATATGGCAAATAAGCATGGTTGCCAAATTGCACGAGCCGCCACTGCCTTCCCCACAGAATACGCAAGAGGTGAAGATAAGTACCTTCCTCGGTTCTGTGGAAGGTTTAAAGGTGCTCAACATTTGTTACATGTTTTTCTTATTTACGTAAACACCGCAGCGAATCCAAACAATTGGGAAAACTTAAGTGCGTGAAAGATCCGTTCGAGCTCGATTGACATAGTGATTGTGATGGGAAAAAGAAAACGTATTTTTTTGTACCGAGAGAAAACCATGAACAAGGACTCCGGAAAAAGAGGCACGGTGAGGACTGAGGTTTGAGGTTTGAGGAGGTGAACGTTTGTAAAAAACGCACACTTGTGAGATTTCAAGCGGTTAAATTTAAATCACGGAGGATGAGAAAGAAAGTGGTCGGGAGGGCGATAAAAATCTTCGAGGGGTGTGAGGAGGGGGAAAGGCGAGTGTACGGTGCACTATGGTCTGGGAGCCCACATTTGTGGCCTTAAATCAGGGAATGACCAGATCTTCTTGAAACTTGGGGTACATAGTTTTTTGGGTCGCTGAACACGAATTTGAAAGAATTTTTTGCAAAAATTTCAAACCCAAAGATGGCGCCAGCCGAGGTGGCTCGTAAAATTTGGTAACTATGTTTTGTGCCTTTTATTTTTCACAATTTGATTCTTGGTGAAGCAACAGAGAATTTTTTCACCATAAATCGATTATTTTACTTTGGGTTTTGGATGGAAAAATGCGTTGTTCCCAAAATTTCACGAGACGTGACTCTCTGAAGTCATACTTATCGGCGGCCATCTTTGTTTTGGGAATTTTGAAAAAAATAAAAAAAATGAATTCAGCGACCCAAAAACCCCCCACCCGCCGATTTTCAATGAATTTCATCAATTATTGGCGGAGCAAAAAATTTTTTTTGTAGAATCGAAAGTCGGAAAAACCCTTTTTTTGGCCTAGATTTGAAACTTTGTGCGGTCATAACTCTTGAATGAAACATTTCTCGGCATCGCGGTTTGCGCCATCTGAAAGCTTATAGAATCAGCTTTTTTCACGAAAGTTTTTCTTCAGTTTCCTTCTTGCACATTTTTTTCAAACTCAAAAAACAAATTTCGAAAACTTCAAAAATAAAAAAAATGGCAAAATAAGACTCAAATATTTTTAAACTAAACATTATAGCACATCAATCGAAAGATCTTAAAAAATACGCATCTTTTGACGCAAAGTTCACGTCAATATCTCTCATTTTAATTTTCCTCATTCTCTATAACTAAACTTCGGCGCCACATTTAAATGATTTATCAAAAAAAAACGATTTGCTGATTTAAAATGAAAAAATTTATAAATCTGCACCCGTCTGCAGTAGGTCTTTAATGATCTGAATAGAGGGAGTATGAGGAACATTTTGAGACTATACAGAGCCTTCATGTATCTTCAATTTTTTTAAAACGTTACTTAAAGTTTTTGTCAAGTGTTTTTTTTTTCCTCAGAGGTAGCACATTTGAAGCTCAAAACTAAGGATAAGAAAAAATAATAGTTTAAAGACGCTAAAATAGGGGAAAAGAACTTCCTTTTTGGGTTCCCGACCATGCTTTTTTTTATTTTGTTTTTCCATGCCGCCACAGTAACACTTTAAAAGTAAATGACACCCTCCAAATTCACGGTTTTTTCTTACCTTCGAGGTGCGTATTTTGCGATGAGATAGCTGACCCGGGAGAGCAAACAGATAAGATGATACTAGCCGTTCTAAGTACCTCAAAGTGTAGATTCGATAACATCACAGTGAAGATGTTTTCTGAAATTTATTTTTTCGATTTTTTGCCAAAAAAAAGGGTTTTCAAACCATAGTGCGGTGGTGGTGAGAGGGGATGAAGATAGGATAGGTAGGAGCATCAAGGATGTATGAGATATGTGAGATGGGAGATAAAGGAATCTGTCGCTTGGAATCGAAATGTATCCAAGCACGGGGTGCAAGTGGGCGCCCAGTGGACGGAATCCGGTGAAATCGAGACGGTTCCTGGAAAAAAAAAAAAAAGGGCCCAACTCAACGTGCTATCCCATAAGATGGGATTTATGGAACGTGCTTTAGAGGAATCACGGAGGCAGCCCAGTGTTGCCAGATTGGGGTGAAAAAGCCGTACGTTTTACATTGATTTAAATGGGGACGACACGGCTTTTTACCCTCGATCTGGCAACACTGAGGCAGCCATGACGTTAATCTTTTATGGGCATTTTCACTCGGGCTCGGCTTGTTTCCTTCATTTTTTTGAAACCTTTAACACTTACAGTGGCCGAAGACTTGTACATGTACGTTCTGGAATTGTCATTGGTTCCCAAAGACGTTCTCATACGTACCAGCGGCGGCTCGTGCTATTTGGCAACACTGTCTTTGCTCCATTTGAATCTATGTTTAACAATCGATTGCTGGTGAAGCGCCGATTTACTTTTGAATCGATTGTTTTACATACAATCAAATGGAGGGATGACATAGTTGCCAAATAGCACGAGCTGCCTCTGATGTGTACGTCCTTCACAGTTGCCATAATGTATCGGCCAGGACGTACATACATGTACCAGCGGCCTGTGTACTAGTATAGGGTAGTGGGTTCTACGACACTTGACCGCGGACATTTGACCGCGCGACAGTTGACCGCGGCGACACTTGTGCGCGGTTACCTGTCGCGCGGTCAACTGTCGCAAGACCAGGGTAGTGCTAGGACGACTTGTTTCATCTTTTTTTCCCCGTATGAGGGCGCCACTGACTGGTCTTTAAGGAAATAGCAAGTGGAAAAATAGTCCGGCAATGTAAGTGTTAAAGTTAAAAAAAAAAAAAAAAAAAAGTGTTGTGACAAATCCAATTTACATTGGTTTGAAATAAGTGTGAAACTACTTCGGAGTGGCCATCTCGACACAGAAACCGACACAACTGCTTTTTTTTTTTTTTTAAGGGATTGCTTGATGAAGAAACTAACACATGACAGGAAGAAGCAAAATTTTCTCGCCTGGATAATGGGACTCTTGCAAACTTTTGCTATAGGAGATTGAAGAGTTGATTCTTGCATAAAAACCTGTAAAAATGACGATGAGTTCACTAAAAAATCACTCTCAGAATCGGGCCTAGTGGCGGAGAGACGCAGGTCGCAGGTATCATGGGAGATTCCTATCTAAATTAAGACATATCTCTGTGTTTCCGTAGAGAAAGTGACATAATAGACAGGAATCTCCCATGATACCTGCATATCGAACCGGCATTACCATCTTGCCGTTAAAGCAGTTATGTGAGTTTATTACTGAATTTTAGACTTTCTTAGAGTGATTTTCGTGATTTTTGCTGGTCTTTACAAAAGATTGGACTATTTATTTGCTTACAGCAAAAGTTTGCAAGAGCAATTTATTTGTATTTCTCTGTGTCAAGATACAGCCACTCTGAAACACTTGCACTTTCGTTCAAAACCAATTTGCACTGAATTATTCACACTTTTTTTACTTAAGGTTCACAAATATGAGGCAAACAAGCCACCAGCCAACAAGCCCCCCGCAAACTAGCAGAACCATCGCTTGGGAACCTATAAGTATAAGTATAATAAAACGTTATTGTCAAAGCAAAAACCAGTTTGTTTTGTCCGCAAGAAAACACGATTCGTTCCCACTGAGCGGCGTGGGGAGTCCCCGTGACTATCGTGTAAAGATGCGAAGATCCGAGGATCCAGAAATAAGCTGCGAGTGAAGCACCTGAAAATCACAATTCACAGTTGACGTTATGCGTGATGCCTGATGCATAGGTAGCGCGGCGCAGCTTGATACGCAGATATGCTTGTAAGATTGTCTAACTCTCCGGGCGTCGCTCCACGTTGCACCTACTAAATCGAATCGGTGTGATACCGACATCATGTCGAGTCCAACGTTGCCAGTTTGCTGCATATCCCGCAAAGGAATACAAACAACAATATAGATTTTAAGTCGTATCAATCACAGATCACAAGCACTTTCTGCAATCCGCGTCACACAGTGTCAATTCATTATACAGGGTGACTTATAAATAAATGACCCGACTGGAATTTCTCAAAATTAAAAAAAAAAAAAAAAATACAATTTTCGTGGCAAAAAAACCGAGAAGAAACTACGACTGATTTTTTTCTTAGAAACTACTTACGATTTGGCCATTTTAGGCGTTAATTAAAAATGTTTAGGCAATCAGTTTCAAAAATGATTCATTTTTGAAAATAGGTCTAATTCTTCGAGTGGGTCTTATTTGTACAGTTACTCTGCATATAATGTGTAAAGCAAATAAAGATGGAGCATTCGTGTATAATTCTTGAGAGTGGCTTCAAATTTTGAAACCCCTAAATTAAACATACATACGTTTTATTATTTTGTGGCAGACATAATTTTACGTAATGTTTGGATTCGGGAAATACACCCTAAAACATGTATCTCTGAAAATAATGGAACGCCATGTATACTGCGCGTACCGATCTCGGGTGAGCGAGGGTGACGCGCGCCATTGAAAACATTCACTGAACGCACACCGTGATTTCGGAGGTGCGCAACTTTAGGCGCTTATAACTTTAGAATGAAGCATTTCCCCGGATCGCGAATAGCGCCATTCGAAAGAACATAGCTTTGACTTTTATTTCCATAGTTTTTTTTTTTTTTCTCCTCAATCCGTTGCGCGTATTTTTTAGGCTCAAAAAACCAAAAATTTCAAGTTGGAAAAATTGTAAAAATTGAAAAAAATGGTTTAAAATTTGTATGATTTAATTTTCATACACATCAATCGAAAGTTCTTTTTAAGACAAATCTTTTGGCGCAAAGTACAAGTCAAAATATTGATTTGGGCGAAAGTTATGGGACTTTGAAGGTTTTGACTTTGGACCCCCTTCCCCCCTTACCAGTTGACCAAAATTAAAAAATTGGCCATCGTTGAACGCGTCTTGTTGAGCTCCATCGACCCTGAAAATATGATTTTTTTTTTTGCCGATAGCTCATTCCTTATGGGAGCTGGATCAACCTCTTTTCAATGTTCGTAAATTAAACGTGTAAGCCATAAAAATTCTCGCTCCTAACGCAGCAAAGGAGCACGTGTACATCAATATTCCTAGAATATATCGATTGGGAGCGCACGTGTACATCAATATTCCTAGAATATATCGATTGTATACGGCGTTTATGGTTCAAGGTCACCTGAGCTTTTAACCCTTTAAGGACCAAGCCCGAGTACACTCGTTTTGATCTTCTAGTCTATTTCACATTGTTTACTTTCCGGATAAACGCGATTATCGATGTATAAAACACTTACAAGATAGGGTTTCTTCGGGTGCCTTCAATGTATGGCATAGGCAATTCCAACTCCTCCGAGTACGAACAGTTAACTACCTTGGGGGGTTAAACTCCGTACTTGCAATCAACTTCATTCATAGTGTGAAAGTGCGAGAGAAGACTTGTGTCAATGCTTCCAGATTTTAGGTTAAAACAATGGAAGATCTAGGAATCTATCCGTCTCTCTCTTCTCCTATTAGAACGCATGTGTTAGAAGAGGACAGATTAGGGGCAGTCACATGATTTTTGCCCCCTCTTTTATCCTTTTCTAGCACATGCGTTCTAATGGGAGAAGAGAGAGGAGAGCGATTTCTTGGATTCCCTAGCGTGGGTTAAAAGTTGTAGATTTTACATTATTTTTACTGTTGAAGAATATTTATTATACATGGCCTACAGCAGTACATCTGGCAACACAGTTTTGGGTGCTGCGAAAGCTTTTAAATATCTTTGAGATGTTTCAGGAAGTGCAGCATCATATTGACTTTTTTTATATGAGCAACGCAAAATGGACCCAAAGTTTTTCGCAGAACCGCCAGGTCTTATTAAGATGATTCCGTGGCGTTTAGTTCCAAATCCTACCACCGCACGTCGGGTAGAAATTTGCATTTGGCGGTCGAAAATCAGCAAGTTAAAGTCACTTTGAAGAATTATCATTTTGAGGCTGAACTGATGTAAGATTCTCGGTGTACATTTTCCAGCTAGAATCGTGTAACAGATGTAGTTCAAAGGAGTATTTAGTGCTTTGAAGCTTTTGAAATGATAAGTTCAGGCAATTTTAACTTTCTGATGTTTGACCACCAAATCAGTCATTTTTTTTCCACAGCGTGCACCAATTCAATTTACGACCCAACTTAGAAAATTGTTCAAGTGTTTTTCACCCTATGAGACCCCGTGTACTCTGTAGGTTACATGAACTACGGCTGGATCAGCTAAAATGACAAAAAAATCGAGTCGAAGTATAAACTTTATTCAGTTCTGAAAGAGTTAATAGGTCTGAGTGTTCGGGGTGGTACTTTTATAGACCCGAATGTTTTGTTGTTTTTTTTAAATGAAAATCTATGCCTAATTGCGTAGCACCTATTTTCTTATAAGCTCCATCTGAATAACTATTCAAATCAAATCTTGACAGCTGCCCGAGTTTTTTTATCAGCTCAAAGATTTACAAAATTCCATTAGATTTTTCTTTCCAATGGAGTTAGTTTTCAGCAATCGTATTTTCAGACCAAGTTTTGGCTGGAATTTTAAATTTTGAAAATAGCGTTTTCTTCGGAATGAATGTCATCTTATTTTGGACCAATCGATTTATTTGAATGTAATATATGATAAAAAAAAAAAAAAAAACCCGGGCTTAAACACATCGATATGCGATGAAAGTTTGGTGACAATCATGGGTTCACACCAGAAACATCTAAAAACAATCGTCCAAGCAAATCTTACCAAAAATAAAAGCGTTTGAATAGCACAACAAATGAAGACCTGCTCCATATTTCTTACCTGAAAAAAACAAGATTAACAAAATCGATAAAAAGTGCAAAAATAAGCGCTATAATTGATTTATTTCTCATTTTAGATCACCTTAGACTCATATCCCTCAGTCGTAACAATCAAACGTTAAGTTACACTCGTAGTCTAAATTTGCCGCTTATTTTCGTACCTGCCATTGACGAAAAACAATCTGGTTAAAACAAGCTTCATGCTATTTTTCTTTTTTAAAAAAGAATTGAAATGCAAGACAAAATAACGGTTTTATCTGATTTACTGACATACTGTCACGAGTCCTTACGAGAGGCAAGGGACATAAGGGGATAGAAGGGTTAAGATAATTATTTACCTACAGGTACATATATACAGGGTGGTCCAAAAGCCCAGGGACGGCTCCGTAACTTTTGAACGGCTGCAGATAAAAAAACCAAACTAACTTAACTTTATAATGAACTACTTTTTGGCGTACCCAAAAATTCCGGGGGCGCCCGTAAAGAAGTTCCCCCCCCCAAATCAAAATTTTCAAATAGCAACCCCCATCTTGTGATGCTTTGTTCAAAAGCGCAGAAAATTATAAGACGTTTAGCGCAAACCGCAGGTCAATATCGTTTATAGTTTTCGATATATCGAGGGTCAAAGTTCGATTTGGACCCGTTTTCAAAAAATCATTACTATTTTGAGTCGAACTGTAACAATCGATATCTCGAATTCGAAAAACGATATCGACCTCCTATTTGCGCCAAAATGCTCAGTTTTTTACGCCCTTTTCATCGATGTATCACTCATTGTCAGTAGGAGTCGCCTCACGGAAGTTTTGAGATATCCACCCATGAGAGGCCAAAATGTCTAAAACTTTCGGGGGCTCTAAAACCTACTTTTGACTACAGTTGTGTCCGAGCTTTAATTTTTTTGAAAACAACTTGCTTTTTAAAGTATTTTGGACTCAAAGTAGTAATGATTTTTTGAAAATGGGTCCAAGGCGAACTTTGACCTTCGATATATCGAAAACTAAAAACGATATTGACTTGCGGTTTGCACTGAAAGTCTTAGAATTTTATGCACTTTCAAACAAGGTATCACAAGATGGGGGTTGCCATTTGAAAATTTGAGGGGGGGGGGGGGCGAAACCCCCCTTTACGGGCGCCCCCTGGAATTTTTGGGTACGCCAAAAAGTAGTTCCTATTAAGTTATAAACATCCCCCAAGAGTCGCGCTAAGCATCACTGGTCAGTACTCGCGACTTCGTCACGTGACCAGTAATGACGCTGAGTCTCACAATACTTACTCGCTTATCGGAGCAAGTTCTTTTGAAAGTCTTGTAAATAGCATTCAAGACTTTAAACAGCCTTTTGAGCTCAATTTATTCCAATGTATCAACACTTTTTTGGAACCGATGATAAAATTAGAGTTGTCGAATTGAGTCTCTTAATTAGCAATTTTCAATTCACCCGCAATGTGCCGCTGATTGACCAACAGATTACATCTATGCTCAGTGCAGTGGATGTCTGTCTGGACGACTGTAATTCACGGAAATACTCTGATCTGTAATCTTTTATCAACCTATGAACTACGACTTAAGAGCATTTTTGCCTTTTTTTGATATTTTTATAACTAAACGGTGAAAAAATACCATTAAATTTACACAAAACGGTAGCTCTAGAAAAAAGTGGGTATTGGGATTTTAGGAAACTTGGGTCTTTCTTATAAAACGAAGACAAAAGCTTCGCAACACGGGATAGGAAAACCACGCAGATTCTAACACTTTCTTTTTAGTTTATTGGATGACAGTAGCGCAACGAGAGTTCCTCCAAATCTCTCTCTCTTCTCCTTTAAGAAACGTATGTTAGACAAGGATGAACAAGGGGGTGGAACCTCCTCTTTCTGTCCTTTTCCTACTTATACATTCAAATGGGAAATGAGAGAGATGGAAGAGATCCTGGTTGCGCCAGTGTTGGATGATACTCCATAAGCGTGAATGGGAAAAAGTACGGAGGCGAGGTAAGGATATATGTATAGGTATTTGAGAAGAGGACTTTCACAGTGTTGCCAGATTGGGGTGAAAAAGCCGTACGTTTTACATTGATTTAAATGGGGAGGATACGGCTTTTTACCCTCGATCTGGCAACACTGGACTTTCAAGAAAAATGGATTGGTCGAATCGCGTCTAGAGTAAGCTCAGCTTTCAGTCGCACAGCGCACCAAAACACATATGTTTTTGGACTTATAAAGTCTAATGGTTTCCATTTCAGATACAGTTCTTGTCTCTTTCATTTTCTATTAAGATTTTCAAATTAGGATTTACTTTTAGCTCAGGGCTCTAAATTTGGATCAAATTTATTTTCGGTGGTCCTAAATATTACTTTTTTATGCCGGCCGATTTTTGAAATCATTAGATAATTCAGGTGGACTGTATAAATGAAGGGCTACCGTTGGTCCCTCCAAAGGGTTCATCGGGATGTAGAACTCTATAACCAAAGAAAAAAATCCCCAGAATAATGTTCAATAAGCCTCATAACCATCCCTGTCAAGATTTGTTTATTAAGAATGCATTACTTACTTTACCATCATTATTCATCTGGGAAACCCTGAAATTTGCAATAGAATTTAATTTACTAATGCCTTCAGGTCTTGCCAATTCATTCAGGCACTTCTACTTTAAACCTGGGACAAGTAGACTATGTGTCACAGATCAGAACGTCGAATTCTCATCCACAAAAGTATTTAATTCTCTTCCACCATCCATAAAAATATTGTTTAAAAATGCTGATTTAAAATCCTTTTTCGTAAATCTTAAAAAATGTCTCTTGGCTAAAGCCTTTTATTGTCTCCCTGAATTTTTTTTAGAGCACTATGTAGTTTAGTCTAGTCTTGTCCATCCTTTATTCCCTGTATCATAGTTTATTGTCTCTTTGACCTGTACCATAGCTCCCTGACCCTTAAGGGTGGCTCCTGTATTAGTTTAATTAAATAAATAAATAAATAAATAAATAAATAACCAAGTATCCATCCGCTACATTTATGATAAGCTATCGACTATTTGAAACAAGCTGATAGCTTATCGAATGTAGCGGAGGGGTACTTGGTTATAGAGCTCTACTTCTTGATAAACCCTTCGGAGGGACCAACGGCAGCCCTTCATTTATCTAGTTCACCTGAATTATCTATAATGATTTCAAAGATCGCCTCGCACATTGGCGGATACAGGGGGGTGGGAAGGAGGCGATCGCCCTTCCCGTTCGGCCCGCAAAGTGGAAAAATAGAGAGGAAGAAGGGGTTAAGTAAGAGGGGAAAAATAAAAAGGGGGTCACTAAGTATAGAGAAAAATTGGCCTCCGTGGTCTGGTGGCAGCGCAACTGGCCACTAACCCGGAGGTCCCGGCCCGGGTTCGAATCCCGGCCGAGGTGACTAGATTTGACGGTTCAGATCTAGTCATCTCGGAAGGACATGGATGTAACTAACACTCTAACTCTCTCTCTATCATCTTTCCTTCTTCTTCTCTCTTCCATTTCGTCTGTTGGGCCCTAGTTGGCGAAAGAGGACACTTAAACTTCAGAAAAGAAAAAAAAAGTAGAGAAAATCCAAAGTTCGCCCCCTTTGGCGAGGGCTGTATCCGCTACTGGCCTCACAAGCATCATCAAGCATTTTATGAGGACATTGAATCCAAAATCACGAAAAGGTTGAATTAATTTATTGATGTATTCGATAATATTTCCGTTCAAAAATGCGCTTATGAGAAAGTTGAATTAAACAAAAGTTTCTTTGGAACCAGAGATCCTCGAACGACAATATTGATATGATAAATCGCTGTAGGCACTAAAACAGTATATTGGTTCCTTTTAGCAAAAATCAACCCAATGGGTCTGTTGCACACTTCGGCTAGAGCGTTTTAAAGTATTAATTCTTATGTAAAAAGCTGTAAAAATAACAATGGCAGCGTCAGAAAACACCAAAATTCATTAATAAACTCACAAATAATTGCGAAAAACACTAGACACTAATCACCCCTGTATCTTTCCACCACGTGCACAAAATTTCGCGAAATTAGCGCGGCAAATTCAAATAAACACGGCCGGTCGGCCGACTGTCATCACAGCTGACTTCATAAACAAATAAACAGTAAACACGGACGGTGTCTGTTTGAATTCTTACGTCTCAATATCCTCAATTCCTCACAAAAGATTAAGAAAGGTACGGAAACCGACATTTGTGTCGAAAGCTTATCAAAATGAAACAATAACGCACAGGATGATTCAACTTCAATCATCATCTTTGGAACTCATGTGTGTTATTGTTTCATTTTGACAAGTTTTCGACACAAATGTCGGTTTCCGTACCTTTCTTAATCTTTTCTGAGGAATGGAGCTGCTGCAAACTTTTGCTACAGACTTATTAATAGTTGATTATGGGGTAATACCCTGTAAAAATAACAATTAGCTCACTAACAAATCACGAAATCCACTCCTAAACTCACAAAATTCTTTTAAACGCGAGACCGTAATGTCGGCCGGGGCCGCGGTTTGCATTGGGGTTCCCTATCTTCAATCAGCGCCATCTACACGAGGGGTTCTCGCAACACCACACAAGAAGAAGAAGAAGAACAATTGCCATAAGAAAACCGCGGCCTCGGCCGCCATTACGGTCTCGCATTTAAAAGCATTTTGTGAGTTTAGGAATGAATTTCGTGATTTTTTAGTGCGCTAATCGATATTTTTACAGGGTATTACCCCTGATTCAAATATTAATAAGCCTTCAGCAAAAGTTTGCAACAGCTCCATTGAGGATATTGAGACGTAAGAATTCAAACAGACACCGTCCGTGTTTACTGTTTATTTGTTTATGAAGTCAGCTGCGATGACAGTCGGCCGTGTTTAATTGAATGTGCCGCGCTAATTTCGCGAAATTTCGTGCACGTGGTGGAAAGATACAGGGGTGAATAGTGTCTAGTGTTTTTCGCAATTTGTGAGTTTATTAATGAATTTTGGTGTTTTCTGATGCTGCCATTGTTATTTTTACAGCTTTTTACATAAGAATTATTACTTTAAAACGCTCTAGCCAAAGTGTGCAACAGACCCATTCAAAAACTGTGCGACACTTTTATTTCTTTTGTGTGGTGTGTTTACAGCGTGGTGTTTTACTTTTTTCAACGCAGCATATACGCACAGCACAAAAGCTGCGGAGGAAAGCTTCAGAGAGTCATGTGTCATGCGTCGCGTCGGGTTGCCGCCGCTCAAAGTCGCCACGATGGGCGCGATGAGCCGTATCAACAATTTTTTCCTTGTTTCCGATCGGGTGAAAAGGGAGGGGGAGGGGGTGGGGGGGGGGTGGGGGTGGGGGGAGGGGGGAGGGCCGGGGGGGGGGGGGGTCGAGGAACCAGGAGCGAAAGAAACAATTACTTTTCGTGTATTTTAAACGTCAGGACGTGACGTGATTTAAGTGAAGCGGCTGGTGGCTGGATTGGAGGGGTTGGGGGGGGGGGGTCCTGCGGTGGGGGGGGGGGAGTATTTCAAGACGGTTTCCTCGAACTCTAGCTAGCGACTCCCTCGCCTTCGCACTGATCTCTTCGCCCCGAGATTCAATTTTGGATTTGGACTTTAAAAGTCTGGCTTTGGCGCGGGGGGATTTTCTCGTCGAAAATAAATTTCTTCTATACTCGCGTGTGATCCTTAAGATTCTCCTCTCCGATAAGGTTTCAAGTCAAGACTCCTTTGATTTATGTACGAAGACGAGGGGGTCGATGGCTGTTTGATGTAAGTATGATGCTTCTCCTCTCATCAAATTTCCTACGAGCAACGAGCGACAAGCTATTTATTCATACACTATGAAATATAGTCTACTTTACGGTGCGATTGGTGACAGAAGTAAAGGCAGCTGCGCCTGAGATTGGTCGTAAAGGCCACAAGCGGTACATTCACCATTTCAAGTCAGGTCATGAATGGTGAATGGAAACACTTGCGTAACGTGCGCTGCCTATACGGTTCCTCGCTTTCGTGACTATGCCACTATGAGTATAATTCATCCTATTCTCTAAACTCAAATTTCCTTTATACGACGAAGCGGTCCCCGGACCACAGAATAATACAATCAGAACGAAAACTCCCGTAAGAGCCGATGGAAGCAAGTTTGGAATTTAACGGCACCAATAGACAACGCTGTGGTCCTATATCCCAACATGGCGGACGTGTGTGATTTGTGTTGAAACTCATTTATTTCTGTAAATTCTGGAAAGAAATCATAAGTTTCCAGCCTCACTTTCATTCTAATGGCATTTCGAATGAAAATTTCGCGGATCATGCCCTATATATCTTTTTTTCGCGCGCGAATCCAGATGTAAACATCCTATATCCCAACATGGCGGACGCGAAATGAATTTGCTTCAAAATCCGTCAGAGTTTCCGTTCTGATTGTATTATTCTGTGCCCGGACGTTTGCCCTAAAACATGTGATCTACTAACAGATAACTTACTAGTTTTTCACCTAAAGAAAGTTGCCCTAAAGATTTTCACCCAAAGGCGCACCGAGGGGGTGGTTTTAGGGTCAAAACCCCCCCTAAGCATCAAGATTTTGCCTTAAAAAAGGTCATCTTCGGCAATAATTGCTTCCAACCCCCCCCCCCCCCTAAGGCCTCAGAAAATGGAATATTTGCGGTGAAACCCCCACCAAACTAAAGTTCTCGGTGCGCCACTGTTTTCACCTATAACGCATTTTACCTCAAACTCCTTTTTACCTATAAAATCTTTAAGGCAAAACTCCTCAAAAAGCCATTTTCAGCAGAGAAGGATAGCCGTAGTTACCATTTCACGTTAGAGGGAGTAGTTGTATCCTACTGCTCTTAAACAATCATCGCAAGTGTGTCCTCGTCACAAATCTTGACATGCTGTTTTTTTACCTTTTGTAGATTTGACAAATTTTGCCATTGTAAACAAGTAAACAAAAAACCAAAAGAAGCGAAACCAGGGCACACAATAATTTTGATAATAACAGAGCAATCAATAATTTTGACAGATACGAGATTCCGTCCGTTCATATAATAGGTTATAGGTATGATAAATTATTTACAGTGTACTCTCTCTCCTCTCCGCAATAGCAACAATTTCATGAGAAGGAAGCGTACATGCCACCCGAATTTTTAGGCAAAGAAACATTTAAATAAAATATTCTTTAGATCAAACTGTGGACGACAACTGCTTTCAGACAAAAATAAAACATGTATATAGGTAATCTGTAATTACGGCAAATACTTTAGGGCAAGTGACCCGGGATCAAAGAGACACAATCCATACACGGAGAAATGAATGATGGCCTTTTAAGCAAGAAATGCATCTAATAATGACAGATAACGCGTGATGATTTCTCTGGACTCAGGAGACACATCATTCGAATACCAAAGGTATATTTGCATAAATGACAATATTCATTTTACACTGTAGTGTTCAGTGGGTCCGTTATTGTACCATCCTCAAATTCGATTCGGTTGATTGTAATGTAAAATGCCGAAACGGTTTCCCTTTACACAAAGCTTTTTCAGAAAAAAAAAAATAAATGGGTGAAGGAGGCGGGGGAGAGTGAGATTATTGTTCCTTTCGCAAGTCAGGCGCTACAAGAACAAAAACTTATTCATCAAGAAGGAAAAGTAGCTCATAAAAGCGAATTTTGAACTCGAAAGTCTTTCAGGCAACAATTTCTCAAACGCTTTACCTGCCGACTCGCTGCGGAAGTATTAAAGAGCGGATTTTTAAAGTCTTCACAACTTCAAAGAAGATCAGTGAAACAATGAAAAATAAAAGAGGAAAAAGATTACATGTTAGAGAGTGGGTACGGTACGCACATCATATCGCCTTAAAAAGGCCAATAATTATTCTTTGAACCCTTTCAATACTTATAATCAATTCAGACTTCCCAGCAAATGTGCCTCCGAGTAAAAAAAAATTATTACTTCCCTTTCAAAGGTAACAGTAGCAAATGGTGATTTTTTAACGCCCGCTGAACTCAATTTTTCTGGAGTCTTCCAATAAGGCATACTACAGTGGCACCTGTTTATAACGGAAACTCACGGGGCGGATAAATTTTTCCGTTAATATCAGGTTTCCGCTATCGGCAGGTTTACCGGATGGAGAAATAAAACCAAAAATTGAAAATTGAAGGCCAACTGCCTTTGGAACTTAATTAAATCTTTAAAAGTTATTAAATCATTAAAACTATGAAACTTTACGAATAATAATGTTTAAAAAGTTGAACTGTTTAAGATTTGAAAAAAACGTCTAGTTTTAACTGTTGAGAGACAGAAGTTGCCCGTTTTTTTTAAATAATATTGCCTCTTTTCTCACAATTTTTCCGTTAAATACGCCTTTAAAACCTTCCGTTTCCGAGTTGGACAGGTTCCGCTATGTGCAGGCTGATTTACATTGATTTACCATAGCAATTCCACGGGGCCGGCAAAATTTGCCAATAACATCAGGTTTCCGCTACCAAGAGGTTCCGTTATAAACAGGTGCCACTGTATAATACTTTTACTATACAAGTATCCAAGAAACGCAGTCAAAACCTCGAAAGTAAATCATAGGACGCGTTAAAATTCAGAGAAAAGGGAATAAATTGCAGGAGATATTCCAAAAGAAACGAAGGATTGCGTTCTTTAAGAGACCGGACGTTGGGAAATCAAACAGCTGGCCTCGATGACTGGCTCACAGACATGCCATACCGTCATATATGGCCACCAACACAACGTGCGGCCGAAAAACGGAATAATTTTATCGCTGGCAGAGTGATGTGAAAGTTCACAATACCGGAAGAAGGGATCAATAAGAAAAATTTATTCTTATACATATGTAAAACGACAGGGATACGTCCGGATCGGCTCTTTCCGCTGAGGGTGGCTTAACTCATCGGTGATGGGAGTTTGGGCTCTGCCAAACAGTGTTGTCTAAATTCGTGAATGAAATGTCGGTTGACACACATTCAAAACTTTAAGGTGATATATCTGGACAAGACGAACTGTAAGTCGATTGTCGGTATATCTGGACGAGGCGAACTGTAAGTCGATTGCAACCAATATGATTCCCTTGTCTACGCGGGAAAAAACATAAATGTTAAAATAATAAAACATTGCTAAAAATCGGGAAAACATTTTAAATTGCAAAAATTGCAGTTTATGAGTTGCTACTTTACCAACAATTATTGCTGATCTTGTAATATTTTTTGTTATATAACCGAGTTTTTTTATAAACGAGCAATTTTTCGCAGTTTTAATCATATTTCTTTCTGAATTGGAATTTTGTTAATTGTAATTTTTGCAATGTTGAGTCTTTTCGCCGTTCTATTCGTTTAGCATTTTTTTATTTTTTTTTTATTTTTGCAATTTTCACATTTTCACAATTTCACAGGAGCATTTTTTTACAACCATTATCATATGTTTTTACTTTATTCATAAAATCAAGCACGTCAAAATTACTATTATTGATTGGTTGACTCAACTACAACCACTTAGAATTGTACCATATATTTATGGAAGAAAAATTGATTGGGGGGGGGGGGTGAGAGGTGGGCTCCCCAGATCTGCCTGGTGCCTATCACTATGGACATTTCACTTTCAATCAATTTTCGATTCTCACTTGATTTAAAAAAAATTGAAGCCAAAATACATTCTTTTCGATAGACCCCTATTTACACGACACCGCATACAACTACTTATCTTATATACAATACACTGCACGTCAAATAAACCATACGCGGACCTTGAATACAAATACTTTATGTACTTTAAATTTCATAAGAATCCATAAAACAATCCTCTATAAGGGACTATGGAGTGAAAGGGTTAAAATACGGTGTTCCTTTCTTTGTACGGGAATACGGAAGTGACGTCAAGCGAGAAGCATCCACCGCCTATTCCGGTTTCCGTTTCCACATCATCTTTTGAGTTGTATATTTTAAGCTCTTCGCTACACAGATTATAAGCATCAGGAGCGCTTTAAGCTCTCGTGCTTAAATCATAAAACATGGCTAAAAATCAAAATTAGGTTCTTTCGGAAAGTCTCTTATTCCGTGGACCTTCAATTTCCTTATATAGCAAGCAAGCAACCTCCACAATCTTTAGAAAGGGTATTTGTGAGGTTGGGGGAAGGAGGGGGAAGGAGGGGGGAGGAGGGGAACGGAGAGGAAAGGAGGGGGGGGGGGGTTAACCCTTGCGAAGAGCTCATGGTCTGGCCGTGTCCTGGTGGCTATCCTGGTGGCTATACGACATACGTGCTTGCGAAGAACATTGATTGATGCTAAATCACAGGCGTTTAAGTTTTCAGACGGGTCGGATTTGTGAACGTATAACCTATAAGATGAAGGGTCGAGCAGCGCGCCATGCAAGCACAGTGTGGCGTGTACCCGCGACCGCGCGCTGGCCGAATTGGTTTAATTCTTTAATTGAACTCCGGAGTCTCAATTTCATATTCTCTCCACTCTCCGTGGCCTGTATGTGTCGCGTAGGGATAATTGATCGCCTCATAGGGCCCTCACGACGACGTCTGCAAGGCGGTACATTCCCTTCCCCCCTTCCATCCTGTGACGATCTTCCGCCCCGTATCCTTTACTGGCAGTGTTGCCGAATTGAAAATAAAACGCTTAAGGACCAATGGGGCTCTTGCAAACTTTAGCAACAGGGGATTGAAGAGTAGATTCATGCATAACAGTGGCGGCTCGTGCAATTTGGCAACAGTGTTTTTATCCCATTTAAATACATGAAAAACAATCGAAACTCGAGGAGGCTGCCAGCCTCCGCTTGAATCGATTTTTTACCTAAGTTTAAGTAGAAAAAATGCATGGTTGCCAAATCTCACGGGCCGCTACTGATGCATAAAAACCTGTAAACATGACGATGAGCTCACTAAAATGGACTGTATTAGTCGAGCGATACATCGTATCGATTGCCGTCCGAGGGCCTCTGGTTTCATACAAACTCTGATTCAATGCATTTTCCCCAAAAGCAGATTTTTGAACGGAAATTTAGACTATTAAATCAAGCAATTAATGCGACCTTTTTGCGACTATGAATTCTACGTCCTCGAAAATGCTTAATTTTGACTGGTTCCACCGGTAAAACTGCCGGAATCAACAAGATATTGCAGATTAAACGATGCGTTTGGAGGTTGGAATCACCCAGATGTTATTGTTGTTGTGGTGGAATTGGCGGGATTTCGGGTGATTCTAACCTACAAATGCAACATTTAATCTGTAATATCTTATTGATTTCGGCAGTTTTAGTGAAGGAACCAGGCATAATTAAGCCAAAATGGAATCCTAGGAATCGAATCTCCATTTTGGCTGCTTCCAGTGGCGAGGCGTGCGATTTGGCAACTTTCCTTTCCCCCCCCCATTCAAACACACTAGAAAGGTCGAAATGCCTGGTCATCGCCGATGACTGAAGCGTTCGATTTTTTTGTGTGAATTTAAATGAAGACAACACATTGTTGCCAAATTGCACGCTTCGCCACTGGCTGCTTCCTGGATGTCTTCAAAATTAATTACGTTCCGCAAGGCAGTGCAGGCGCTGGCGGCTCGTTCAATGTGACAACGATGGGTTCCCTCCATTTAAATCTATGTAAAATAATCGATTCTTTGGTGAGGTGCTGTGCCACACCTAGAATCGATCTTTTTGTACAGGTTTAAATGGCAAAATAGCACTGTTGCCAGATTGCACAAGCCGCTAATGCCGCGAGGCTCCTTTATGGCTGAAGCTCATTTAGTAATATATACACATGATTGTATACTTGTTATTATTCCACCGAAACAACTGAAAATACATTGTTTTAAAAGTGTGTAGCTTTATGTAACACTGGAAACAACGAATTCACCCTACATAAAAATGTGAAGTAATAGACGCAGAGTGGTGTTTTCTTGAATGAGACAGGCAGAGAGCCGACTGCCAAGAACATCAACGGCGGAGAGAACCGAAAACCGCACTAGTGTATAAAGTACCTATGTCGAAGTATGAATGAGACGCATTGGACGCCTCACGCTCACGGAGCGGCTGGCGGCCGCGGCAACGAGTACGCGACGCGACGCGACGCGTCGCACGGTACGGCGCACGTAGCAAAATAAATTCGATCTATTTTGAAAACACAACACGTCCTTTTTAATTATCCACTAATTGCTTGCAAGAATGGAATATGTAAAAAAGTATTGCAAGGACCATTCGAGAAACGACCAGACCGGACCATTATATTATGTTCGTCACTCCTTATACAATTCCAACGACATACAACTGCGCGACAATTGAGTGAGTCACTCTGTCTTTGCGCATAGTAAAGTGAGTAAAACGGTAAGACGCACTAGCGAAGAGTGCGATTTGACAGCAATGTATTTACTGCATTTAAGTACTCGTAACTTTGTAAGACAATCGTCTTTCTCGGAAGAAATTCGACAGGTGCATAGGTCTAAAATTTGGTGTTGCTTGTGAGGAAATTGAAAGTACTCGGTGAGGTACGAACAATGATTTATTGGATTTTCCTGAATGTTTTGCATCATGAGGAAATTATTACCGCAGCCAATTAAGGGCCCATATAGGTAGTTATGACAAAAAAAAGAGAAAAAAATGTATATAGTGAGACGAATTGCGAAAGATTAAAAGTGAACTTGCGTATTATAAAACAACAACCGTTAGCATGGACCATGCCTTTTAGAGGGCGTTGTAATAGACTGAGAGACGACATTTAAATTTTGGTGATGTATTGAAAAACTGAAAGGTGAGAAAAAATGGGAGAAAACCGAGTTGAAATACAAAGGTTGGCTCGGCTCGTAGGTCAAGCCTGCTTTAACGCCACTGCATGAAAGAATCAATAGTTCGAAGAGAAAAAAATATACTACGACAAATCTATTCATTTACTCTAATATGCATCTTAGTTTCGGTGATAAATCACGAAATTGCAAAAAAAAAAAAAAAAAAAAAAAAAAAAAAAAAAAAAAAATCGTGCGCCACAGGTCGTGACGTCACAACATTAAATTCCCATTTGAAATGATGGATTTTGGACCAAAATTGCGTTCTGTAACCAATAAGGTACCTAGAAACAAACCAAAAGCATCCTTGTCTTCAACTCACCAGCTACGCTCAATTGCTTCACAATAAATGAAAGACGTTATTGATCTAGAATAGTGTTACTCGACTGCTGCTGGAGCGTAACCATCGTTTAACCCTTTCACGGGAGGTATGGTACACATATTAAGTACCATTTCATGTAATATTCGCAATTTAATGGAATTTACATAAACTATTCAGACAGTGGTGTGACGACCCATCAAAGTTCTTAGAAATGTTCCCTCTTTCCAAAAAAAAAAAAAAAAAAAAAACTCAAATCCCAAAATGCGTGCATGAAAAGGTTAGCTTCAGCTGCCTATTTTTTTACAGCTAACTATGAGTAATCTTTAAAAAGCTACAACTAACGTGAAACTTCAGCATAGGCGGACCGCGGGGCCAAAAAGAAAGTGGGGGGCTAAAAGTGATGACCTCTTTTTTTTTTTTTTTTTTTTTTTTTTTTGCTTCTCAAGTCTCAAGTGATGACTTTTCCCCGATTTTTAGGCCCTCCGGCCGCCCAAAAAAAGTGGGAGAGCTATCGCCCCCCGAGCCCCTGATACGGGCCGCCTATGAACTTCAATATGGTTACCATAACAACCGGTCAACTAAGTTTTAAAACGCTCCACCATCAATAGCTAGCGTCACTCTTAAACGTACTTCACAACAGGACAGTATAATTTAAAGTCAAAGTAAACGATCGGTTAAAACTGATCAATATGCATTACTTATCGATCGTTAGTTGTTGAGATCTGTGCGTGTGGACGCGAGAGAACTCACTTAATTGGTGTTGATGGCGGTGGCGTGGGGTTGTTAGATACGAATTCCGCGGATGTCAGAATCAATACGTCTCGTGGAAACTGACAAAAATCAAAGGCGCGAGTGAGACGATAATGGAACGTGAAAGGCATCGCGGCTCAGAAGTTAGGTGAGAGGGAGAGGGTGGGGCAGAAGATGAGGAAATGGGGGAGGGGAGGGGGGAGGCGCCAACCAACCAACCTCCGTGAAGGACTTTCACGTCTCACTTCTTTCACTTTTCCACCCCCTCCCCCACCACCCCTTACGCCACCGTGGTAGCTCTCGTCCGCTCTCCCTCTCAAGGAAGAGCGTAATTGATAGAGTAACCACTTTAAATACAATAAGAGGAGAAAACTAACAAACTCGCGAAAATTGTGTTGTGCATCACCAAGCCGGAAACCTTTAAATCCAGTTAACCGACTAATAACTCAAGTTTTCCATTAGCTCCTCCCCCGCCCCTCCGTCCCCGCACACCTTACACCCTTCTGTGCACACTGTTGTCATGTTCTACGGCAGTTTCCTTCGTGTTGTTATTGAGAGTATCGCACGATTTGGCAACATTGCTGGTGTCAAAAGCGGATACGGGAAAGAGTTCATCTCTCTCTCTCTCCCTCTCCCTCTCTCTCTCTTTCCGCCCATTTAAACACATGAAATAGAGAAGGATGGAAGTGGTGCGAAAGTCATGTGACTTTTTCTATCACATTCCCAACACATTTGTTCAAAAGATTGAGACTTTAGGGAGAGAGGGAGAGAGCGAGAGAAAGATAGAGAGAGAGAGAAAGAGAGAGAGAGAGAGAGAGAGAGAGAGAGAGAGAGAGAGAGAGAGAGAGAGAGAGAGAGAGAGAGAGAGAGAGAGAGAGCAAAGCCCAACTTTCTACTTTCTGAGGCCTCTTCAGACGATCAAATTGGATCTTCAAAATATCCTCGATTCCTCGCAAGTGAACATCTGGCAGTGACAAAGCGTGCAATTTGGCAACAATGTATTGTCTTCATTTAAATTCACGAAAAAAATCGAACGCTTCAGTCATCGGCGATGACCAGGCAAATTAGTGAAAAAGTCCATTAATACGCGAATATTCGAGTGGCCATAAGGGAGCTACTTTGAGGATCCAATGGGGAGGTTGCAAGGGTTTGAAATGTTGTATTTTTTATAGAGAAAATTAAAGTGCTTGATGAGCTGAGAACAAATATGCCTGCGTGGTTTCTAATGGGTCTGTTGCACACTTCGGCTACAGCGTTTTAAAATATCAATTCTAATGTAAAAAAACCGAGAAAATAACAATGACAGCATCAGAAAACACTAAAATTCAGTATTAGACTCACAAAGTGCGAAAAACACTAGACACTATTCACCCCTGTATCATTCCACCACGTGCACGATATCTCGCGAAATTAGCGCGGCACATTCAAATAATCACGGCCGACTGTCATCACACTTGACTTCATGAACAAATAAACAGTAAACACTGACGGCAACTGCTCGAATTCTTACGTTTCAATATCCTCAATTCCTCACAAAAGGTTGTGAAAGGTACGGAGACCGATATTTGTGTCGAAAACTTATCAAAATGAACAATCCCAGATATGAAAGAAAGATTATCAAAAGATTTTTAAAATCTTGCCAAGTTCTTGCTGATAATCTTTCAAAAATCTTTCAAAACTCTTTCAAAAATATTGCTATGTTCCATCCATTTGTTTGCCGCGAAAATCTTTTTAAAATATTGCTGATAACACTTTTAAAAAGATTTTTAAATTCTTACTAAAATCTTTCTGTAATATTTTGAAAATGTTTCTGATAACATTTGCAAAATCTTGCTGTAAAATCTTTTAAAAATTGTAATAAAAAAATCATTCAAAAAGGTTTTTAGAATGATTGTCAAAATCAATCAAAATAAATGCTTAATTAATATGAAATAGAGAAAGGATTTATTTCAGAAGAAGCAGATTTATATTTGAAAGAAGGAGAAGAGGGCAAGAGAAAAGATGCAGGGAAGGCGCCTCTATAGGGTAAAAGTTGAGACGAATCTTAGGAATGACTGATTTGCATCCCAAGGATAAGACGGTTTGTGAGATGCCTCAACACAACCGGCCGACAAGTAGGTTCCTCACGTTTAACTTTAACACATGGAGAAGAGAGTAACCTTGTTGGGGCTGCAGATGGGATTCCACTAGAAAGCAAATGGTTTGAATTTGCGGAAAGTTGAGTTTTAGAGAGGAATTTTAGAGTAGATATATGCAGATTTTTATCAATATGATTAGATGTATGGATGGAACTAAATGCGCCTAAGAAACTTGAAAAGAAAGAATAAAGAAAAAGGTAAATAACAATAACAAATAAAAGGAATAAATGAATATATTTGAATGCGAGGGAGCGCAAGCTATCTAGTGGTGCGGTTGTGCACCCGTTGTCGCGTCTTTTAAGTTTTTTGAAATATTTTAAAAACTTTATTTAAAAAATCTATTTTTCCAAACTTTTTTAAAATGTTTGCGAAATCTTTTAACAAAAATCTTTTCTAAACCTTTGAAAAAAAAAACCATTTTAAAACATTTTAGAAAAGTTTCTCAAGAAACTTTTTTTGAAAATATTTTAGAAAGATTTTAGCAAGAATGAAAAGATTTTGGCAAGAACACAAAGATTTTTAAAATCTTGCCAAAATCTTGCTTCATATATGGGATAACTCATCGGAGTTCCAAGGATGATTCCAACTTCGATCATCATGCTTGGAACTCCTGTGTGTTATTGTTTCATTTTGATAAGTTTCCGACACAAATATCGGTCTCCGTACCTTTCACAACCTTTTGTGAGGAATTGAGGATATTGAAACGTAAGAATTCGAGCAGATGCCGTCAGTGTTTACTGTTTATTTGTTTACGAAGTCAGCTGTGATGACAGTCGGCCGTGATTATTTGAATGTGCCGCGCAAATTTCGCGAAATATCGTGCACGTGGTGGAAAGATACAGGGGTGAATAGTGTCTAGTGTTTTTCGCGCTTTGTGAGTTTAAAACTGAATTTCAGTGTTTTCTGATGCTGCCATTGTTATTTTCTCGGCTTTTTACATAAGAATTGATACTTTAAAACGCTGTAACCGAAGTATGCAACAGACCCATTAAGTTCCATTGCTCCGGAGATGAGATTTTGGCCCAAAATACATTGTTCGAAATGGGAATTCCGCGTATAGTGACGGTAATAAGCACACTATTTTTTACAACTTTACACGTGTGCACTGTGCATACCCAAAACCGAGACACTAAAGAAAAAACCTAAAGGCACCAATGTTCTCAGCTCATCAAGTACTATCGTTTTCTTAATAAAAACATACACAATTTCAGACCCTTGCAACTGCAACATTCGGTAGTCCAAGGACATATATCTGGAACTCAGATCTGATCGTTGAGGGGGGCCGACTCAAGTTGAAACACTCCAAAGTCAGAGGTAGCGATCTAATATTCATCCCTTCATTGTCTCAATGCATAAAAGATTATGAATAGCAGCGTTTTTTAATACACATAGATATATATATTACATCACAGGATAATGTAATCTTTTTTGAACGGATGCAGTTAATGGTTGAGTTCTAGAACGCTACCAAAGGCTGCAGGTTTGCGGTTCTTAAACGGCATTCTCCAATCTATCGGTGATTCACCAGTGGAAGCAAAGATTACATATATTAGTTGAAAAGCTTAACAATGGCTCTTGAATAATATCTCCTTACTCAAATCGATAATCTTGCCTTCAACCGGTTAAATCACCGATGGCGATGGAGGAATGGAATTAAAATATCCCCAAAACGGCAGCCCTGCTCGAAATCACACTTAATGAGCCAAATTAATGCCTTTAATCTCTAAACTTTGTGAAAAAGTGGACGAAACCGTGAAAACTCCTTTTCAATCAAAAATTGGCAACTCCTTTTATTTGTTAATACTATGCCACCGACCACTGCACTTGGGGGCTAATAAAATGCTTGATGCTCGGCCGGAGCGCGAAGGAGTGGCCACAAGAGTGGGGAAGGATGGAGGGAGGGAGGGAGAAGAAACGCAGGGTAAAAAAGGGAGTGGTGGCAAGGGAGGCGTGCGGGGAGACGGCAGTTTAAATTACTTATTAAATTCCCGTGTCTCTTTGCCTTGACGAAGGTGCAAAGATGGGAAAACAGACGGGCCGTGGTGAGCGGGGTTGGGCTGGGTTGGGCGAAAAAAGAACACTTGAAAAACTTCAATATGCTACCGCTATGGACGAAGGGTGGGGCAGGGATAAGGGAAATCGGAATAGAGGAGGGGAGGGGAAAAGGGATGAGAGGATGAGGGGAAAAGAAAGAAAAACAACATCAAACTTTTACTTCGCGGAACATTCGTGTCGTTCGTCATTCATTCAAAGTGGCAGTGTTGCCAACAGAGGCGTGAAATTGTCTTCTTCTCGTTTAACCCTTTAAAGACCAGGTTAGTTCACATGAACGCCACTTTTCCGTTTGTAAAGGGAAGTCAGTTAACTGTTCGTACTCGGGGGAGTTGGAATTGCATATACGACGGATTGAAGGCACCGGATGAAATCTCATTTTTTATACTACATCGAGAATCGTGTTTATTCGGAATTCGGATAATGGAAAAATGTGAAATAGACTAGAGGAGAAAACCGAGTATGTTCGGGCTTGGTCCATAAGGGGTTGAATAGACGGGTTAGAGAAAGATGGAGGGCGATATCACGTGACTTTTGCCACTATTTCTTTCCTTTTCTATAGAACACATGTGATCAAATGAGCGAAAAGAGAACGTTGACAAATACCTGGCTACGCCTCTGGTTGCCGAGTGTACGACTTGGACCATAAGAAATAATTTGGAAAGAAATTGAGTTACGCGCTGAAAAAAGTCGGAAATGCGGAAGTCGCGGTCGAAAATGCAAAAATTCTAAAAAAAAAATATGAGACCATCTTCGCACTACATGAACTATGAAGTATGTTAAATAATAGCATATTATTGTTAGTTACAAATGAGGAGTAAAGTTTCCCACACTGTAATGAGAGAGAGAGAGCAACTCCGGACATGAAACATTAGTTAACCCTTATAGACATACGTAAAATACTTTAATTTAAATGTTTGAATGAACCACAACTACTTTATTTCTAATTTTCTTTCGGAGTCACAAATGATCTCTGGAACGTATACATAAGTAGAAACGAAGCAAAAGAAGGGGGGAATAAACAGAAAATCTAAGGATTATTATGGTGCGCCATCCATTTTTCGATAAGTTTTGGATTTTTTTTTTTTTTTTTTTTTTTTTTTTTTTTTTTTTTTAATAATTAAATTAAGAAAGTTTATGACTAACGAAACATAAAAAAAAAAAAAAAAAAAATCAATTGTCAGTTGATAGTAAAATGATAGTAAAATTCGCTTTAAGACTGGAGACAGGAGCCAAATAGAGAACATACACGTAATTTCCTGCTGTCAGAAGCAATTCGCGAATGATTTTTCACGTTGCGCGGATCATTTGGTGCAGAATTATTTTATGACTTCGGACATTACTTTTCCTCGCAGGATATCCTTTCAAATTGGAGATTTATTTCAAATGAGGCTTTATTTTTAATGGACGACCTCTCAAAAGAAAAAAAAATCCAATTAAAAACTTAGGACTCCCTTTCACACTTGGGCATTTTTGCTTTTCAGAGGAATGGCATTAGTGTTTTCATACGCCATTAAAGAAGGAAAATACTGCAAATTAGTCAAAAACTATAAGAAGATAAAAGCTGCGGATAACCCAGGAGCGAATCCAGGAAAAATCAAGGGGGGTGGGTCTACTTGGTTTTAAAAACGGCGAATATTGAGGAGTTCCACCTCTTGAAATGCTCCTTGCGTGTGGGAGAAATTTCAAGGATTCTTAAGAAAAAATAATTAAATTAATACTATCCGATAAGGGCCTTACGTCATGGCCTGAAAAGAGAAATATACGACGGGAGTGCGAAGGAGTTTGATACATCAATCCGGAAGTGAATAGATTCAGTTTCATAGACACTTTGTACCCTTTTTTTTTTTTAGAGAGAAACCGCCCTTCGCGCGAATTTTGAAGAAAAAAGAAAACATGAATTAATCACAGGTTATTAATATTGTTAAAAGAAAAAGTAAGAAAAAACGAGGGAGTAATGTCGGGAAATTGTTTTAACGAGCCTCCCACCTTTATAAATACCTCGAAAAATCAACAACTTTTTTTTTCGCTTATACCCCGCAATTTCTTTTTGAGCGATAGTAATATGAGAAAGGATAGAGTTGCAAAACTAATGTTTATAGCAGGTGACATATAACGCTTTTTCTTCTCCTGTGCCCTTCATTTTAAATCAGAGCTTTTGCAATAAGTCTATGTCCGAAACGTTCCGACATTATTGATTCTCCCTCTTCATGCTTTGTCTCAAACGAGTGCACTTCTTCCCCCTTTCCCTCCTTTGTCCTTCTTAGAGACTCTTCATCGATGAAAGTTCGAACTTTAACCGCGTACTCTTCATAGCGGATCCAGTATATTTCCCTCCTCACTCTTTTCCCATTTGAACGTGTGTGATTAAAAAGGACAGCTCATAGTAGCAGTCACGAGACTTTTGCTCCTTCCTATAACCAGTGAGCGGATGGCAATATTGCAGTGCAATTTTTACGCATTCCCATAACATTTCTTTGAAAACTTCCCAGGAAAGGCTAGAAAACGTTGAACCAGTATTTTATTGCACTTTTTTTTGCAATAATATTGCAAAAGTACATTCAAAGCCTATTAAATGTGAAAGTTGAAGCGTCGAAGGAAGCAATTTTGGGCTATTTTCTGTAGAAAAAGGTAAATTTAAGGTTTCTGGGGGGGGGTGTACTTCCGTGCCCCCCCCCCCCCACCTTTCCCTAAAGGTGACTCGCAATTGACTATTTGACGATCAATTGACGGAACAGATATACTAGCGATATCGCGTTGTCAGTTGCGCAGCGTGCAATTTGGCAACGTTGTATTGTGTCCATTTAAACCGGTGTAAAAGGTTGAATGCGAAGATGTTCACCGAACACCCAATCATTCGATCTTTTTCATGGGTTTAAATGGACGAACGGCAACGTTGCCAAGTAGCACGCTACGCTACTGCGCGCTGTTCGACATTTTACAGACCTCAAAGAGACACTTACAACTTAAAAAGCTGGTTTGGAAAAGTTCTCAGTGTATTCCT
This sequence comes from Trialeurodes vaporariorum, assembly GCA_011764245.1. Taxonomy (NCBI): domain Eukaryota; kingdom Metazoa; phylum Arthropoda; class Insecta; order Hemiptera; family Aleyrodidae; genus Trialeurodes; species Trialeurodes vaporariorum. The sequence goes on from VMOF01000369.1 coordinate 47,515,277, forward strand.
CGGTTTACTTACAACCGCAGTAGCCTTTTGAAATAGCTTCGCAGAGCAAAAGTATTGCTCTACCGGAGAAAGTTGCATAGTTGTACCGAAGCGCTACTTCAATAGAGCAATATCCTTTCTTCTTGCTTATGCTCTACCAAGTAGTGCTTCGGTTCAGGCGTACCTCGCTCCGGTATAGAGTCAGAACTTTTACTTTGCGAAGCTATTTTAAAAGGCTGCTACGGTTGTACTATGATTTCAAAAGAAAGAACCCTGGTCGAAATTTGCCCAATAAGAGTTCGTCTTAAAAAATCGTAAATTCTATCAAAAACAACGGAGAAATATAAAAATTAGGATTTCGACTGGGAGACTTCCTTTTGTAAGTCATAGTACATCAACTTTTTTTTCCGTCCTGGAACTTTGTTGATATCCCCCCTCCCCAAAGTTTCTCGAGACGTCTCGATATTTCCTTCCTCAACTTCTTCAAAGTTGTCATGATATACTTTGGATTCCGAGAAACCTCTTTTGAACTTTTATGAAGTATATTGAAGTTGATTCACAGAGCGGAGCAAAACGCTCCGACTCAAAACTAAATATAAGCACACAAATATTAATGTGGACACTATATGCTCAAGGACCAATTAGAGCCCTCGTACCTAGTAAGCCACTTGTTGACTTATGGCCCTTTACTTACTTATTAATCCACCGCAATAAAGTCCACATCGATAGTTGGAGGTTAAAACTACACATAACTCGAGAGCGTTGACTCTTAACGTTGTAGGAAAACACTAAAGCAACCGAAGAAAAAAATAACGTCGCGTCGCTTGAACGCGTACGATCTAGCAACACTGTACATTTAAACATTTAAAATAAAAGGTCGAACTATTGCGGAGGTGAACACTGAAAAGTGCACTGCCTCGAATCGATATTTTTCATGCATTCAAATGGACAAGATCCCGCGCGACGCCGCGCGCGCCACGAATCAAAGATTTTGATGATGGAAACAATCGCAAAGCGCGCAAAGTCATCGCGGACGTTGCGTTAAGCGAATGAAAGCGAGCAAGATGAGATTTACCTTCGTAACCTGGGAGTAAAAGGGTTAATCGCGATCGGTGGACCAGAGCTGCTTATTTGCGTATAATCAATGCTATGTTTCTATTCACCGATGATTCCACCGGTTGAGAAAAGATTACACAACTCAGTTCTGTGTATGACTGTAATGCACGAAAATACTCTGATCTGTAATCTTTCCTTAATCGGTAGAAACTCCGTTGCTTAATTAAAATATCAGCAAGTTTTTTCAAAGTCATCGACTACTCAACCGCTTGAGAAAAGATTACAGAAGCGAGTATTTTAGTTCATTACATTAATACACTGAACTGAACTGTGTAATCTTTTCTCAACCGGTGAAATCATCGGTGAATAGAAAAATAGCATTGTTTATACGCAAAACGGCAGCCCTGCGTGGACCAACTATTCAGAACGATGATTGAGCTTGCTGGATTGGTTGCATAGAACAAACGCTTGCTCCAACCAAACATTTTGTAGAAAAATTACCCAACAAAAGATTTTCAGTTGATTATAACAAACCTTTTGTGCCCCACCAAAGGTTGAATATCGCACAACTAGAGACTTTTTGATGCCTCATGTATCAATTGATTAATTTTCTGAGTATGAACCGCTCGAACTGCGCTGGCTAACTGCAGTTTAAAACAAAGGCACAGTTTGATTGTGTTCCAACTAGTCCCATCACGTTCCGACTAACAAAATACCCTTAACCCTTTCAGGCCTGGTGTACATTTGAATAACATAAAATCTTATGGAAAAAATGAAAAATATAATATGCGCATACCGTGGTAAAAATAATCAGATAAATGTCATCATGTTGACTTGAGACGTCAACATGACATCAACATGACGCGGCATCATGACGTCAACAATGTCAACATGTCAGCATAATCTATGTTGACATCATGATGACGTCATGTTGACGTCAGGTCTCAAATCTCATGCTAACTGTCAACAAGCTGATTATTTTTACCAGGGTATCGTTGTATATGAGAAAAGTGTGCCCAGATTAGCAATGATGGCCAAAAATCCGCCCCCCGGGCAAAAAGTACTTTCAGGTTTGAAAGGGTTAATAGCGTTCGCTATGATTTCAACCTAAGCGCACTCATGAGGCAAGCATATATGCACAAGGTACGATGAATGCTGCAATTTTCATGGCTCCCTTCACAGCGATTTTCTCAGCTCAGACCCAGCGCATATAGAACTTTTTTATGGGCTCAGGAATCGTGTTCTTTGCTGATAATTCGATAAAAGGTTCACGTTATAGAAACTGTTTTTATGGTAGGTATGTAGTCTGGCATTAAACCATTAAAACTTGGTTTCAGTGAAAGAGTTGGATTCTTCACAATATCACGATAAGTTCACACAGAGATAAATATTAACCCCGGGAGTCTGGCGATGTTTTCAGACCAAATTTCGCATTTTTATAACCACAGATTACACCTCGCCCGTCAATGACCACAGTTCGTTCTCAATCACCGTGACGTATTTCTTAAAGTGTAAATACAAATTTAGTTTCGAAACCTGTGTCTCACGGAAAAAAAAGACTGGTAGAATTATTTACCATCTGCATATAGCTGATTTTGGAGAATGGTAAATTTTATCATCATATGGTAAAAGTAACGCACCTCGTGGTAAATTAAGATAACCTGTTGGTACATTTCATCACAATGTACGTTGCATTTACCATATGATGGTAAAATTTACCATACTTACTTGATAGCAGACTCCAAAATCAGCTTTGCAGATGGAAAATTCTGTCAGTCTTTTTTTCCGTGTACGGGTTATCATATTTCAGAGCCTATGCTTGCTTTCATGGAAATTGACAGTCACAATAGGTAAAGCAAAAGGTTGTAAAACAGCTTGTATTCGTTTATTGCACAGCCAAAGCTGAATAAGATATCTATAAAGCTCGCGGTGAAATACATAACAAAATGTTCAAAGTTCAAAGTAATCTATGAGCGTTGTGATAAAGTGATGCAAAAATACTCGTAAATTATTTTCAAAGTTGGCTGAACTTTTTTTTTTACTTCGAAAGAAGATAAAATAAAAAAGGTATTGTTCTTTCCTCTCTTTCATTTTTCTCTTGCGACGATGTCCCCTCCGTCCGTTGGTCTTGTCTGATGATAAATGATTGTTTCCAGCGGAGTTGCCATATTGTCAGATTAATCCAAAAATGAATTTCCTGCAAAATTTTGCTGTAGCAATAGAAATAAATACTTATTTCCCACTAGAGTTAAAGTCAAGAGCACCAATAAACACATTAAGATAAACCGTCAAAATTTACTGATGCAGACATAAATATCTACCCTTTTAACATCAGTAAGTTCAACAGGGCTGCCGTTTCGCGGATCTTAACCCTTTCAAACCTAAAAAAACTTTTTGTGCAGGAACGGATTTTTGGCCATTAAAGCTGATCTGGGCATAATTTTCTCATATAAAATGATATATGCACACCATATTTTAATTTTCTCCGTGAAATTCTGTGTTATTCAGATTTACAGTAAAATGTAAGCCAGGTATGATAGGATTATATACTTTTTTTAGATCCACCGTTTGACTATGAAAGATTACAGTCTACTACAGCAGTATGACTAAAACACACGAAAATACTCAGATCTATAATCTTTTTTCAATCAATAAAATTAACGGTGAATATCAAAATCCTATATAAAATTTTAAAGTAAACGTTGTTTCTATCGGTAACTGAAAAAATTACAGATCGGAGTATTTTCTTGGATTACTGCCATCACAGCTGAGCTTGACTATATAATCTTTTCGTCAACCGGTGGATGACAATTTTTACTCAGGATCCGCAAAATTGCAGCCGTTCGAACAGAGCGCTTCCAATTCCTATCCGCTCAAACCAAGTTAACTGCTGTAAGTTTAATCGTCGCCCAGTCTAGTCACCGTAAACGCTGATTAGGTACACAACAAAATTGATCTTCGATCAGAGCAGATCGATCGCAAACGTTTACTATTTGGTAAATTATCGACCAGTAAACGTTTGCAATCAATGCACCATAAATTGAAGATCAATTGTGGAGTTTCGGACAGTACCTGTCAGCCTTGGTGAAAAAATGACGTTTCGAGCAATCAAAGCTTCAAACATTCAAAGTGATGCTACCGTAATTGTACACCTGCTCCTGTAGAAATTACGAGCTGTCTCTCAGTTTGGACTTACATATTTACAAAAAAAAAAAAAAAGCTAAGACTTTCGGAGTAAATTTTGAAGTTCTGAGTGTTTATTGGTGTTTTATGGGTTAAAATCCATAGAAATTCATGTTCTAAATCAGTGACGGTCCGTGGGCTCAAAAAGGGGAGGCTTGAAAAATGTGATGACTTTATTATATTTGTTCCTCACTTATTTGAGCCCTTCTCCGCATATAAAAGTGAGGGGGGGCTTAAAGTGTTACAACCTTTGTTTTCACCTTTTGTGAAGCCTTTTTCCAAAAAAGAGGAGGGAGCTTGATCCGCCAAAGCTCCCTCCACGGACCACCTCTGTTCAACGTTCTTGGAGCAAAAGCGGGGCAAAAGAGACCCACTACCAGATTTTGCATGACCAAGTATGATGGAGAAATGTCGTGTTTTTTTTTTTTTTTTTTTTTTTTTTTTTTTTTTTTTTTTTTTTTTGCAAAACTGGCAACTATGTTGGTGGGTGAGGAAGGGGTTGTCTGTGAAACGGAAGCTGAAGGTGTGGGGGTAGGTCTCACGACACAGTTGGAGAGAAGCGGAAGTAGGAAGAGAAATAAATATTCAACAAAAAAATAAATAAGTATAAATAAATAAAAGTGAAGATTTCACTTGAGATAACTGCTCGATACAGTTTTTTTTCTTGAAGAAAGATGACGACTCATCAATATATTTCATTTTGAACGACTGAAAGGGTTTCAATGGTGCAAGCACCTTGCGCGCACCAAAGACTCGAGTCTTATTACAAAAGAGGGTTGCCCGATTGCAAACTGTCTTAGGGTGATTCCATTCAGAAAAGAAACCTCAGGGAATGAAGCTTTCATTTTTTCTTTCTCGAGAATAAGAAGAATGGGTGTGAAAAAAAATTGAAAAAAAAAAAGTATGCAGGTTTTAGCACTTGCAATCGGACGGCTTTAAGCAAAAGGAGAATTTTTTTTTTTTTTTTTTTTTTTTTCCAGAATTGAACCAACTGCAACGGGGTCCAATGAATAGTGTGTTCCCTTTTGCGCACATTAAACAGAAAAAATGGTTTCCTGCTGCATAAAGCCATCCAATGTTAACTCAAAAAAACACAGCCAAGTCAATCTAATTTACTTTATCAGAAAGATCTGGAAAAAAAGAGACAAGAAATATGCTACATACCCTGGCAAAAATGGTCCATACAGGCCCATGAGGTCCATATAACCAATTCCTCATACAGAATATGGATACGTATGGAATCCATATAACATATAAAGATATCGTATAGGTATAAGTGTTCATATCCTTACAGATCCATACTTTCCATATGGATCCATACATATCCATACTTTCCATATGGATCCATACATATCCATATTTTCCGTATGGATCCATACATATCCATACTTTCCATATGGATCCATACATATCCATATTTTCCGTATGGATCCATACATATCCATACTTTCCATATGGATCCATACATATCCATACTTTCCATATGGATCCATACATATCCATACTTTCCATATGGATCCATACATATCCATACTTTCCATATGGATCCATACATATCCATACTTTCCGTATGGATCCATACTCCGTATAAAGAATTGGTTATGGACCTCATGGGCCTGTTATGAAGGCTCCACAAAAAAGAGTCGATGAGGGTAAAGAGGAGAAGGAGAACGTATGAAAACGGACTGGAATGCCGGCAAATCCGCCTGTCCACCGCTCGCTGGTCCAATGTTGAACTTAACCTTCGAATTCATTTACGTGTCGACTCCCCTTAAATGCATAAAGCGCCGTACTACCTAAAACAATTTTTCATCAAAGGACTCTATACTATACTTGCAAGGACGGATACAGGAATTTATCTTTCTCTTTCTTCTGCCGTTTGTAGACATGTGTTAGAAAAGGAAAGAAGAGGGTGCCCGTGGCTATCACGTGACTTTAGCTCTTGTCTCCATCTTCTTTCTAATGCATGCGTTCAAATGGGAGCAGAGAAAAGAGAAAGAGATATACAAGCTCCTGTTTGGTTTGTTACGCCCATCTGATATGTTGCCTATCTATCAATACAATAGCAAGCACCATTGTATCACAAACAATCGCATTTCTCTTTCTGTCTCCAAAACAAATGTTAAATTGTCAGTCATCAAAAATGTTCGATGCCTTGCCGCTCATTCTAAAAAAACCTTTCCAAAATTGTTCAATTCACTCTGCTCCTAGGAGATCTCGAATTTTTTAATTTCTGGGACCTTTTATCATGTTGATGAACTCATTGAGCCCGTGAGTAGAAAAACAAGGTGCCCATCCCCATTTCTACACTGAAAAAAATAAATAGTTAAAAAAGTACAGAACAAAATGATTTGCTAAATTAACCTATAATTTTGTTAAATTAACAACTCAAATGCTAAATCAGCAATTCATTTTGTTAGCTTAACAACTCAAATGCTAAATCAGCAATTCATTTTGTTAGCTTAACAACTCAAATGCTAAATCAGCAATTCATTTTGTTAGCTTAACAACTAACATTGCCCACCAGCAAATCAAATAGGAAATAAAATAACAATTTTTATGCTGGAATAACAAATTAGTAAGTAAAATCAGCAATTTATTTTGCTGATAAAACAAGCTGAATTGTTAGATCAACTAATCGGGTTAAGTTCTGTATTTTTTAACTATTTAAAATTGCTAAAATTGACAATGTCTATTTTGTTGAAAGAACACCATTATGTGGTTGATTTAATAACTATTTTTGTAAACTCAATAAATGAATTGTTAACTTAACAGAAACCCCCGGTTGATTTAGCAACTTTCAATTTTTGTTAAATCAGCAAATTTTGAATTGTTGCTTTAACAATTGATTTTTTTCAGTGATTGTATTTCATTTTGAACCGATTAGTTTTACCGTTATTTATTTATTGTTATTGTTTGATATTTGGATTTTATATTGTATGTAAAATACTGTTTACATTTGACCTGCACCATGGTCATTCATACGAAGCCCGAATGTACTAATAAATTAAACTAAATTAAACGAAAACTAAACTAAACTTCCTGTATCCACCCATGTTTAAGTGTGACAAGACTAAAGGATAAAAGTGAAGGGAAATGTTCAACTGTTTGTCCCCAAAAAGCTGGCAACCCTGCCCGTCGGATGACACGCTTGAGTGCGTATTCAATATTTTCAATGAATCACAGAACTTTGATCATATTTAGAATCGACGGGGAGAAAAGTCTCTGTCACGATATTTGTTTCTCCTCCGCACTCTCCGAGAAGTGAATTTATCATAATTTAACTGTATAACGTAGGTAACAGAAGAGAGCAAACGAATACGGAGACAGGGCTGCCGTTTTGCGAATAACCATTTTTCCCCATTTAACTCATGCAATAGAAATTATTTGAATTTCCCGCCTAATTTGGCAACACTGGAGGTGCGGAAAATGCGACAGGGATCGCTTTCTCATTGTAAAAAGACACCCTCGCTCACGCTCACACAGGAACAATCGCGAGACGCGACGACTAGCTTCCAACAATGATGCGGAAGATCGTTTCAGATGAGTTGGCTGATGACAGTTCGCAATGTTCAAGTACAGTTTACGGCGGGTTCGCGGCTTCTGCGTATCACAATCGACGTCTGTCTCCAAAGACCGACAATGTTCAGATAGTTTTAGTAAAACGCTTTATATCGTATAGATTGGCGTATGAAGATCTCTATGGTTCGAAGCACACTTCAGTTGCTTTACAACCGAACAGTACAACCGTAGCATCCTTTTAAAATAGCTTCGCAGAGCAGAGGTCCTATACTCTGTTCAAGATGAGAAGGCGGGTGAGAATTCAGGTAGTAATGCACTATTTAGCAACAGTGCGGCTATGCCGGCTACACTCCAACCCGGGATTTCCAACACAGAGAAAAATACTTCGGTAAAATTTGATCACCGAAGTTTTCGGTTAGAGGAACCGAAATGTTCGGTCCTGAGTACCGAATGCTTCATTAGTAATACTGAGTATTAGGTAGGGGTAGAATTTGGGTTATACTTACTGATTTCTTCGGTACTTACGACCGAACATTTTGGTTTATTCAACCGAAAATTTCGGTGCGATCAAAATAAGTCGAATCTTCAGTTCTGACAACCGAAGCATTTTTCTCTGTGAAGAACCAACAGACTCTATAATTTACACACGTCCAGTAAAAATTGCGAACGGTCAAAAATACGAAAAAACGGAAGAAATTTTCGCTCTCAAAAAGGACCAAAACTCGAAAAACAGTCGAATTTGAATATTGATGACTCTCATAAATTCGTATTTTTCAGTCCGAATTAAATTCAGGATATTTCGTCAAATATCGAATTTCTGAGAGTCATCAATATTCAAACTCGACTATTTTTGCCAAGTTTTGGGACCCTTTTTAAAATCGAAAATGTCGTCCGTTTTTTCGTATTTTTGACCGTTCGCAATGTTTACTGGACGTGTGTAAATTTTAGTCTGTCGGTCCTTGGCAATCTTCCGTGCCAAATGAGAGGTCGGGAGAACAAAGGCCACTGCGAAAGGTTGGAGTAACCGGCATATCCGCACTATTGCTAAATAGTGCATTACTACCTGAATTCTCACCCACCTTCTTATCGTGAACAGAGTATAGCTGTACCGGAGAAAGTTGCGGCTGACAGAGTATAACAGCCTCTCTTCTTGAGTTCTTGTATTTGCTCTACGGAGGCAGTGCTTCATTAAAACTTCAACTCAGTCCGGTGCAGCTAAATCTTTTTGCTCTGCCAATCTATCTTAAGAAGCTGCCACGGTTCTACCTAAACTATACTCTCAAGATAAGAAGAAAGTTGGCAAGTTAGGTAAAAACACACTACTTTGCAACGCGGCACGCATTGTCGCACCGAATCGTTGAGTTCGAGAGCCGTTGCGCTCACTGGGGCTTTGTCCGACTGGACCATCATTTTGGAAGAAGCAATACCGAGAATCGGCTGACTATATGAATGTTTTCTGTGCAAAAGTCTAATTAGAAACGGTTAGAGATACGACGAAATGGATGAAATTTATGGCCATATAGGACCATAATTCGTCAAAACTAGTCAAAATTGACTCCTCGTTACCCTTGGACACTTCTTTCTTTAAAGAATTCAATTAAGCTACACTCTCAAATGGATTTTTCACAAATATGAGAACTCAATCTCGACTAATTTTGTCGAATTATGGCCCTATGATCATAAATTTCATCCATTTCGTCGTATCCGTAACCGTTTCTAATTTTACTTTTTCACACATAAGAGTCAGCTGATTCTCGGTATTCTGCCTTTCAAAATGATGGTCCAGGCGGACAAAGCCCCAGTGAGCGCAAAGGCTCTAAAACTAAACGATTCGGTTCAAGGTTCAACAATGAATGGGGGCAGCTAAGGTCCCTCTCTAGGGACCTCAGGGGCCGCGTTACAAAGTAGTGCGTTTCTACCTGACTCGCCAAGTTTCTTCTTGTATTGAACAGAGTATACGTATGTATGTTCTTTTAGAGCACATCATAGTCATACCCTGAACTAAAATGTGATATCCTTCGGTCGCAACCAGTGGAATAATTGGTGGGTTGGAAAATGCCATTGAATGTACACTAGACGGTACAGCTTTGCTGTAATCACATCGAAGAGAGCAAGTTTTTCGGATCGAATATTCCAATGAAAAATCAAGAACTGCGCGCGAAAACGCAAATTTAGATTTATCTATGATTGGAAAACTTATTTATTCATAAAGCAAAGCAAAAAATAAAAAAACAAGGAGTTTTTCCCCCTTTCTTATAATTCTTGCGGTGAATCTTTCGAGTGGCAAACCCGTTTTTGCAAATGAATGTTTAAGTTCGAAGTCGCATCTCATCCAGCCAATTTCAAAGCTAAAAAAAAAGTAAGTAAGAAATGAGTAAACCTCTAGTCAGACAATAGGGACAGAGAAAGAAAATTATGCCCGATGAACAGGGATAGCATGGCGAGGAGGGTTGAGGGGGTGGGTGGGGAGGGGGTGTTAAGGGGGTGGGTGTTGAATAATGACCTGACTTCACCTGCCGCAGACGGGAAATCTCAAGCCGCTTCGCTTAGAGCACTGAGCAATGCAGGATATTTGCCACTTTAACTGGATTAACTGCAGCTATGTCCCGTCGTGTCGCTTGAATTTATAACAGACTGAAACTGTGTAAAATAAGGGACGAAATGCATTATACAATGCGCATTAAAAAAAAAAAAAAAAAAATTTAAAAAAAAAAAAAAAAAAAAGTATTATGACTTCTTCAGCAACGGCTGAGGCTGAAAAACGACGAAAGGCCGCATTTGTGTCTATTTGTTGAGACTAGTGACCCCAAGAAAATCTCCTCAATAGTAAAATTGTTTCATACTTTGGTACGGTAATACGGCGCGTTGGTCCTAAAGTACAATTTCGTGTAATAATAGATGAAAGCGGAGCCAACTGTGCAATTTGGTGACGTTGCATTTCAAATTTCAACCAATAAACGACACACAAAAGGCCGATATCAAAGCTTTTATTTGATGATTCAAATAATTCGTATTTATACCTTGGGTTTCCATGGACAAAATGCAACGGTGCCAGATTGGACGCAACGCCGCGCCGCGCCGCGCCGCCGCGTTATCGCCAATGGAGTAAATACCGCGGGTCAGCCGTTTTGTGGATCTTAAGTAGAATTTTGGAATCCACCGATGATTCCAATTTCCACCGGTTGACAAAAAGATTACACAGGCCAGTACATCAGTATGAATGCACGAAAGCGCTTTGATCAGTGATATTGTTTTTTTTTTTTTTTTTTTTTTTTTTTAAAAATGGAATCAGAGGTGAGTATATCAACATCCCATCAAATTTTTCAAGTCATCGGAGGGCCTTCCATCGGTGGTAGAAAAGATTACGGAACCGAGTATTTTCTTAAATAAAAGTCTCGCACTTCTGAACTGGACCACGTAATCATTTTGTATCCAGTGGACTCATCGGTGAATCAAAAATTCCCTTTTAAGGTCCTAAAAACGTCAGCGTCGTCAGCCCTGAAACAACGCACACACAGAAAATAAGTGGGGAAGGGGGGGCACGGTAGCACAGACAAAACCTTTCTTAGAAAAATGACCAAGCAAACGACTTAAGTTGATCCAACCAGTTCTTTAGTTCACCCAGAAACATCACTTTATTTAGGCGTACAAAATCTTTGGTTTGCTCTGAAAAAAAGTCTGTTATTTTGTCGTTTTCTTATCAAAGGTTTTGTAAGCGCTACCAAACTGTTTTTTTTTTTTTTTATGCAGTCTGGCAACACTTTCACTGCCACCTCTGTACGCTGCGCATTTTGCATGCTTCATCAGTCCTTGTCTATAATTAAGGATAAAAATGCGGCGATGGAAATCATAGAGATTCTGTAATAATTACCCATTCAAGGATTTTTTGTAAAACATGAAGCGGCAGTTTTTTGCACCTCTCTCTGCGAGTACGATTGTTCCTATCAGCTCGACATGCGTTAAATGCGTAAGCATCGATTCATAAAAGTGAAAGACGCTTCACCTCAGCGAGTAAATAGTCTATATTTTCCTCTCTTTGCCCATTGAAATGAATGCGTTAGAAAAGTGTAGAGGCATAGAGAAAATTGCATGACTTTAGCCAATACCTCTACCCTCTTTTAACGCATGCATGCGTTTTAATAGACAGACTTACCGTCCCTGTAAGTATAGAGTTAAGACAAGAGGATAGTCAATTTCTGATTGGTCATGAATTTCACGCTCTACGGGCGCCGCTATTGGATGCGTTTTTCAGTGGCGTAACGACGTAACGTGCAATTCGGCAACGTTGCAGTTCGTCCATTTAAACTCATGAAAAAGATCGAAGCATTACTGGTGTTCGGTGAACACATTCGCATTCAACCCTTTACATGGGTTTAAATGAAATTAGTACCACGCTGCCAAATTTCACGCTCCGCCGCGCCACTGGCGTTTTTGCAAATTTGTTTTCAAAAGGTAGAGGTGTTTTTTCGGATAACAGGATAACCTGTTAGTTTCAATCTTAATGCACCTAAGGAATGTCTATAATGCCCAAAATAATCTTTAAAACGCAAAAGCAGGTGTCGATCAGCAAAGGCAGCGAAAGATTATACCCTTTAGAAACTCTACGGAGCTGTATAATCTTTGCATTGGACCAAAACGTCCGAAACACAACAACGGCCCTCAAATAATGTAAACAAATAAGTGTGAAAAAACGCATCCAATGGCGGCGCCCATGGTTTAACGTGTCTTGAGATGAATCTTCAGCGTTTAGTGCCGATTTCTGCCACCAGAGCGCTACCGTTCGATTAACGTCGAATTACAGGCCGAAATTAATTTATTTTTAGGAAAACGGAGTGTCAGTTAGCAGATAATCATCTGAAGAGTGTCTCTGCAAAAAATCTCGTCAATAACTTCAAAAATAAGGCTGAAAGTACCAAAAAATGAAATATCGCAAATCGATTCTTGTATCGAAATGCGATATTTAATTTTTTGGTACTTTCAGCCTTATTTTTGAATTTATTGGCGAGATGTTTTGCAGACACTCTTCAGATGATAATCTAGTAACTGACACTCCGTTTTCTTGAAAATAAATTACTTTCGGCCTGTCATTCGACTTTAATCGAACGGTAGCGCTCTGGTGGCAGATATTGGCATACTAAACGCTGAAGAATCGCATTAACTTTCTACACATACAGGGACTCTAGATAGACTGAGACATGCAGAGAAAGAAACACGTTCCTCTATAGATTAGAATTGCAAAGCTCCGTGTAAAAAAGTGGTCAATATGCATGAAAAGGAGCATTGACGTATCGTATCCAAGTGTTTTAATGGTTACAGAGTTTTTGTCGCGCGATTCTCGTTCAAATCGAGGGTGCAATAAATCGTCATTGTCTTTAATATAAGACGTGACTCAATTAAACGTTTCAAAATCTCCGATCATAGTTGCTCTCCTCAGCATCGCGTCAGATCCAGCCCTCGCGGTCGCGGGGAAGGGGGAGGGGAGAACTGGGAATTTTCGCCCCCTGGAGACCCCCTTTTGTTTTCTCTCTCTATCTCTCCCCCAACCTTCCGCTCTTTTCTCTTTTTTAGACCGAAAGGATGGGAAAGTATCGCCCCTTCGATCCATCTGCAGACGCCAATGTTCCTCAGAAGTGAACCAAAGGCGCTGTTCTCACATCTGTGGCAGTGGTGAGCCGATGAGTCAATCGTCATGAAAATGATTCGCACGGAAAAAAAAAGATTAGTGAAAATAACCATATGGATACCTGATTTTGGCACCTGCTAGATGTTATGATAAAATTGACCAGAAGTATGGTACATTTACCGATACTTTGAGTAGATTCGACATGCAATCAGGTAACAACACCTAGTACCTAGTCAAAACATATTATACTTCTAGTTAACATTACCATAACATCTAGCAGGTGCCAAAATCAGGGATCAGTATGGTAATTTTCACCACAGTTTTTTCCGTGCGTGAGATTTTCTACGTTGCACGCAAAATTGGGGGAAAGAATTATAATAATGTTTCCTCTTTTGCAATGACGGCTCGTCCAATGTGGCAACAACGGATTATCTCCATTTAAACTCATGTAAAATAATCGATCCTTAAGGGATAAACCGAACCCTTGAGATGTCGATACTTTTGCCCACGTTTCAAACGGCAAAAAGTTATGGTTGCCAGATAGCACGATCCGCCACTGCTCTTTTGCTTTTCCCTTAGGAATGAAACCGTAATGCGAAATTATGAGACGTTGTTTCGAGTAAGAATGAAATTTCACTCGTATTAATTTATCTCTTCCTCGCTTTTGAGATTTTCGCGCCGCAACGACATGGCACAATTTCAGGCCATTTCCGGTGAAAGGGCCCATAAAACAAGAGGTGCGGTCTTCAGACGAAAGTCCCTACACTTAATCACAATGCTGATTTCTCAGAAAGAGCACACTTCTTGTTTCATGGGCCCATTTCCCAGAAATGGCTTCAATTTCTGATACCGTTGCGTGATAATTCCTAGAGGGAAAAGGTGCTGATTGTCTTTTCCAGGAATTTTATCACGCCACACAGTGGTGCGAGTTAATGGGAGAGGCTGGACATAGCGCAACGACTAAATGCATATATGTTTGTTCAGTAGCGTACGCAGGGATTTGTCTGTCTTTCTCTTCTCCCGTATGAATGTATGTGCCGGAAAAGGAAAGAAATAGGGGCTGAAGTCACGTTTTAGCCCCTGTTCTTGTCCTTTTCTGACACAAGTGTTCTAGTGGGGCAAGAGAGAGAAAGACAAACTCCTGCGTACGCTACTGTGTTTGTTACTAAACAATGTAGAAGTTTAATGGTGGTATCATTAGTTTTATCGTAAAAATTTTCCCACAAGAGCCAGATCACAAGAAATTCCGTTTTTTTAGTGTACAATTAACATTCAAATTTGCATTTTTAGACTTATACTCCATGACCGACCCTACACATTGACTCGCTCCAAGTGACTCCCACCCGTTGTTGACACTGGGATTCGGGGAAGCGCATTTTTTCCTGGGATCTTCTAAAGTCGCCTCCGAGGCACGGCACTGCAGTTCCTTTCTTTTTATCCAAACCTTTCCAGATTTTTATACTTTCTCGTTTTTTTTGTTTCTTTTTTTGGAGGGGTGAAAACGGTTGGAGGGGGTAATTATACGTAGCCAGCCACGTGAAATACGGATCACGATGACAGCTTACTGCCACTCACGCGCCGACCGGCCGCGCGCGTGCACCGCGCTTCAAGCCAAGATTGACGCACGCACGGACTCATTACGCGGGGGAGTCCTCTCGCGACTAAAGAAGAAGAAGAAGCAGCAGAGGAAAAAAAGAAATTGAAATACTTTTCTAATTTTATCTCGACCAAGCGAACAAGCAGGCGAGCGACCGACCCTCAAAAAATTTGGATATACATATAGTGCTGAGTCTTCTTGTGCGTGTGTGTGTGAACGACTTGTCTTCAAAGTTCTAAGACCCGCCGGTATACTTATATATATGAGTAAAACCGAAATGAAGACGAGGGAGGAAGAAATTGTCGGGTGTCGACCGATATTTATTTTGGGAAAGGTGCAACAAAAAGAGAGAAATAGAGAGATAAAGAAAGAAAGTATAGAAAAACTAGAGCATAGAAGCAGCGAGTGTAACGTAGGTAACAAAATTATCTTGTCAATTATTACCTCTTGCGCTCTTGCGGGCGGCCGCTGCTTGGCGCCGCGCGTCACCCACCGCCGCGCCGCGCAAGCTCGCGGTTCGAACGGATCGGGACGCAATTTCTTTGCCTTGCTGCGTACATTACAACCGATATTTTTCCCGCGAGAGAAAATTGCGTCTCTAGAGGTGGAATGCAATACAAATTTATCCGTAACTCGAAAGTACCCTGTCAAGCAAAATTCACTTGCTGTTTTATGGAAATTTGGAGATCTGGACCGGCGCACCATGATCCAGGATTGATAAAAGTTGGCAAAAAATCCAGTGGAAAAAAAGGCATCAATAATCATAGTTTTCGAGTTGTTAAGCTTAATTTAAAACTTGTTTGCAACATTTTAAGGTTTAAGTTACTTGTTTAAGGTGTTTTCTATAGTTGAAATTGGTCTTGAATGTTTACAGTGGCGCTTCGTAAGATTTGGCAACGTTCTTTTCCCCCATTTGAACACATTAGAAAGGTCGAGATGCCTGGTCATCTCCGATGACTGGAGAGTTCGACTTTTGTGGTGAATTTAAATGGAGAAAATACGTTATTGCCAAATTTTACGCTTCGCCACTGAATGTTTATAAATAATACATATAAATTCATTAGACATTTTCTTTCTGATTTTTGGCCACTTTTTTTTACGATCTCAGACCACAGTGCGGCGCAAAGTTGGACACGTCAATGGGAGGGGCCGGATTTGGAAAATTTGACTAAAAATGCAAAGAATGTTTTTACGGTCAAAAAACAAACTCTTACGGGTGATTCTTGCAGAAAAAGTTACAATAGAACCAATGAAACCACTTTCAATCTTTTACGTACGTTGCGTATAGACCTGTTTAGTGATGACGTCACGATCAAAATTGGTTCCAAACAAATGCTCTATCTCGCTCACTCTCGTGGATTTACCTATAGTAAATCAGATCCAAATTTTCGAACGCTAATTCATGCTAGTTAACCACCAGTTTTCTCAAATTTTTTTGCACCATTATTGATTCCACGTACCTTAAAGTATATTTTCACTCTAACATAATTCCTAAAAGATCACAAGCGAATTTACAATCACAGTTATACCGGAAGATGTTCTACGTTTTGTCCTTGTCTTACTCACGGTCTCTTATGGGAGTATCACCGCCATGACACTCAATCATCCTAACCTCTCTTCGCATCGAAGCTTGTTCGAGGTATAACACATGGTGTGATGGTGCCGATGAGCCTATATCCTACGATTTTGTGCCCATAAGAAACTGTGAGTGTGACAAGGACAAAACATAGTTCTTCGATATAACTGTGATTGTACATTAATGCGCGATGTTTCAACAATTTTGTTGTAACGTGCTCATATTTTAAGGAACATAGAATCCAATGGTGTAATAAAATCTGAGAGAACTTGTTGCTTACTAGTACAAATTTGTATTTGAAAATTTGGATCGTGTTTCTTATGGGAAAACCCACGACAGCGAGTGAGATGGAGCATTTGTTTGGAACCAATTTTTTTCGTGACATCACACTAAACAGGTCTATTAACAAATATATACGCATTTAAAGTTGCGATTCTATGTCCGGTCTCTCCCATATAGACTCGCTATCCACTGTGCGGTGGTGCCAGTGTTGCCAGATCGAGGGTAAAAAGCCGTATCGTCCCCTTTAAATCAATGGAAAACGTACGGCTTTTTCACTCCAATCTGGCAACACTGGATGGTACCGATATGGCTCTATATCCAACTTTTGATACATATCAGTAAATAGCAGAGTTGGGCCAACAGGATACAATCGATTACACGATTACTGAGTCATCAGTAGGTAATCGTCAAACCTTTGGATGGTAATTAAATTAAGTCTTTTAGACAGATTTGAAATAAGCTTGATGGGGGTCATTTTGATTAGATCTGCTTCTTCTGCGCAACTATTATATGATGGGTGATTTGTCAAAAATCCTCCCTGATTAGTTACCGTGAAATTACCGTCCGAAAAAACGACGACTATGCGATTACAGTTTACATATAACTGGTTATATGCCACTCCCACTTATCTATTTCTGGTATGTAGAGAGGTAAACCTATAGAGTAACTCTTTGAGAAAAAACGCCGAGTGAATGATCGAAGAAAAAAAAGGAGAAAAAATTGACTCATAAAGTCAATAAATCAAGCAAAAAAGCATCAATCGTTCCAGTCATAATTAATTATGACATGACATGCGATCATGAAATTATTTTGAAGATTTACAATCCAACTGAAATTATAGGTAACGGGTCATAAATCTGGACTGATTCATGGAGGAGCGTCAAAATGTTTTCAGACCGCACTCCTATGACCGAGCTTTAAGAACTTGATCTCTGAATCCACAAACTTTGCATGCAGGACGCTTAATTTGGATAAGAAGCAGTGGCGTAAACTTGGGATTTTTATTGGGGGGGCCAACCAACTTTTGGGAGATGCACTATGGGGGGTCCGGGGGGACACCCCCCAATGAGAGGGAGGTCCGGAGGTCCTCCCCGGAAAAATTTGAAAATTCAGGCTCTCTCAGACGTCATTTTAAGCAATGTTATCGCATACAAATGCCACCAAATTTAAACAAATTAAAAATAGATTTTACGTTTATTTTCTTAATTTTTTAGGCAAAAAGGGAACTTTTCAGTGTAGACTTTCAGCTTATTGATGAAGCTGATATGTCTAGGCTTTGGGAAACTGTTCCTCGGGTAGCAAATAGTCCGATACTATGGGGAATCTGGGGGGGACACTTTCCGGTAATAGGGGGTCTGGGGGTATTCCCCCAGAAAAATTTGAACATTTGGGTTCTCTCAAACTATATTTTAAGCAATTGAATCTTTCCAAAATAACCAACCGACTGAACAGAAGTTAGTAGACTCAATGTATATTTTCTTTACCTCATTGACAGCAGAGGAATTTTTCACTTTAGATTTACTTTAGGTGCAGTTTCAGGGTAAAATAGAGCCACTTATTTTTGCCATTTTTTGCTTCTCGGTTCCTGTAATTATTCCTTCCTTTCTTTATTTTTTTGTGTTTTTCCGTCTTTTCTTTTCTCCCTCCCTCTTTTTCCCTCCTCTTTTTCATCAAATTATTGGGGGGGCAAAAAGGTCATGCCCCCCCTAAGATTACGCCACTGATAAGAAGTAAAAATAATAATATTCTAGAGCTTTCCAAAAGTTTGGTTTAGTTTGTTTTGTTACTTTAAACTTATCTTCATTAAAGATAATAATGAATGCGGAGAGTGGAGACGGATTCAAATCGAACTTGGAATCGTCTGTCTGGTCTTAAAGGACATCACGATCGAGCGGATCCATGGTCTATATTCAGTCTCCCTCTTTACCTTTTTGAACCAGAGCTGCCGTTTTGTGAGTCATTCATGGCATTTATCTATTCACCGATGATTCCACCGGTTGAGGAAAGATTACACGGTTCAGTTCAATAAATGACTGTAATGCACGGAAATACTCTGATCTTTTAATCTTTCCTCAAGCGGGACAATCGCTGTTTAATCATTAAAATATCCGCATTCCGAAAGTTTTTTAAAGTCATCGACGACTCCTCCGGTTGAGTGAAGATTACAGATCCGAGTATTTCCGTGCATTACAGTCATACACTGAACTGAACTGTACAATATCTTCGCAACCGGTGAAATCATCGGTGAATTGAAAAATGGCATTACATTAATTATACGCAAAACGGCTGCTCTTATTTGAAAGCACATGTTAAAGAAAGATACAGAGGTGGGGACACAAGTCATGTATTTATGTCCCCTCCTTTATCCTTTTCGAACCCGTAAGTTTAAATGAGTAGAGAGAAAGAGAATGGGGGAAGGGGGGATGTGAGGGGGGACTGGGGAGAGACGGAATTTAAGTAATGAAATACATCGAATACATGAGCATGGATATCGCAGGCAAACAGGGGCGCATTGGCTAAATCTCTCTCACTATCTCTATATCCTGCATGCTCTTCTGTAATAGACAGTAAATAAGGAGATAGAACCACTTCTCATATCCATCTCTAAGTTGTGCAAGACAGATGCTTCCTCCGCCCTTGCAGGTAATGCTATCGCGAAAAAATAACCCTCATTTCTGAGCCTAGATATCTGTGTTGTCAGGGGTATTAATATAAGTCGGAAAAACATGTATGTGATTTTTGTGATTTAGGGACATACCTGCGTTATGATATAGATCAGCTTGATAAATTTGTAGATCTAGACAACATTCGGGAGGAAATCTTGCGAAAAAATCACATACCTGAAAGTACAAAGAAACAGCAATTAAATTTTGATCGTTTTTTGGGGGTAGTAGTGACTACTACATCAAAAATGTAATCCAGTCTCCGGTGCAGAGCATCGCAGGCAACACGGCACATCTCACGGATCACAATACAGTTATGAAAAGATAAAATTAGACTTATAAAACATTGTTCTTCACGGAAAAAAAAACTACGGTGAAAATAACCATACGGATACCTGATTTTGGCTACTGCTAGATGTTATGGTAATGTTAACCAGAAGTATACTATGTTTTGACTAGCTACTAGATGATTTTACCTGATTGCATGTCGCATTTACTCAAAGTATCGGTAAATGTACCATATTTCTGGTCAAGTTTACCATAACATCTAGCAGGTGCCAAAATCAGGTATCCGTATGATTATATTCACTAATCTTTTTTTTCCGTGTTGTTTCGATGTCTGTGGTCCTTGATTGTGATGAAATATCACATATTACGAATGTCCTGATATACAACGCCCCCAGTGGCGTAGCGTGCAATTTGGCAACGTTGGAATGTGTCCATTTAAACCCATTGAAATGATCGAACTATTGGGTGTTCCGTGAACACCTTTGCATTCAACCTTTTACATGGGTTACGTTTAAACGGACACATTACAATGTTGCCAACAGATTCGAATAGATTTCAAAGAAATTTAAGGTACTCGCGCTACCTACCAGCATATTCCTCAGAACATCTCAAGATTTCTCAGCTTGTGTGCACGGAAAAAAAACTACGGTGAAAATAACCATACGGATACCTGGTTTTGGCACCTTCTAGATGTTATGGTAATGTTAACCAGAAGTATACTATGTTTTGACTAGGTACTAGGTGATGTTACCTGATTGCATGCTGAATTTACTCAGAGTATCGGTAAATGTACCATACTTCTGGTCAAGTTTACCATAACATCTAGCAGGTGCCGAAATCAGGTATCCGTATGGTTATTTTCACTAATCTTTTTCTTCCGGGTGCATGGTGAACGTTTTAAAAGCACAACTTTTCTGATTCACCTCAACACGATTTGAATTCAAATCGTGATCTGATGACTTCAATGTGAGGTGATTTTTTGTCAAAAAGCCTAAATTGCACCTTTGAAGTTTGAGTTTGACTAACAATTAATTTCCAAAGTATTGGGTCAAGTCAACCCCCAGTCAGATCCCTGCCATGTTCTCGCAATCATCCCTCAAAAAATTTTAAGGCAGACTCTCTACACTCCAAAGCCCCATTATCTGTAACGAGAACGATTTTCCAACATTAAGATAAACTAATGGATATAGGTAACATTGTAAGACAGATTAACGAGGCCCGGTGACAAAGCGGAGGGGGAGGGGAGGGAGGGCGTAGTGGGGAGGAAAAGCACCATTGAGTGGACGGACCACGGGGAGGGGGAGATTCAAGACGTCTAATAACAGGATGTGACGCAACGGGCAGTTGTCGAATACAAAATGAGACGCGTGACAATTTCTGGCAAAATTGTGCATCGGTGGTGGTGGTTTCGCCCCCCCCCCCTCGGCCTCGGGGCGGAGAGGGGGGCAACAACACCCAAACTAATGACGCGAAGACTCTAGAGAAGATGATCATAGGCAGGTATAGGTGTACTGCAAAATGGAGGACACGGTGACACAAACACACTCGAACAGTCTAAAAAGCAACACAGTCGGACAATACTATAAATACGAGCACACGAGCTGTATCCCCGTTTTGTATAACATCCCCCCCCCCACCCGGACCCACCTGGTAACCCTACCACACTCCTTCATGCAGCACAGCGGATCGGAACATGGGTTTCTCCGAACATGAAAATGTTCGGCTTCTCGTTTTGAATAACTTCAGTCGGTATAAAATGTATGAACAAATGCTTTTGTATGTTAGTAAAAAAAAAAAAAAAAAAAAAAAAAAAAAAAAAAAAAAAATGGTATGTTGATACACTATTTCAGAGTCTTTCTAGAAAGGATTGTAATTAAATTCCAGAGGGAAAGCTGTGTTTTCTTAACGCTTTTTGAATTACATTTTATAAAAATCAATAAAACTTGAAATTTGTGTACGGCGAGAGCTTTGCAAGTGGTTCTCTTGCAAACTGTTGCTACGTGGGAGTGAAGAGTTGATTCTTGTATAAAAAACCCAGTGAAAGACTTTAGTCAAGCCAACCAAATCTATTTCAGCATAATCTCTGAAGTTAGGCATACAAATCCTTTAGCATGGTTCATGACAGATTTTTTAAATAAAAACCAAGGATTTTTAAGGACTTTTCAAGAACTTTTCACAGGATTTCACGGATTTCCGACAAGCAAAAACGCAGTATCTTTTAAACCAATTTTCCAGCGGCGGAAAAAACTCGCAAGTTGATTCTCAAATAAGGGTGCACTAATCAGAGGAGAACAGTACAAGAAAGAGTAAAAGAAAGAAAAAAGTTCCTGATGCTAAGTCCTGCATTCTTTCTCACAGCTTTGCAACCAAAGCAACACGACATTCCTTAGGCACACAAACAAAATTACCGTAAAAATGGAGAGCTAAACAAAGCTGGCAAATAGCTGGTCATATTCAAGGATTATAAAGTACATTTGAGGAATTCATCAAAATTCAAGGATATTCAAGCATATGAAAAACGAAAAACAAAAATCAAGGATATTCAAGGACTTTTCAAGGCGCCGTGAACCATCTATTAAAGTCAGCTCTGTTGAAGTCTTTTGCGAGGTCATTTTTCAACCGAAATGTTTCGTGACCAAAGTGGTTTTTCTGTTTTTCCCGTGTGATTCTATTACTATCCACATCTCCTGTTGATTTTTGGGCGAAAACTAGTTGAAAAACCATGTTTTTAGCCAATATGCTGTGGAAATCTCATCGGAGTGTCTTAATAAACACAGTTCTATCAATGGACACTCGTCTGGATTCAATTTTCACACTGAAATGAATTTTGCACATTTCATGTTATTTTTTTCCCCTTTTGATTTTGGTCATTTTATCGATCTCCAGAAAGCTCGACGTTTCTTCCCACTGTCTGCCACCTCCCAGTAGTCGCGCAACCGCGCGTATCCGTATCAACATAGAGCGACAGCGCAGCGGTGCCGGTGCCTGTGAGCGGTAAGAGCGAGAGTGAATGAGTGTGTGGTTGAATGAATGAACGTATGTGTGAGAGAGTGAGTGAGTGAATGAGTGAGTGAGTGAGTGAGTGAAAAAAAAATGAGTAAAAAGTAAATAAATCATTGTCGCAAATCGAAAAGCACTTGAGACTGAGTGCGGGAGAGGCAAAGCATGAGTGTAGAGACGCAGAGCACGAGAAGCAAGTAGAAGCAGAAGCATACTTAGTAGAGGTAGCGCAAGAACGCGCGCAGCAGCTTCGCGTTTGCGGCGCGGCCCGCCCTGCTCTCCCGCGACAAGTGTCATTCCTGCCATCAACACTGCCGCACAGTGGGGTCGTGACAGAGACAAATATAGACCCAGCACACCGTATGTTCCCCATGTTAGAAAAGTGAAGCAAGTTTAGCGGTTACAGTTTTGTTCGGGAGTCACCGGCAGCAACGATAAACAGTCGCCTACTGTTGAGTGGTGAGCTCAACAAAAGACTGTGATTGGTCCGCGGTCCCGGAAACGGAAACAGGTTTTGCTTGTCGAATGCAAACCAGACGCTCATCAGTCAACAGTAGGCGACTGTTGGCTGTTGTTTCGATGAATTCCGACCAAAATTGAGCCCCGAAAAGTGGACAACTGTCGCGAGCTTTGTGCTGGGTCTCTATTTGTTTCTGGGTCGGGACAAGTAGCGCACCGAGAGTTTAACATCTCTCTCTTTTCTCCATTAAAAAACTATGTTACACAAGGATGGACAAAGGGATAAAACCCCCTCTTTCTGTCCTTTTCCTACTTATACATTCAAATGGGAAATGAGAAAGATTGAAGATATCCTGGTTGCGCCAGTGGTCGGGACCTAGACTTTTGGAAATAATTTCGCTATCCCACGAAAATTCGAGTGAGAAAAGAGGGCGTTTTATGATTGATTCCATCAATGACTGTTCGTGTTCGTGCTGATTATTTGCAACATCGGATTTTATCCAATGAGCCTTTTTGGTACCAAGTCGACACTGATTGTGAGAAAAAGTCTCTGGCACAAACGGCACACAGAAAGAGCAGAAAAAATTGAGAAATAAAGACACTTTGATACTGACAGCGCTGACAAAACCTTCGGTAGAAAAAAATGACCCAGCAAAAGACATTTAGTTGAGCCAAGTAAATCTTTGGGTCACCCAGCAAAATTTACTCTAGGTAAATCTAATATAGGTAGGCGTACACAATCTTTAAGATTAATTCTGTACTAAGAGTCTTTTGCTGGGCGGGTTATTTTTCTACCCAAGGTTTTGTCAGCGCTATAACGAAGCGTTTTTTCCTGTTTTCTTTTTTCTGCGCAGAACAGTTGATCAGTCCCCAAGTTAGTCATCGCGGTCATTGAGCAGTCTCCAAAAAGAAAGTGTGACACTTCTGAACGCAAATTTATGGTCGAAACGGCAATGATTTTTCGATGCCGGAACTTCTCTTGAGGTCACCAGAAATTATTTTTGAAACGATAAGAAATTCTGGTCATTCCCGTGAAAGTACGAAAAATTTTCGTACTTCCAATCCTATCCATATCCATTCCAAGATCCATTCCTATAACCCCAATTTTCGAGAAAAAAAAGGGAGGAGTCCCCGCTGTGGACCGAAGCCACCCCCCCTTCCTATCTCTCTTGACGCTACGCCTATATAGCACGTAAATCACTTGCTCTTTTCGACAGGACTTGATCCAGGAATTTTTGCTTCTCTCTCTCTCTCTCTCTCTCTCTCTCTCTCTCTCTCTCTCTCTCTCTCTCTCTCTCTCTCTCTCTCTCTCTCTCTACTTTAAATATATTTCCTTTTTTAAAACAAGTGTTCAAACGGGTGGAATTAAAGATAAACACATTATAAGACTCGACAACTTTGAATATTCGGGTTATCTTGCTGATAAAACCGCCTTCAAAATCAGCCAACGCAACTATCATCTCATGCATCGAACCCCCCCCCCCCCCCCCCCGCACAAGACTACGACGATATCGTCGTTTTTTTGTTTTTTGTGTTGTTTTGTTTTTTTGTTTTGTTTTTTTGGTTTTTTTTTTTTTTTTTTTACGCGAAAAGACGTATCTCAATTTAACGTTTCAGTGACAAACCAACAAGCCAATCTTTAAAAAATGTAATTATGAGATTTTTTAGGTTTATATAAATTTAGGGGAAAAAATCAAGAAAATTTACCCTTCCGCTTTTCCGTCAGAAACTGAAACAAAAATGCGAGACTTTGAAACGTTGTATTGAGTTACTCCGCCTCTTTGTGAAAACACCGACGATATTCGACACAAATGGAACTATTGTTGACAACGCAGTATATCAACAAACAACTCCGAGTCTACATATGTATAAGAGTGTCGGAGCTAGCTTTGATTTTCAATGTCAGCAGTCGACTGAAAATTCAGTGTTGCCACATGTAGGGCTTCATAAGCCGAATATGTCCATTAAGAATCAATGGGTCTGTCGTAAACTTTTGCTACACAGCTTCGTGGAGGGTCGATTTCTGAGTGAAATCGCGTAAAAATCACATTGAAAGCATCGAAAAGTCTAAAATCCACTCACGAACTCAATAAAAGCGAACAAAACTCAACGATGCCTGTCTTCAAATGAGCGGTCGGCAATGGGGGAGTTCCATCAAATCGCAGCTTTCTAAGCTGAGAAAATAAAAAATAAAAAATGAAAAAAATAAAATAAATAAATAAAAGCTCATAAAGAAAGCTGCAATGTGAGAGGACTCTCCCATTGTCACATGCTCATTCAACTGCCATTTTATAAGATGCATTTATTGAGTTAGATTTTTGAGTGGATTTGGAACTTTCTGAGGCACGCAACTTCATTTTCAAGTGATTTTTACATAGGAATCAACCCTCGGTAACGCGTAGCTAAAGTTTCAAACATCCCCATATTGCAATTTCTTCCACGATTATAATCACTTTTCTCAGCATAGAAAGTTGCGATCGGATGAGGTTCCACCATTGTGACCCACGCATTTGACCACCATATGTGAGTCTTGTTAAACGCTTTTATTGAGTTTGTAAGTGGACTTAGTGACTTTCCGAAGCTTTCAATGTGATTTATACGCGATTTCACACAGGAGATTACCCCCCCCCCCTGTAAAAACAGCTATCGTAAGATTTGCCACTACTTACTTGGTTTAAATTTTCGACAATCCAAGAAAATTGTAAATTCAAGCAATGGTTAAATTTTAACTGAGACATCTTGAGCTCAAACCATGAAAAACGTAAAATTTACAATTTTCTTCCAATTAGACTGTCGAAAATTTAAACCAAGTTATGGTAAATCTTGCGATAGCTGTTTTTACAGTGTCCATCACGCTGTAGCAAAAGTATAGGACATAACCATTTCACTGTAAAATATACGCAAATTTTAACCTGTAAAACTGGCAACACTGGTCGACTGAAATGCAGTCACGCAGTCTAGAGAGAGCACCTGATACCGCATAGAATGAAATGAGATGAGATCCTGATTGCGAGTAAAGGAGGGAAGACGTAGCGAGTGAGATAGGGGGAGGGGAGGGGGGGGGGGAGGGGAGGGGAGGGGAGGGGTGGGACGGTTACGACTCGAACAACCGCGAGGGCAATGCCAACCGTCATTCGTTATTTATT
This sequence comes from Trialeurodes vaporariorum, assembly GCA_011764245.1. NCBI lineage: Eukaryota > Metazoa > Arthropoda > Insecta > Hemiptera > Aleyrodidae > Trialeurodes > Trialeurodes vaporariorum. The sequence continues at coordinate 47,541,651 of VMOF01000369.1, forward strand.
ATTTGTAGTGCTTCATTTGTTTCGCGACAATTATACCAAATAATTATGTAATGGATTGTTTCAATGAAGCAGTGAAACAGCGGGTAATTAAGATCAACCTGTTAGATGCGCGTGCGGATGCGTTTTCACATTTAAGAATTGGGGGTACCTGGAAAAACCGAAATTAAAAATATCATCCTTGAATCATAGAGCAGTTAGAGTTCGTTTCAGAAGTGGAGACGCAGCTTACCGATCTTTGACAAATTTTCAATTCGCAATCGTTCAAATAAAAGAAAAAACCTTGCCTGCAACTCGACCCTTTAAATTTCAAAGAGTTTCTCAAGTATTTAATTGACGCTTACAATTAAATCTATTTTCATTAATTTTTATTAGGGAGTGAGAGAAAATACGATGGGAAATTCCAAACTTTTCGGTCTATAGGTGCCTGCACTTCTTAAACGACCTCTAGCAACCAGGAATGAATTTTTTTCTGATGGATACCTATCAAAGCTCTAAAGTTCTAAAAACAAAAAGGTGTTCTATAGGCTGATAGTGAGAGAGATGTTTTCCTAAAAATGACCAGAGTAAAATTCTACCAAATAGTCTGAAAAAAGGAACTCTGGCATTCATTTTTGACGATGGTTTGAGATTTATAGGTTAACATCATTCTTGCATTTTGGACCGAAATAATCAGGTGAAATATACCGGCACTTCTGGCCAAAATCCGGTTAAAAAAATACCAGCATTCTTGAGAAAAATACAAGTGCTTGAAAAGTTTTACTCGAGTTATGGCTGTTTTTCAGTTTAAGGTCGCCAACGATGCGTGCGATTCTTCGTCAAAATTTTCTTTTAAATACTGCAGAGCGACTATGCGAAAGTTTAAAGTCACCAATAATGTCCAAATTTCCTCGTCAACGGCCATACCACGTTGAAAGCACCGGTTCTCGTCCGATCACCGAAGTTAAGCAGCGTCGGGCGAAGTTAGTACTCAGATGGGAGACCGCTCGGGAACACTTCGTGCTGTTGACATTAGTTTTTCGTCAGACTTTTCTTTTAAATACTGCAGAACGACTCTGCGAAAGTTTAAAGTCACCAATAATGTCCAATTTTCCTCGTCAACGGCCATACCACGTTGAAAGCACCGGTTCTCGTCCGATCACCGAAGTTAAGCAACGTCGGGCGAAGTTAGTACTCAGATGGGAGACCGCTCGGGAACACTTCGTGCTGTTAACTTTAGTTTTTCGTCAGACTTTTCTTTTAAATACTGCAGAACGACTCTGCGAAAGTTTAAAGTCACCAATAATGTCCAATTTTCCTCGTCAACGGCCATACCACGTTGAAAGCACCGGTTCTCGTCCAATCACCGAAGTTAAGCAGCGTCGGGCGAAGTTAGTACTCAGATGGGAGACCGCTCGGGAACACTTCGTGCTGTTGACTTTTTTTCCGTCAGAATGATATTTTGAAGATAACCGACCTACTCTGCGAAGTTGGGAGAGAATTTCGTCAACGTGACACATTATAATAATGGTCGATACCTATACAGTCATATAAATTCAATCAAGTCTTCAAATAATCGATACATATACAGGGTGTCCCAGACCACCCGTGTAGGTACTTTTTCTCGAAAACGGCTGGGAGTAGAGAGCTGAAACAAAAAAGTCAGATAGGGAATTGACCCCAAAGAATTCAATGAAAATATTTTCAAAGCCCCCCAAGGCCCCCCGGGGGGTTTTGGGGGGGTTCGAAAAACATTTTTCCATTTTTGGCGGGAAAAAGCCTATAAAAGGTACAAAAACAACTTCAGATCCTGAAAGAACAACTCATTGACGACATTTTTGGTCCAGTAAATTTTTCCAGAAAACCCCAATTTTTGGGGTTATGGGCCCTTTTGGGGGGAAATTTTCAATCGACCACTGTGACCACATTATTCAATATTTTTGAAAAAACTAAAAATCATCTGAAAGAAGAGATCAAGACCTTTCGATTGATGTGCCACAAAATACCTAAAATGAAAATTAAGGCTCCCACTTAATTCCAAAATTTGGGGGTCTTGGGGCCCCCCACGTAAAAAAAAGTCAAATAGCAAGGTATGGCTTGTGATGCATCGATCGAAAGCTCTCAAAGAGTAGAATAAGTTGACGCAATCCAAATCGTCTACAATATTACTTTCAAAATGGGGGCCCATATAAAAATTATGGGTGTTAAAAGGTAAGTCTGGGAAAAGAGCCCAAAGGGTTTGAACGATACAGGATTGAAAGGCCTTAAAAAAAGCTAACGGATGGTGAAAACCGCAAATCAATTCGCCTCTTCAATCAAAAGTTATGACCGATTGAAATTTAAGCAGCCTTAAATAGGCCTTATGGAGCCATTTAAGTTTCATTCGGTCATAACTTTTGATTGAAGAGGCGGATTGTTTTGGGGTTTTGCGCCATCCGTTAGCTTTTTTTCAGGCCTTTCAATCCATGTATCGTTCAACCTTGGACTTTTTTCCCCAGGACTTACCTTTGAACACCCATAATTTTCATATGGCCGCCATTTTAAAAGTAATGATTGTAGACGGTTTTGGATTGCGTCAACTTATTCTACTCTTTGAGAGCTTTCGATCGATGCATCACAAGCTATACCTTGCTATTTGACTTTTTTTTACGTGGGGGGGCCCAAAGACCCCCAAATTTTGGAATTTAAGTGGGAGCCTTAATTTTTCACTTTTAGGTATTATGTGGCACATCAATCGAAAGGTCTTCATCTCGTCTTTCAGATGGTTTTTAGTTTTTGTAAAAATATTGAATAGTGTGGTCACAGTGGTCGATTAAAAATTTTCCCCCCCAAAAAGGGGCCCAAAACCCCCAAAAAATTTGGGGGTTTTTAGGAAAAAATTTACTGGCCCAAAAAATGTCGGCAACGAGTTTTTTTTCAGGATCTGAAGTTGTTTTTGTACCTTTTATAGGTTTTTTCCCCGCCAAAAGGGAAAAAAAGTTTTTCGAACCCCCCAAACCCCCCCCCGGGGGGGCCTGGGGGGGCTTTGAAAATATTTTCATTGAATTCTTTGGGGTCAATTCCCTATCTGACTTTTTTGTTTCAGCTCTCTACTCCCAGCCGTTTTCGAGAAAAAGTACCTACACGGGTGGTCTGGGACACCCTGTACAAGGGTTCAAATGAATCTCCAATCTATCGATAATTTTACATGGACTCAAATGAATACACGGAGAAAAAAGAATTGTATAATTTATCACCATGATAGCTGATTTTGACCTCTGCAAAAATGAAGGTAAATTTCACCAGATTCATGGAGAGGGTAACAAATAATTTGGTAAAATTTACCATCATTTCTTGTTGAGGTCAAAATCAGCTATCATGATGGTAAATTAAACCAGATTATTTGTTAACCTCTCCATCAATCTGATGAAATTTACCATCATTTTTGGAGAGGTCAAAATCAGCTATCATTATGGTAAATTATACCAGTCTTTTTTCTCCGAGTAAAAAACGATAATCTATTTTTCACGAGCCTCCCGCCACCATCACAGGTGTAAACTGTATCGTATACGTATACACGGTACAGAAAACTCGAAGTCTTATTCAGCGGGTGTCGGAGAACCTTCCCGAGGGATCCGAAGGGTCTTTTCGGTCATATTAAGACAACAAAACGCGAAGAGGCGTCGCGAGTCGACGCTACGCTAGTCCGATCCGTCCCGGCGGGCGCCAAAGGACTTATCGGACGGTGCAAGAAAAAGCAAAGGAGACGAACCGAGAAGAAGCAGAAGCTCTTATTTCGTAATCGATTAGGGGTTCACCGTTGAACCCAGCAACATTGATAGGGGCCAAGGGCCAATTTAAAAAAAGACGCTGGAAGGAACTGGATCGAAGCTTGGGTGCGGATTAAAAACAGGCGGCGTTCAATTAAAGCAGTGTATGAGAAGAAGCGGTCGCGAAACATGAGTTACGCTCACCCGATGAAATCTTAACGTAATAAGTAACGTTTATTTCTTAGAATGATCGCACCCGATGTTTTACGGGCTCTTCTTTCAGATACCGTCTCAATTAATGCAGGTCGTACCTTCGCAGCGCCACCGCCATCTCAACGACGCTTATGAATATTAAAATATTTAATGAGAACAAGATCATGCAGAGACTAGGGAGGGATTTTGAAGGGGGGTTATGCGTAAAGGGGAGGGGAGGAGAGAATCAACAGAGCGAGGGCAAATTTGAATTGAGACAAGGAAATTTTGTATTCGAAAAATTTTGCGTAATTTTTTTCAACCATATGGTGCAAATCCGTTGTCCATCTATATGCAAAATTCAATGATGCACAATGGTCTAAAAATCGCCAATAAATGGCAAAAAATAATGAAAACAATGTCTCGTCGATTTATCATTCATAAACTTTTAGGATCAAATTTAATCACAGAGAACCCTTTTTAATAAAAAAAAATTTAAACCTAGATAAGAGTCACTGGAAAGTTTTAAATTGAGCTTATAAGGAGGAGGAAAACGATGATTTTTGATGAATTCTTTTCTTCCGATTTTTGCCACTTTCTTTCGACCTCGGACGATAGTGCGATGTTATGAATGAGGCGCCGCGCCGATAGCCGCTCACTTCTGGAGAAAATGTTTCTTAGAATATTAAGCGTGCTTCTTTCGATAAATTGGCATCACAAATTGTATTTGGATCCTATCGGAAGAGAACAGGGCTTGTTTTTTAGGTCCGTTGCTATGGAGTCCGGAGGTAACCTTAAAGACCCATCCTCCCTCTTCTCTCCCTACCAGTAAACTGACGTCAGGAATGTCAGGATTGGGCAAATCAGACTGGATTATTTGTTTTTTTATTACTTTTAAAAAATAATCTAGTTGGATCGAAACAGTAATCAGGCTTACCAATTATTTCAATGAGACCTATGTGTTACGACAGATTGTTTGCTCATCAAATAACACCAGTTTCACTGATATTGGCACAAATGATCACTGTTTAAATCCGTCTCGATAACTTTTCAATAGTGCCCGTTTTTTAACTGTGGGATCCAATACAATGCATCGGTATTTCTACTGGTTAAATAGAAGATTACACAATCTAGTTGATAAAAATAACATTGCATATAAAAAAATTAAAATCAGTAAAACCTTTGCTTCAAACGGTTGAATCACCGATGAGCTGTAGAATACCCATTGAACTGCAAAACAGCAAAACTGTTAGAGGGAATGCCGAGGATGGAAAACAGCAGGTCTGCTAGTTAGCTTGCGATCGGCAGAATTTTACATCAGTTCACATGGAGCCAACGAGTTGACGAGCAGACCTGCTGTTCTCTCTTTCGACGCAAGCTTCTTCTACCGACAACTATACACACTATAATACTCAAATTTCAAGAATCACTGCGCAAACAGACGAAACTTCAAGAGAATATTTGTGATTTAATACTATGGTGAGGAACTGAGGAGGACAATGCTTTCTCTCTCTCTGCGCTGCGGTAGGAATACAGAACTTTTCAACATTGTGTTCCCAGGCATGAATAATTGAGGCAGCTTCCGGAAACAAAGATCCATAAAACACCCGATGAGGTTTTTCAAAGTTATTTGAATTCAAACTAAAATGTTGGGTTCTAAAGGAGGGCAAATTTGCTTAGCTGCAACTAAAAAGGTGGAGGGGAGGTGCGTTTGTAGGGGCGTAAAAAAATGAGAGTGGAAGAAGGGACAAAGTTGAGTTTTCTCCATTTCTAGGTATCTTATGACTCCCTGAACTCATCATTTACTAACCCTAGCTCTATAAAATGTGCTTGACCGGCTGTTCTTGTAGCGACACATCGACTTTTGCGCCTATGCAACATAGATGCCCACCCTGGTACACCCGCCCCAATGCATTGAATTCTAAGCCCAATGGGGACAAAACTGGCAGTGTTGCCATTGGTCAGATAACTATATCCGATTTTTTTCCCCCATTTGACATAAGGTAAAAGTTGGTAATCTGTAGAAAAATCTGGCAAGTTTAAAAACTTTTTTTTTTTTTCTTTCTTCCAAGATGGATAATATACTTTCCCCTGCGTGATGATTTGTTTGTCTTTATACCTGCCAAATTCGAATTCAGCCTGGAATCGATTACTTAAAATAATGTAGTTTTTTCACAATGTAAACAATATAGACTTTTTTTTTAAGAAAACCAAATAGGAAAATGTATGCTTAAACTTTGTGGTAAGTTAATCATAGAAATAAATATCATTTTCGCGATGAACGTCCCGAATTTCATCAATTTGCACAATTTTGATGCAATTAAATCTATGCGAAAACTCATTGCAATGCCTGACACCAATAATTGGTGTTTCAGGCGGACATTTGAGTCGTAGAGGAGGCCTTCTTGTGACACGTCACACAACTTTCAACCTATCGATCCAACTATTAAAACTATACTCGGCAAAAAATGTTGAGTCTGATGATAGCTTTAGAAGTTTTATTAAGGATTTTAATTTGCGATCAAATTAAATTGGAAAATTATCAAAACTCTGTATGAGTTCAAAGATTGCAAATATTGTGACCACCCATTTGAAAAGTTCACTTCTCCCACGCAGTGCGATCTAATGAAAAGGTCAACCAGGGTCAACCAGAGGATTTCCGGCAACGAACTATTATACCCGAGCGGGATGGTAAACCGTGCTAACAGCGTCGGATTATCGAATTAATGGAGCGCGGTACCAGTTTGTTTTTGGATCAACTTTAAGCTCGATTACCAGCGGCAAAAGCAGCGGCAGTCTTCAGTGCGCTTATAAACATACAAGCGACAAAATCAGCACAGAACAACGACTATATGACACTACAACTTGTACAGTAGAGTAAAAATAACGTCTGATCGAAATCGTTCGTCAACCCGATTCAACTCCTCCATGAAACATATAGATCTTTCATTCAATACATTTTCGTTCATGAGAAGTAATGCTATTTTTGCACAGTTGTCCGTTTTAGCAGGAAACTTTCAGGAATCCAAGAATTTTTCTTTTTCTCTCCGACCATTGTTTGCTACAGAGCTTTTAAATTGCCTGAAAGCCAGATAAATTAATGACACTGAAAAAACAAATATTATGTACAGCCGAAGCAGCTTTTTGAAATAGCTTCGCAGAGCAAAAGTTCAAGCTGTACCGGAGAAAGTTGCAGGTGTACCAAAGCACTACCTCTTTAGAGTAATAGCCTCTTTTCTTGCTTTGGCTCTACCGAAGTAGTGCTTCAGGAAAACCGCAACTTGCTCCGGCAGAGCTAGGGCTTTTGCTCTGCGAAGCTATTTCAAAAAGCTGCTTCGGCTGTACATAAACTTTGTTTTTTCAGTGGACAGAGTTCTTCATTTTATAGGAAAAAATTGATGTTTCTCAATTATTTGTTAGCGTGATTGTCTAGACAAGACCAAGAGCGAGTTTAAGGGGGAAAACAGAAGAGAGAGGAGAGGAGAGAGAGAAGAGAGAGAGAGGAGAGAGAGGAGAGAGAGAGAGAGAGAGAAGAGAGAGGAGGAGAGAGAAGAGAGAGAAAAGAGAGAAGAGAAAGAGAGAGAGAGAGAGAGAGAGAAGAGAGAGAGAGAGAGAGAGAGAGAGAGAGAGAGAGAGAAAATTGGAAGTTAGTTTAAGACTGAACATTTGCAAAGCAGGAAAAATTACCCGCACGAGGAAGAACACGTATCTCACCAATGTTAGAAAATGGTGAGAGGAGAAGCAGCTACAGACTTTCGCCAAAATTCGACTTCAAACACAACCGGTCCAATAGATCGAGAGAAAGACATTTTTTCTAAAAATTAGCCTCTGTCCGATATTTACATGTTTTCTTAGAATTTGATTCAATACGTGTGTAGTTGTGTATGATTTCATTCGGAACTTCTGCTTTGTTCAATGAAATAATGTCCGCTGTATAATCCTGTATAGTCCGCTGAGCTGGAAAATCGACAAAGTCGTAAAATCATGATTCACGAACCAACCCTGTCACCATCGAGCAGGGGTCGCGGAATTTACCCCGATTTGCCCGCCGTTTTAACAATGAAGTACCTACAGGTACACTCTCAAAAATACCTGTCACTCACACTTCTGAGTTGGCTTTGAAATTTAATTGAATTTCGTTATTTTATTCCAGGCATCCCTGTCAGCATTGAAAGCAGGTTCAGCAAATCAATGCCTTAATTACTTCAGGAGAAGCCTTGAAAAATCACGGCCGTGATGAACTGATGACTGCTTGGTACCAGTGCTGTTCGGAGGGGGGATATAGGCTCCCTTGCCCCGGGCGGCACTCTTCGGTAGCGTTCTAGAATTCAACCATTTACTGCATCCATGCAAAAAAGATTGCATTATCCTGTGCTGCAGTATATCTATGTATACTGAAAAGTGCTCCTATTCATAATCTTTTCTGCATCGAGACAATAAAGGGATGAATTCTAGAACGCTACCTTCGTGCGGAATCAACGTCCGTCCCCGCAAACTTTAAATGGTGGATGATGTGCACCGATCACCTCATTCGCACATCGAAGCTACTTTAAGGTGATTCCAGGGTCGATTAGTTCCAACTGTGGACACCACGTCGCGCTGCTCAAAAAGTCAACAGTTTTTTGCTTAATTTGACGAATTCACGCTAAAAACACAAATTTGAGGAACGTCAGCACCTGCGAGCATACTTCAGGAAGATGCCCTGAAAGTTTCAGGCTGAAACACTCAAAAATAAAGCCGGAAATTATGAAAAACGAAACTTCCCGTAAGCCGCAATGAGTGCGAGTGAGGCAGATAGACGTATCATCACTCGCGCTCACTCTCACTCACTAAGCTTATGGCGAAACGAATTTCATAATTTACGGCTTTAATTTTAAACCAATTTTGCTCATTTTGGGCTCAAAAAATCCATAAAAAAATTTTGCAGGTGCTGACGTTATTGGATTTTGCGTTTTATCTATGGTTTCAGTTAAAAACGCCAAAAACACGCTTTTCCAAAAAGCTACCAGTGGCGCTATTCATCGGATTGAAATCTGGAAAAGTTTCGCCTGGAATCACCTTAAGAGGACCCGATTTGATCTTTTGTATATGTAAAGAGGCCCTGAAGTTTGAGGTTAACTCATTCTTTCGAATGAATCGTTCATTCAAGGAAATCCTTTATCGAACGACTCCACACACGACTTAATGTCGCGCTTAAACTCAATATTGTGACCGAGCGCAAACAGCTTCAAAAGTTGGACGCGGCAGAGAAAGAGAACTGTATACAACGCAGCGGAGTGTTGGCGCTGGAGGGGATGAAGGGGTGTCGCGATCGAAAACAAACTATTCACTCAACGAAAACTCAGCCTCTCCGTCATTTTATCTCGTTTCTCATTTACGTGTCGACTGTTCACTGCGAGCTTTAAAAGTTGTGAGCTTGGTCCCTGCCGCGGCCGCCGCTGAGCCTCCCCTATCCCCTATATAGCCCCAGCTCGCCGCAACTTGTCCAGCGCACAATAGTAAAGTTTGCCTAAGAAGAAAACTAAGGCGATTTACGGAAAAAATGGCCCTTAAAAGAAGAGGTGCGCTCTTCAGATAAAATTCTTTCTTGAATCACAATACTGATTTCTCAGATAAACCACACCCGTTTCTTTCATTGGACCCTTTTTCCTGAAATAGATTCAACCAGTAACGTCGCGTGCCATCAAACAACAATGCAACTGCTCCATTTAAACTCATTAAATAAATCGAATTTTCCTTGTGCACTGTGCACCCCCTGAATTCGATCTTTTACATGAGTTGAAATGGGGATAGAATACATTGTTGCCAAATTGCACGCGACGCCACTGGATTCAACTTATAGTTATGCAAAGCCGGGCAAGACCACTTTCATAGTTCCAGCACTTCTAGCGACGACGTATCCAGAAATTTTACCGGCACTGGGGGTTCAGGGACTGAAAGTACGATTGGGGGGAGGGGGGGGGCTCCACCCAGAAATTTGTTTAAGTTATTAGTTGATATTTTCTCTATAAAATTTATGACCTAAATTCGAGCCCTCCGCCTTCGAAGGTTCTAATGAGAGACTTCAAATAATCGATACGAAATAATCATGGTAGAGCGCGGTAAAAAGAGTGCAACGAAGTAAGATGCAACTGAGACGAAAAAAACGAGGCAAGAGAATCTTCTTCTTAAGTTGATTTAACAGATAAGGGGCAGTCACGTGGTTTTCGCCCCCTCCTCTATCCTTTTCTACCATCACATGCATTCAAATGGCCAGAGAGAGCGAGAGGGACAATCGCCTGGATCCGCAACCGCAAGTGGAAATAAGTCTTACCCATTGCTATTTAAAATGAAGAGGTGCACGTCGCTCTCGCAAACTCATCAATGGCCGCATCATAAAAATAGTGTTCTCGCCTCATTTTTTTTCATGACCTTTTTCCCCTTAAATTAGATGGATACTTATTAAAGAAGCTTTTGGCTAACAAATCGCACACAGCTCAGTAACACTCCAACTTGGGCAACGAAAATCCTTACAATCACAATGACAAAATATACCTTTAATCTGATTGATAGAGCAGCAACTTTAATCTGAAATGAGGCAATAATTTAACAAACACAGTAGCACGATCGACCAAACTGAGACAAACTAGAATAAACACGGTATCCCGAAACTGAGAAGCAATGAAATGATAAGGCGATAAGGGCCGTGTCCTAGCTATCCACATAATACAAGAAGCTTCACGCAATCACGCAAGTATTTACAGCGACCAGAGCAGCTTCACTTTGGAATCATTACCACACTCATCTCATGCAGTTTTTCCGAACTAGTGCGCATGTTATGGGCTTCCAATGTTTATTTTGTGAGAAAAGCAGGAAAGTCACGTAGTGGCAGCTTGTGCACTTGAGACATTTTCTGTAAAACAATCGATTCGTTAGTAAAGCAGCATTTTGACAATCGACTGTTGTACGTAGTGACGTAGATGCAAACGGAGAAAAAACATTCGTACCAAATTGTACGGGCCGCAACTGGAATCACTAGAAGAGGCACAGGTTTCCCAGCGCAAGTTTAGAACGATAGAACGAGACCCAAAATCATGCCAAAAGGCAAAGTACTTTAGAGAAGAATGAGAAGGCAGTTTCAATTACCCCTCCTCCTGGATCAAAAATGATCACATACCTTAACAAGACAGCGAGTAAAAGATATCCAACGCTGAAACGTAGGTAATCCATTGAAAGATATAGGCCAGTTCACGAAACACAAAGGAAACACACTGACACAGACGAGAAAGGGTGAGAACAAAACACAGGATAATTATTACACTAACTCATCAAAGCTGGATTAGAAAAATAAACAATGTTCGCTATTCATTGGACACACAGGGAAAATGGTGGGAAAAATAACACGCGAAAATAACACAAGGCAACACAGATTATTTTTCGAGAAAACGATGGAACGCGAGCTAACACTTTCAAAATGCAATTCGGTGCTTCTCCTCAGAAAATAGAAACACTTTAAACTCTTTTTAAAAGTATTAATTTTGTGTTGAAAAGGGAGAGCAACAGAGCAGTTTACACGAAGAGCCACGACACAGACGCAAGCGCAAGGTGGGTATAGAGCGACGACGCGCGAAAGTCGGCGAAAGACTGATTGGCAGAGTTGCCAATAGTGGCTAGATTCGTCCACACGTGGACTATTTTGATGAGAATTTAGCCACGCTTCCGCTCCTGCGCCGTTCGATGCTCCATCCCTATCCACAGCGTAGCTAGTAACCAACTCGAAAACTGTCCACGCGTGGCTATTCCACCCCGTCCAAACCTGGCAACACTCTGATTCACAGTTGCTGGCTCCGCCCGATGCAAAAGATAAGAGCACCGTCTGTATCTTTCATCTTTCATTTCCCGCCAGAATCTATACTCTGTTCACGATAAGAAGGCGGGTGTCCGGGTGAGAATTCATGTAGTATTGCACTGTTCAGCAACTGTGCGGCTATGCCGGCCACCCTTCGGAGTATGGCCGTTGCGTTGTTCTTGCTCTCTCGACCTTTCTCTTGGCACGGAGGATTTCCAAGAACCGACGCAGACTTTAAAATTAACACACTCTCGCGGTTAAGTTGACCAATTCTAAACAACTTGCTCTTCATGGAAAGCTGAGGATTTGAGAATACTTACCGTTGCTTTGGTTTTTTCTATCGCTCTTAGTTCCGGAGTTATGAGAGAGGGACACTTACTTTCTGGATGACCCTCGTGTAATGGTAAAGTTGATATTAAAAAAAAAACCACGTATAACTCATTGACAGTGGCGTAGCGTGCAATTTGGCAACGTTGTAGTCCGTCAATTTAAACCCATAAAAAATCGGAATCTTAGAATTGAAAATACTCGCAATCAAACTTTAAAATGCGTTTTTCTCCAAATAGCGTTTTTCTTTATTATGTTGTTTCTCCAAAGAATGACTCAATTGCGAACGGTCAAAGGAACGAACAAACGGACGAAATTTTTGCCCTGAAAAAAAAAACCCAAAATTCGGCGAAAATAGTAGAGTTTGAACAAGGGCGTCCACAGAAAAATTTCCAAGAGGGGGGGGGGCAAAATTGTTGAACACCAATAGAAGGTCTCCCCCCCCCCCCCCAAGGAAAAAGGGAAAACATTTTTTTCATCCAAATAGTACACATCAAGTCATTGTAGGTGTATCAAATAATAATAATAATAATAATAATAATTTTGAAGTGTTTGATTTCTAATACAATAATTGAGGACTTTTACGGAAGAAGGGCCCATGGTACAAACACACGTTTCGAGAAAAACGCAAAAGAAAACTTCAAATGGCTATAAGTGCTCGAATGATCGTTTTACACGAAAAAGCCATTTGGACCTAAGTAGGGCATACTATTGCCGATATACTACCGCCAGGATTGAAATTTTAAACAAAATTTAAGGGTAGTTTCAATTGATTTAAAATGCTGATTTATAAGCCCTTCTTCCGTAAAAATTTTTTTGGTGCTGAAATTTAAGAATAAACGATAAGTTTTAGTTGTTTTAACACCGGACATGATCCAGAAACTTTCTTTAAACTTAAACATATAAACACCAATAGAAATTCGTATACAGGCTGGGAGAAAAGTCCCTCCCCCCTCCCCCGTCAAACTTTTGAACGATTGAAGATAAAAAAAACCCAAAATCGGGGGATGTTTATAACTTAATGGGAACTACTTTTTGCCGTATCTAAAATTTCCGGGGGCACTCCCAAGGGGGGGGGGGGGTTCACCACCTAACTCAAAATTTTCAAATGGCAACCCCTATCTTGTGATACCTCGTTTTAAAGGGCATAAAATTTTAAAACTTTTGGCGCAAACCGGAGGTTGATATCGTTTTGCGTCTACGATATATCGCTAGTCAAAGTTCGATTTCGATATCAGGTCGATATCGTTTTGGTTTTCGATTTATCGAAATATGCCAATGGGTAAAAATCCAACTTTGTCAGTCGATATATCGAAAACCAAAAACGATATTGACCTGCGGTTTGCGCCAAAATTCTCAGTTTGTGTCCCTTTCAAGCGATGCATCACTCGATAGGGGTCGTGGCTCGGAATTTTGGAGATAGCCCCCAGGGGCCCCCAGGGCCCCTAGGGGGTCATTTTTTTAAATAATTTTGGGGGGCTTTAAGACTAGACTAATATCAAAACCGTATTTTTTTTTCTTTTTAGAGTATTTTTGACTCCGCCTAGTTTTTTAAATTCCGACTTCTCAAATGGGAGTTCTGATTTTTTGAAAATGGGTCGAAACCGAACTTTGAAAAGCGATATATCGAAGACAAAAAACGATATCAACCTCCGGTTTGCGCCAAAAGTCTTAGAATTTTACGCCCTTTAAAACGAGGTATCACAAGATAGAGGTTGCTATTTGAAAAATTTTTAGTCATAAAAAACATAAAGTGTTCAGTTTACGTTTACCGGTTTTTTAGTCGAATTGAACAAAAATCTAGCAACGTTGGAACCAACCAAATTTTCTTGAAGAACAGTTGATAGATTCTCCTTAAATATAGACTTGAAGTAGTGAGTGAGTTCTTTGAATTATAAAGTCCAACTTCAAAGCGTTTCAGAAAATAATATTTTCTGAGAAAGTTTTGATTCTGCCCCCCCCCTTCCCCTCAATAAACGAGTGTACTCTAGTTTCATAAAAAATGTCGGTAAACTTGCTTAAATTTAGATTTAAAACTCAGTAGTTGAAGGAATTTTGGTCAAATAGCAAAGAATACCGAAGAAATCCTGTGTTTAGTGCGTCTTTCCGGAAGAAGGGCCCATGGTACTATGGGCCCTTCTTCCGGAAACTTTCTGTAAGTCGTCGGGGAAAAGTCGAATCGATTTGAAACTTTATGGAGACATACCTTAGGGTAAAACAAATAGTTTAAGCCATTTTACGAAAAAAGGGCCCATAGTACTATGGGCCCTTCTTCCGTACAAGTCCTCAATTATGAATGAAGGGACTACAGATGATAATGATATTAAGAAAATGGTCTAATTCTACTATTCCATGCAAAAAAAGAGTTAAAATTACAAAGCAAACTAATAATTAAGTTCATGAACTATTACACCTTTGATTAACATCTCATTTTTTTTTTCTTTTCATTTTTTATCGTGAAATTTTGACTGTTTTGATTTCCAGGAGGGGAAAAGTGCCCCCCATCTCTTGCCCCCTGCTGCGGGCGCCCATGAGTTTGAATATTGATGACTCTCAGAAATTCGTATTTTTCAGTTCGAATTAAATTAAGGGTATTTCGTCGAATATCGAATTTCCGAAAGTCATCAATATATTCAAATTAGACTATTTTCGACAAGTTTCCGCCCTATGGAACGAAAATTTCGTCCGTTTCGCACGGAAGCTTTTAATAAGAGCCACTAGCGCAACCAGGATCTCTTCCATCTCTCTCATTTATCATTTGAATGTATAAGTAGGAAAAGGACAGAAAGAGGGAGTTTTATCCCCTTGTCCATCCTTGTCTAACATGCGTTTTTAATGGAGAAAAGAGAGAGATGAAGAAACTCTAGATAAGAGCTTATGACCGGTTGAAGTGATACGAACTGACTACCGAGTGGCGAGACGCGAAACTCGCAACTGAGCGAGTGGTTTTAAAACGAGACGCGGACAAACAACTGGACGATACTGTGCACTCTTATCCCACCTGCTCACCGCTCACAGAGGCGGATCAAGGACTTTATCCTTCTCTCTCTCAACCCATTTGAATACGCAGACGAGGATGGAAATAGGGGCAGTCAAATGACTATAGCCCCTATCTCTGTCTTTTTCTATCACTCGCATTTCAACTGGGCTTAGAGAGAGAGAGAGGGACTATATAAATCCTAGATCCGCCTTTGGCTGCAAAGCGCTCATTGACCCAGCCACGCTCGCTGGTCAAAGCTGTGTGAGTGGGCGAACTTTCGGGAGCTGTCCCTTTGCCCTGTGGGCCAGCCCAGCTGACATCCCTGAAGCGGGTGGGGATGAAGGACGAGGGAGGGGGAGGGGGCGACACAGTGACAACGCAACCACGCACTAACACGGAGGAAAATTATCCCCGAAAACAATTGAAGTACCTACCAAGTTCGTGTTCGAAATCATCCTGGCTCCCGTATGCATTTGAACAGTTGGTTTGCGACGGAGGCCAATGAAAACTTCCGCGCGAGTTTCAAACGAAGTTTGGGTCCTACGCTATCGTTTTACGAACCGTTAACGTTATCCTACGCTTAGGGGGAAAAATGTTAAATCAACAGGAAAATTCCGGCTCACAAGATTCTTGAAATCAAAGGTCGTCCAGCGATTTTGAGAATCTTCATAGTTTTGATAAAGTCCATTTCTCTGGCAACAGCCTGACTTCTCCTGTCAATTTATCAGTCTTTCCTGTTGATTTAATAGTCTTTTTTTCTCAGTGTAAAATGCATCGTTGATTTAACCGATTGAAGCAAAGATTACCGATTCGAGTATTTTTACACTGACAGTGAGAAAAGTACAGGACAGTTTTTGGAACGGCCGGTCCCCGAAAAGAAATTATGAGATTTATGAAAGAGATTTCTGGTTGAAAAGGCGACCATTTTTCTATTAATTAAATCTTGCTTCAAAACCAACTGAAATTCTTGTTTAAATCACAAGAAATTCTAGCCAATTTTGAATGACTATGCACAACCATTCGCCAAAAATTGTTATCGAATTTAAAAATATGTTTTGGTGATTTCACGTGGAATAACTAGGGACCTCGTGCAACCTGGCAACGTTCCATTTCGTCGATTTAAACTTATGTAAAATATCAATTTGAGGGAGTGCACTATACAACACTTCCAATATGCCGACCTTTTTCATGACTTTAAACGGACTAAATGCAACTTTGCCTGATTACACGCGCCGCGCGCCACTTATATTTCAGCCTTGTCAGATTACCGGAAAAAGGCCTAACGTTTATGCGTGTTTATGTGTCGTTTCTCCAGCTAATATTTTAAATTGCCAAAACCCCAATAAAATTTATTTTAACCCCATTATTATTTCGAAACATAAAAGGAACAGCGCGCGCGGTAATAACTAATTATCACTTTATGGTCAAGTACAAGGTATGTATTTAGTACTAATTTTAGTTATCGATCCATGGGGACATATAGACTAAACAAAGTTCGCTTCGTTCGATGATGAGATTTGGGTGATAAGTCTACGTAATAATACTATGCGAATAAAACTAAATGGTATATTCAAACTATAAAAACTCGATTAAACTCAATAAAAATTACCAATTTTTTTTCTTTATTTTTTATTTTTTTTATTATTATTTACGGACTCGATAAAATTATAACGTTTCTTACTAACAAGATGTAAAACAATAGTCTGGCGCTTACAGTGTTGCTCATATAAGTACCCAATTTTCCCCCATTTGACTTAACGTAAAAGTTGGCGATTTATAGGCAAATCTGGCAACATTGGTCAGCGTGAAGAACCGAAAAGTCCCATAAAAATAAACATATATTCATAAACACGGTGATATAAATTAAGGATCGGCATTTTAGAACTTGAAAGGGCACAGAAAAGCAAAATTATACAGCCTTTCTATTTGAGTGACCCTTATATTAGGAGGAGGGGAGAGAATACAAATATATTACACACACGCACGCATGAATTATTTGATTGAACAATATAAACATACACACAACTGCGTGCGAACAACTTGAGAATTGATGTGTTGACCGAAGGCGATTAATTGTGAAAAAAAGAAAAAAAAAAATCTGAAACGACGATCGTTAATGACAGTGACAATCGTCGGTGGTATTTAAATAAATGGAAGCACATCATCTATCGCATTCGACACGAACAAACCGCGAGCAAATTAGTCGATTACTTTGAGTTAAGAGCCGAATCGGCCGAATCGTTACGACCACACTGGGCTGGCGCTGGCTATATGTATATTGTATATTTGTATATGGATGTGGATGGGCTGAGCAAGGATCATAACATTGTTGTCATGCATCAAAGAGAACCCCGAAAGCTCCGTGAACTCAGAGAAAATAGTTTTGAGACTTGCATATCCCTTCACTGCATGGGGTTCCTCTCAAAGAACAAATCGCTTAAATGCTCATATAAAATACAGGTTTTTTAGATATGACTTCGGCGCATGGTGTGTCAACACGGGAGAAGGTATGTTTTTAGCTCATACAAAAAAAAAAAAAAAAAAAAAAAAAAAAAAAAAAAAAAAAAAAAAAAAAAATTTGGGTAAAGGAAAACATCATGCAGTGAAGGGTTCGTGATCGAAATCATGCCAGGGGGGAAATTTGCCCCCGTATCCAAATTGACCACATTTTGATTATTTTTATACAGTTTCCGGCATTGGCTTTTTGAAAAATCCAGTTAAAGTAATTTTTTTTTTTTTTTTTAAATTTAAAAAAATGAATAAAAAAAAAATTCCCGCATTTTCTTATGGTGTTACATCACTTGTAAAAAACGAGTAAAAAATAGAAAAAAGAGAATTTTGACCGAAAAACCGTCGAATTATTTTTTTCACTATTTTTCCCATATATTTGACCACCTAGTAAATTTAAAAATCCACAATTGCTGGGGAAAAAAAATCATGCAGTGAAGGGATATAGCAGAAATCCGATTTCCGATTTACCACATAAGTTTTTTATTCCGATCTATGGATTTTTGTGCATGAATAGACCTGTGTCAATAGAGGCTACCCCCTTTTAGTCAAAAATTAAAAGTCTAAAATGTAAAAAAAAAAAAAAAGTGAATTACTTGTGCTTGGAGGTATTATCTATCAGAAAATAGAATATCAATGAAAGGGCGGGTACTTATTTAAAATTGGTTTGTACACCCGATGCGTACACGAATATGGCTATAGTATAATAATTTTTCGGGGGAAAAAACTGGTTATATTTTTCACTAAAAAAGTGCTTTAGGTAGGAGCACTAAGGAGTTTCAGCTTCTGCTTTAAATTTGTTTTTACCTGATGCATCAAGATGAGTATTTTATCTCCTGAAGCAGTTACTCGCTTGTGAACATACTTATGAAACCTTACCTACTGCTTAGCCGAATAGCGTCTTAATAGCTGCCCCCCCCCCTTCTCTCGAAAAATCGAAAAACTATAGCCATATACATACACAAATGGGGTGTAAAAACCAATCATAAATATCTTTGATATTGATATTTTATGCTAGATTAGACCTGTAACCACACGTAATCAACAGGTCCCCCCCCTTTTGTCAGACTTATAATTTTTGGCCAAAAGGGGGACAGAAAATGACCCTTCAGCCCTAGACAGGTGTTTTTATTGATTGACTTATTTTCTAAGATTTTGCATTCACGAAAGCATCTAATTGGCCTATTCTTCGTCATAACTCACATACCTGAGTCATAAAAGTTCTGTCACTGGTAATGCATCCGTAAAGACGCTGAGGGCTTTGGAAACGGCGTCCTTTGTTGATACTCTGAAGGCCCCTTTAGACGCTCAAACTGGTTCTTCCTAAAGTAGCTCCAAAGTGGGCATCTGGTGATCGGTGCGCATTAGTTTAGAGCACCGGAAACCTTTGACTGTCATCGCTTTTGTCGGGGATCATCATCAATCATAGCACATTTTCATTTCTTTCCTGTCAAGACTCCCAATATTTTGAAAGTTTTGACGTCAAATGTCCGTTAGTTTGCGATTATTTGAAAATGATAATCACTTCAAGCCTTCTTTGGAGCTATTTTAAGGATCCAGTTTGGTCGTCTGAAGAGACATCTTTCCTATTTGAGCACTTGTGTAAGAAACAGGGGTGATGGCTTGTGCAATGTGGCAACAGAGTATTTTCTCCCTTTAAATTTATGTTAAACAATCGATCTTCAGGAGGTGAGATTGCACCCCCAAGATATTGGATACTTTTTTCATAGGTGTAAATGGCAAGTGAGCATTGTTGTCAAATTGTGCAAACCTGTCGCTGATTAGATAATGACACATTATAGGGGCAGTGCCGAGGCTTTCGTTCGTCTGTCGTTTCCTATCACAAGCGCTTGAACAAAGAGAGATACAAAAATATCATTGATTCAATGGATTCATTGATTCAATTCAATTCATTTGTGACTAAGGGTTCGAGTCAATCTAAACTCTGAAGATATTGAGGGGCACAAAGATAAACTATAAAGCGAAGCATTTTTTGGAAACTTTTCCTAGAGCAGTCAGTAGGATCAAAACCAATGGGGCTCTTGCAAACTTTCGCTGCCGAGGATTAAAGAGTTGATATTCTTGCATAAAAACCTGTAAAAATGATGAAAAGTACACTGGAAAATCACGAAATTCACTCTCTGAATCGGGTTTTCTGGCGGAGAGACACAGGTATCATAGGAGATTCCTTTGTAATATGAAACATATCTCTATGTTTCCGTGGAGAAAGTGACATAATAGATAGGAATCTCCCTTGATACCTGCGTTGAACTGACAATCCGATCTTGCCGTAAGTAATAGCAGAATCAGAACGGAAACTGTCGGATTTTGAAGCAAATTCATTCCGCGTCCGTCATGTTGGGATATAGGATGTTTTCATCTGGATTCGCGCGCAAAAAAAAAAGAAATGTAGGACATGATCCGCGCAATTTTCATTCTGAAATGCCAGTAGAATAAAAGTGAGGCTGGAAACGAAGATTTCTTTCCAGAATTTACAGAAATAAACGAGTTTCAACACAAATCAACTACGTCCATCATGTTGGTATATGGGACCACTGCGTTGCCTATTAAGGCCGTTAAATTCCAAACTTGCTTCCATTGGCTCTTATTGGAGTTTCCTTCCTGATTGTATTATTCTATCATAGCAGTTTTGTGAGTTCATTACTTAATTCTAGACTTTTTAGTGAGATTTCGTGATTTTCGCTGGTTTTTACATCATTGGACTATTTATTTGCTCTCGGCAAAAGTTTTCAAGAGCCCCATTAATTTTCCGTTGTGGGTATACTGTTCAAAGTAAGAAATAGTATTCTAAATTTCAAATGAAAACTCTCCAGAA
Source organism: Trialeurodes vaporariorum (assembly GCA_011764245.1). Lineage (NCBI taxonomy): Eukaryota > Metazoa > Arthropoda > Insecta > Hemiptera > Aleyrodidae > Trialeurodes > Trialeurodes vaporariorum. Next base: position 47,562,047 of record VMOF01000369.1, read on the forward strand.
GAGCACACCTGAAGTTACAAACCGCGTTCATTTTCGAAATTTCGGATTTTTATTAGACTTATATAACAAAAAATATAAACTAATACTATACATGTAATACTTGTAGTGCAATTTCGGATTTCGGGAGTTTCCGTAAATCGCACGATGTCAGCAAAACTATGTCTCCTGAAATTTCGACGATTCTCACGCGGGCGCCATTTCATGCGCGGCAACGCCGCGATCGTAATAATTATGACGGATTGTGATCCATTATACACCGCGTCGGTTGCTCAAAATTTCTAGCGCGACAGTTTTATTTTCCCTTTCAGCACAGACGGTTCGGGTAATCAAAATTAATGAGTAAATTAATCGAGACATCAAATTAAAGAAGAAATCCTTGCGGTGCATGGCGGGTATCAGAAACCAACCCCAGAGACAACCATCATAAATCAAAATTAAGTGAGACCGTGAATCATCCATCTATATCTACAGCCACAAACTCGGCGGCGGCGGCGCAGCAGTCAGGCTGCAAGCTAGGACTGGCTGACTTACTTTACGGAAGGGGAGAGGGTGGTGTCGGTGAGTGGGGAGGGGGGGCAGCTCTTCACGCGCGCACATCAAAGATATCACGCGTGTGGCATGACGTGACAAGGAATAATGGAAATCTATCCCCGGACTGCATATTTCGTCTGCTGGGAAGCGCATTTCGATTGAGAGTTCGAGTTTCGGTCCCGTGATTCGTGATTTGTGGTTCGCTGATGCGGTATCCCTAAAAGCTTTACCTATCGCATGTTCCGTTCCGTTTCTGAACCACGCTCGGGCGGAGGACCGCGGATAGCACGGCGGGACGGGCGCTAATTGACTGTTCCAGTAAACGGTATGTATCTGTTAAAGGCGGTTTCTGGTTTTTAACCAATGCTGGTTCAATGTATAATTTCCCCAATGTATTGTAATACTCATATTTAAAAAGTAAAGAGCTTACAGCAGTAGCGATTGGTGCAATTTTACAACAATAATTTTCCTCCATTTTTTTCTGAATGTGAAAATCGATTTTTTATGGTGAAGTAGAGGTTCATGGCGCCTAATCAAGGCTGGCTCAATGTTATTTTCCCCAATGCAATGTAATTTTTAAAGAGGAAAGAGCTTTCAACAGTAGCGGTTTGTATGCAAACAACAATGATGTTTTTCTCCACTTGATTCTACATATATGGGAACAATAGATTTAATAGTGAAGTAGCGGTTTATGGTTCCTAATGAAGGCTGGTTCAATGTTATTTCCTGAATGTAATGTAATATTTAAAAAGTAAAGTGCTTACAACAGTGGTAACGGTTTGTCCAATTTTACAACAATGATTTTCCTCCACTTGATTTTATGCGTGAAACAATCGATTTAAAAGTGAGTAGCGCTCACAAGTAATCAATTGCTGTATTATGACTCGTAAAAGAAGGTATCTTGGTAGAAACTGTTATTGTTATATTTCTCGGCATATTTGAAAGAATTTTTAGGTACTCCAGTATTTCAAGGTTTGCCAGAATCTCCAGTTGAAAGTATGCCTTTAAAAGTCTAGATCTAATCTGATGGAAAAATTGATCGAGAACATGTCCGATGAGACCTTATATTTCAGGTCATAGTAAATACAGATTTAAATAGAGAAAAACCATTGTTGTCTAAGTGCATGAGCCGCCACTGGCTTAAAATCCGGGAAAGCCGCGCAACCTTTCTGAGATAACTCTGAGGAAGGGAGGGGAGGATGGCTGTTAAATCAACTGGTAAAGTCCGGTTGTTGGCTCTCCGGTTGTAGCGAAAGGAATTGAACGTTATTGTAACGACAAAGATGCAAACAACGACCAGACTTTTCCTGTTGATTTGACAATTGTTCATGTTGATTTAACAGCTTTTCCTGTTGATCTTACAGTTTTTTCTGTAGATTTGACGGTATTTTTTATTTCTTAGAGAATAGAACGTAAACCTTCGAAGACACGAGACTCTTTCTGAAACCTTGGGTTTTAAAACCACGCGAACCATACGGCGTATACAATAAGAAAAAATTGTCCGTTACATTAACCGGAATTCTGGGTAGGAAAGCAGTTATAAATCGGCAATAGCGAACTCATGTTTTGTTTGGTCGCTCATGTGAGCCGATACTTTTCGCATATAGTATAGGTGTAGTACCATAAACCGTTTTCGTACAGGACATCCTGACTTGATTAATGTTTGCTTACTGTTGGATAAAGACTCAGATGCGTATCCTGGAACATGGAATATGTTCTATCGCTCTTCACCCAGTTGAACTCTTGATGATAGAAAAGGATAGCGAGAAAGAGGATACCGTGTAGGTACTTTTAACCCCTAACTCTATGTCCTTCTCTGACACATGCCTTCAAGTAGGCAAAGAGAGATAGAAAGAGATAGATGAGAGAGAGAGAGAGAGAGAGAGAGAGAGAGAGAGAGAGAGAGAGAGAGAGAGAGAGAGAGAGAGAGAGAGAGACATATCCTGGACAAGACTCCTCTCGAGCCCGTCCTCGGCGCTTATTCATTATAATTCCTCATTTTATTAATGACGCGTCATTATAATCTTGCTTAATTCTTTCCACGAAAAACTGAAAGTCGTTGAATTATGACTGTATGAAAAGTTATCGTGTCCAGTACAACATCTCCGAGATTTTCTGCGCTTGCCGTTTATTAATAGCAAAATGAGGAGGTAATAAAAAGTAAAAAGTAAAAAAAAAAAATCTCATCGGCTTTGATGAAACTCGCAATTAGGCATCAAACATGCGAAGAATCATGTGAGTATGGCTAGTTTGTAGAATTAACGGCATTTCTCGGGTGATTTGTTGATTTCGTAGAAACCGGCCATCCTTCTCTTAATGAGAAGCCCGCCACAAAGTCGAAAGCAATAATTACACGTGGTTTATCAGACTTTGTTAACATCAATCGATCCTCATATAATATCAAAGGCCAATTCAATTTAACCTCCAAAACGTCGGTATTTTTGCATCTTAGTTCGAACGGGATAAAAATGGCGATCGATAGTTCACGGAACGCCTCTAACTGTAAGAAGCAGTTAGAAAATACCATGCTCACTACCGCCAGCGAAGTGGGACTCTACTTATTTGGGTCACTTATTCCGAAAGTGAACTGTTAGAGAAAGTAAATTATTTAATTTCATGAGTCTCGAGAGTTATGAACAAAAATTAGAGGATCAGCCATAGATGAAAATATTAAACCAATTTCAAAAATAGGGGTATTTTCGAATAATAAAAATTGGAGGAGCAGTTGCCTCAAAAATAAAAGCCTGAAATCTCTGTCTATACGTCCTTTCTCGCAGGTTCAGACCTATCAGACCCAGGCGATCAAGAGTTTAGGCCAATCATCGTGGACACTAATAAATCACAAAATTCAGTCTCAGTATCGGGCTTAGTGGCGAAGAGACGCATGTATCATTGGAGATTCCTATCTAACTTGAGACAAATTTAATCTCTGTGTTTCCATAGAGAAAAAGACAAATTAGACAGGAATCTCCCATGATACCTGCGTTGAACCGCCCGCGCCATCACGATCTTGCCTTGCCGTTATGGCATTTTTGTGAGTTCATTACTGCATTTTCGACTTTTTTCAAGTGATTTTCATGATTTTCGCTGAGTTATACATCAGATTGGACTATTTATTTGCTTACAGCAAAAGTTTGCAAGAGCCCCATTTTGGCCAACAACTGTTGACTTTTGAAACAGCGAGATGGGGTGGCGCAGCGTGCAATTCGGCAACGTTGCAGTCAATACATTTAAACCCATGAAAAATATCGAACAATTGGATATTCAGTGAACACCTTCGGATTCGACCTTTTACGTGAGTTTAAATGGACACAGTACAAAGTTGCCAGATTGCACGCTACGCCACTGGTGTCCACGGTTCGGATCAACCAACCCTGGAATTATCTGCATGGGTTCATTGGGCTATCATACTTGGTTTGTGCTAAATATTGCTGGAGAGAAAGTGTGCAAAACACCCATCGAGCGATCGAACATGCAAAACGAGCGCAAGAGAGGATGACAAACTCCATCCGAACGCATGGACTTTTCGCTGAGGGAGAAAATAAAATCACTCAGACCATCCCATCGTGTCAAATCCTCTCTTGGTTGCACTGTTGCCTGATTTCGAATAAATACCTTCACATCGACTTTAAACATAATATCACAGAATAATACAATTAGAACGGAAACTCTGTCGGATTTTGAAGCAAATTCATTTGGCGTCCGCCATGTTGGGATATAGGATGTTTACATCTGGATTCGCACGCGAAAAAAAAAATATAGGACATGATCCGCGAAATTTTATTCTAAAATGCATTTAGAATAAAAGTGAGGCTGGAAACTTAAGATTTCTTTCCAGAATTTACAGAAATAAATGAGTTTCAACACAAATCACACTCGTCCGCCATGTTGGGATATAGGACCACAGCGTTGCCTATTGGTGCCGTTTAATTCCAAACTTGCTTCCGTTGGCTCTTATGGGAGTTTCCGTTCTGATTGTATTATTCTGTGATAATATGGTCGGATCAGTGGCGAGGTGTGAAATTTGGCAACAATGTATTTTCTCCATTTAAATTCACCGAAAAATTCGAACGCTTCAGTCATCGGCGATGACCAGGCATTTCGACCTTTCTAATGTGTTTAAATGGGGAAAAGGGACGTTGCCAAATCGCTCGCTTCGCCATTGAGTCAAATCAATAAAGTATCTAAAGTTTCAGTTTTCTCTCTCTTTGCCCGATTGAAAGCATGACTTTTGTCAGGAAAGGTTAAAGCTAGAGGTGATTTCTTCATAAATTTTCCTCAATTTCTGTCAAATTTTACATGATTTCTTGCACTTTAAACTAAAGTGTGATAACCCACGTCAGTGGCGGCGCATGCAGTTTGGCAACAATGTATTATATCCATTTAAACTCATGTAAAAGATCGATATCAGGAGGTGCACAGTGCACAAGGGAAATTCGATCTACTTAACGAGTTTAAATGGAGCTGTTGCATTGTTGCCAGATGGCACGCGACGCCACTGGTGATAACCCAAGTTGCTTTAAGATGCTACCACCGTGAGATGCTCAGTTCTTGGCAATTAATGGAGGCGTTCACCGGAAGTTGAACCCATAAAACAACGGGTGTGCTCTTCTCCGGGGAAAAATAGGCTGTATAACGTCAGTTTCTTGGAAATATAGCTAACCTCATGATTTGTGAACTTTGCCTCTGGAAAACGCCTCATTAATCATAATCACGTTCAAAATTGTCAGAATTAACAGAAACAGAGGTACAGTACAGAACCGCAGCATTGGTGTTAATGCGTGTGATTGTTAATCAGCACGCGACAAAAATGTATTAAGACCCGAACAGAGGTAGTTTCAGAAGTGTAGGCGAACCAAAACCATAATCATTGGCAAATTATCAACTTTCATTCCTTTAAATCAATACCGAATTTGCTCCTGACTTTATTATTTTGTGTTTAACCCTTTTTGGATAGTGGTACACATGTATACCATTTTATGTAACATGTGATTCAATGGAATTTAAATGGGCATTTTTCAAAAAGTTGTGTGACCCATCAAAGTTCTTAAAAAAGTGTCCTCTTTCGAACGGTCTAAATAAATCTCAAACAAACTTAAATCCCAAAATGCGTGCATGAAAGGGTTAAAGTTTTCCTCGTTGAAAAGTGAACACTCAATCTCATTTTTATTCATTTTAATCGAGTAATATCAGAAATAATGTTGACAAATTCCAAAGATTATTGGTCTAGGTCCGCCTACACGTCTGAAACTACCTCTAACAACCGGTTTTCAAAATTGATTTTTGCCTCGATTCTTGTTGAAAATGTGTATAGCAGTGGCGTTGAGTGCAATTCGGCAACATTGTATTGTTTCCATTTAAATTATGTAAAAGGTCGATTGCGAAGTTGTTCACTGAACATCCAATAGATCGATCTTTTTCATGGGTATAAATGAACACAAAACAACGTTGCCAAATTGCAAGCAACGCCACTGATGTGCAGCCCATAAAAATCACCGTTTTTTCCCGCTTTTTCGAACGCGAATGTTTGAATATAGGCAAAGCGAGAGACAGGCAAATGATTAATGGGACCGCCTGTTAGTAGTTTAAACAAGGATTTCACAGATTCTACCTCGCGATCCGGCAACCGCGATCTCTGAGGATTTTAATCCTCAAGTTGTCACATCGAATGATGTCAGACTGGACACTCACCTTTGTCGAACGGGAACGTTATAGTTAGTAGACGCGCTCGCTGGTTTAGTTTACACACACGCGGTGTGGTTCGGTCCAATTTGTTCTTTGAAAATTGTGTAATATATACGGCAACGCTTAGTTATTGTCAGTTGTTATGAAGGTGTGACACGTTGGCTTGACAGTGATTCCCTCTTGATGCGCCCTCCTAAAGCTCTCTTTGACTCTTTCCTCCCTCCCCCCCACACTCTGCCCTCTCCTCCTCACCATCCCCTCGCCATCACCCTCCCTATTCACGATCCCTACCACAGCTTCACCTGTTATACGTGCGGTTGTATATTATAAATCTCGAGAGTCAGAATTGTGGGACGCGAGATGCCCCTTGCTTGTTCGCCTCGATATTTTTGAGCATCACCAACGTGCAACATCCAACGTAGTATAACGCAATAGTTCCGAGTTTTTTTTTTTTTTTTTTTTTTTTTTTTTTTTTTTTTTGCATAATTGCCAGATGCGCAAAATATGCTTCCATCATATAAGCGATTTGTACATCAAGAGACAATAGGAAAGTAATACAATTAATAAATAATAGTAGATAGCAATGCAATGAAAAAACAAAGTTTAAGCAGAACCGAAGCAGCTTTTTAATATAGCTTCGCAGAGCATAAGTCCTCTAGCTCTACCGGAGCAAGTTGCGGTTGTCCTGAAGCACTACTTCGAAAGAGCTAAAGCTAGAAAAGAGGCTGTTACTCTAAAGAATTAGTGCTTTGGTACACCTGCAACTTTCTCCAGTACAGCTTGAACTTTTGTTCTACGAAGCTATTTTAAAAGGCTGCTTCGTCTGTACATAAACTTTGTTTTTTCAGTGTGCGACAATAATATGTATTTTTTTTTAGTTATTTCATTTTTTTCCGTAAACTGCAGAGATTTTGCTGGATGAGCCAAAGCTTCGGTTAACTCAACTAAAGTCTTTTGCTGGGTCGTTTTGAAAACAAATGATTTCGTCGGCGCTATACCGAGAGGTTTTCTCTGTTTTGTTTTGTTTTTTTTTTTTTGTTTTTTTGTTTTTTTTTGTTTTTTTTTCCTGTGCATATAAAGGAGACAAATGATCGAATAAAAATAAATCGATGGTCCCGCCACACAAGCCGCCACTGATAATTTTACAACTATGGCTCATCACCTGCTCAACGTTGCATCTCGCCGCGCTGCGGTCCGGATCCAACTTTAACGAGCCGAGAACAGCGAGGGCGGAGGGCACAGGCTGCGCGCGCGAAGCGATAATTCGTCAAAAGTCGCGCACAATGGAGCGAAACAATCATTATTTTCGGACATGAAAATTTCAGTTTTTCAACGAGGCAGTTGCAAGGGTCTGAATTTTGGTGTTTTTTCAGTAAGCAAATGAAATTGCACGGTGTGCTGGAAGCAGGGTTGTGTTTCAGTTTCATACATGGACTCCCGTAGAAAAATTGTGCGGGGGGGGGGGGGGGAGGCAAACATTTTGAATCTCAATGGGAGGTTTAGGGGACATCACTTAGTGCTAAGAAGGTCTACGGACGTCCCCCATCCTCCCTTACTAAAGGACAAAGGACAATTGAATTTTATTTTTTATTTTTCCTCCAAATAGTACACTTTTAAGCTGTTGCAGATGTATCAATCAATAAAGTAATCATTTTGACATGTTTGATATTATGGATAAAGTGACAACAGCAGGTGATAATGATTGTAAGGAAAATACTTGCTGCGACTATTCCTCGCAAAAAAGCGAGTTAAAATTATGAAGTTAAGTAATTGTAAAGATTGTCAACTTTTACTCCTTTAATTCATATTTTATTTTATTGCTCCTTTCATGTTTTATCGTAAAGTTTTGATTGTTCTGAATTCCAGGAGGGGGAGTGCCCCCCTTGTTTCCCCTCTGCGGACGCCCATGATTTCATAAACAGCCTGACAGCGTGTAGGGCTTTAAGGGCTGGGGCTAGTGTATACGGGATAGGGAGTGGGGATGGGGGGGCTATAGCCCTCCACTTTCTGAGAATGGAGACGGAAGTCGGAATGTGCTAATGGGGCAGAACTGAGGAGAACAACTTTGTCATAACAAAATTGACACGCACACTGTATCATAGACCGATTCGCGCACTCCGAAAGTAGTTGAATTCCACCTACACGGAAAAAAAGATTAGTGAAAATAACCATACGGATACCTGATTTTGGCACCTGCTAGATGTTCTGGTAAACTTGACCATAAGTATGGTACATTTACCGATACTTTGAATAAATTCGACATACAATCAGGGAACATCACCTAGTACCTAGTCAAAACATAATATACTTCTGGTTAAAGCTACCATAACATCTAGCAGGTGCCAAAATCAGGTACCCGTATAGTTATTTTCACCGTAGTTTTTTTCCGTGTATGTTGTTAAGAATTTGATTATAATGACAACAACATCAGAAAAATCGTCGATTCTTGATTTCTTATCTCCCCCCTCCCCCATTTTTTTGATCTACGCTCCGACCATGATGCATATCGCTTCTAATAGGTTTTGTAGTTCCAAAGATGCATAATGTTGGCCCAAAATACATAAATGTTAAATGAGGATTCCGCATTGTGATGCGTCACAAGACACGCGTTTTTTTGCATTTTTACATTAATAAAACGAGACACTTATTACGAAAAAACAACGTTCTTATAGCTCATCGAAAGTACTTTCAGTTTCCTCATTAATTGTAAGAATGGTTGTCCCGAGACCCAAGATTTATTCCAGAGTGCGCCGTGCATTGCACGATGATGCTTCACGCCGCGCTTGAGGAAGTGTCATACAGACGAGACTCGTCCGGCGACGCACGTTGGGCGGGCCGAAAAATAAAGCTGGACAGTTTTTTTTTTTTTTTTTTTGGCATTTTATACACATTTACACCCTCACAGGTTGATGCTACAATTGAGCGAGAATCATTTAAATAGGCTCGATTTAAGTTCAAAAATAAATCATTTTGCACATTTTTAATTTATTTTGCCATATTCATTGTTCGAAACCTTTTTTTTTTATTTCATGAAATTATGTCCAGAAAATTTCATGTTTCTATCCACTGTGCAACGGCAAGGCGACGCGACCCACGTCAGCGCAGCGGATGCACACAAGCGAGATCTCTCGTCATCGATGCAAGAGGAGGTGGGGGTGGAGAGGGACGACACCCTCACTCCTGAGCACCCCCTCCCCTCCCCCTTCCCCCTCCCCCTCCCCCCCCCCCCCTCCCCCCTCCACCATGCCCTTCCATTTCTCTTCTCCCGTTTGACTAGAGCGCCTCATTCATCTTACTATATCTCGAACGTTTAGAGAGCACGTCAAAAATTTCCGTTCGACGATAATTTTAATGAGGTTTCAACTTGTATAGTCCGCGCTTTGCCCCCTCTTCCTACCTCACGGTAACCCCCCCCCCCCCCCCCCCCCCCCCCCCCCCACCGCCAGGAATTCTTGAATCGGCGAGAGCCGTAACGAGAGTGGTAGCACCTTTGGATCGGTCGTGTGACGCGGTGGCAGTGACGGCGGCAGGGGTGCGAGAGTGTTTTTTTACGTTGCGATTCATTCATCAATAATCACAGCCCGGGGGGAGGGGGGGGGGGGGTCGGGTTGACGGGAAACTGAAAAGTCACATTCTTACTCTCACTATGTCAGTAGTGTCAGAGTCGAATGTCGGTAATAGCATGCTTAACGTACTTAGGATTAAAAAAAGGGAGGTTGTAAATTCCGCCGATTTTACTTTTTCGCATTGTAAATTCCGCCGATTTTGCATTCACCGAAAGTGTAAATTGCGCCGATTTTCAATCTAATAGGAGCGTAAATTCCGCCGACGAATAATTTTAGGATGACAGTATTTTCAAGAAGTCTAAAATATAAATTTATTTACCTGAATGATGAATGATCGCTGGCTCAAAAGCTCCAATGTAAAAAATCCATGACGAAATTTTTCTTCCATCGATGTTGGAGATATTTGAGAGGAGAGCGAATAAAATAATCAGGATGTAAAGAGCCCCACGTCGTAAACAATAGAAAAGAAAGTTCACTTATTTGCCTTTTTTTCTTTCAAACGGCTGAACCGATAAGACACTTTTTTAACAAATTTAAAACGATTTTTGTCATCTTTGAATTTAGTGATTGCTTTTTCTAAATGAACTTTCTGTTCAGAAACTTCTGAGCGAAGCTTAGCTGCGGGGAACCGACACATACACTTCTAATTGATACCTAGTTCACTGATGCTTTCGCAGATTTCACAAACAAGTTTTTACAGATAACACCTCAATCTTATACTTACGTTCGGAGTATCAAATATTACTGCCGTTCCAAAAACATTTTCCGCCTCCCTCATCGGCGGAATTTACACTCTCGTTCGATTGGAAATCGGCGTAATTTACACTTTCGATGGATGAAAAATTGGCGGAATTTACCCATTTTAGGCGGAATTTACTAAAAAAAAATATACGATTGCGGATACCACGGGGGGGGGGGGGGGGGCTCCGTCCGAAATAACAAATCACTCTCAAATTCCAAGGGACTCTAATCTCAATGGGGATGTAGTACACATTTGTTGTAAGCGATGCAGATGCTAAAACCTGCAAAAATAACCATGGCAGCACTACAACAACTCACAAAATTCACTCCGAAACTAATTGCATTGTATTTAAATGCGCAAGCATGATGGTGGCGTATGGCACTATAAAAATGGGAGATTCCCATCTCAACTGCGTTACTTTCTCTATAGTTGACAAGGAAGATGCATAGAATAACTAGACAACAGAGTAGTGATCGACATCCGATTAATAGTACCGTGACACCTGTGGTGACACCGGTGTCAGATAAAAATGCCTCTCTTATTGGCAGTGGTGTAGCCGGGGGGGGCGGTAGTCCAGGGGGTCTGGACTCACTCCTTGACCCCAAACTTGCCCTAAAAAATTATAATTTTTCTGCATGTTCAGAGGAATTTTACCAAATTGTTATCTTTGGACCCCCATCTTGAAAAACTTCTCGCTAAGACACTGATAATTGGTCACTTCTTGATGAAGTGACAGTATTATTATATGGGAACCTCTCATTATTAGTATCATCGCCATCACGGTCGCGAGTTTAAAAGCATTCTATGTATGAGTTTAGGAGTATATTTCGTTAGTTTTCAGTGCTTTCATCAATGTTTTTGAAGGTTTTTACATCTGAACCTACTTTTAAATCGCATGTATCAAAAGTTTGCATAGACCAACCGCACCACCGCTGTCACACGATTCCACGATCATTTGGCAAGAGCGCGGTATCAATGAACAGCCGAGCAAAAAACCCAACCGCAAGACCTTCAAGTTTCTCCGGTTGCATACCAGGCGCGGCGTGGTGCGGCGGAGGGAGGAGTGGATGCAATGAGCATGTTAATGGTCGGTGGTGAGGGAAGAAGGTGGTGAGCCAAACGAGAGATCGATTACAGGAGCACGTCTGAGGTAAATGAGGAGCGGTCGATGATGGGGGGAGGGGGGGGGGGGGTTGCGAGAGCGGCAACCGCCACAGCACCGTTGAGACTTGAGAGTTCCATCTGCAACATCATCAACCAGAGGAAAGAGAAAGAGGATGAGACGAAATTAGATGAGATGGATCATTGAGACTCGCGACGACTGAGAGGAACAACGTTGCCATTTGCAGGTGGCACGTGTCGTTCTCACCTACGTTTCCAGTATACCTTAATGTCAGCCTCTTATTCTACATATATAGTACGGAGGAGCCAGCGATTGTAATTTTCTCTCCCTCTCTCTCTCTCCTCTCTCTCTCTCTCTCTCTCTCTCTCTCTCTCTCTCTCTCTCTCTCTCTCTTCTCTCTCTCTCTCTCCGTTTATATGAACGCCAGTGTTATGGAAAAGGATAGAGACATGGGCTAAATCCACTTGATGGCCCCTTTCTTCTGTGGCTATCCTTTTCTAACCCGTGTACGTGTTTATAGCGGGGAGAGATAGAGAGAGAGGGGGGCGAGAGAGAGAGATATATTTTGAGTTTATTTGATTTTATTAGACTGGCGACAATAGAACCTGGACGTTCCTATCTTTCCCTGCCTAAGAGACGGACAGAGAAAGTGAGGAAGATAGATACATAGATAGATAGAGATAGAGAGAGACAGAGAGAGAGAGAGAGAGAGAGAGAGAGAGAGAGAGAGAGAGAGAGAGAGAGAGAGAGAGAGAGAGAGAGAGAGAGAGAGAGAGAGAGAGAGAGACGTGGTGAGGGGAGAGGGGGGAGGCAGGCTCTATTCTTACTGCTTAAGAGCCGGAAACGAGTATGCGAATGTACCGCAACGTGACAACGTACGATGAGAGAGCCAGAGCTCGGTTGCCTTGGGATCAGTGGCGAAGTTACAGGCCCCGCAGACCCCGCGACTGTAAGGGATTCCATTGGATTGGAAGAGAGAAGTGGAAAAAACGAGCGAACGGGGCACTATGGTCTGAGATCGCCATAACGTGGCCAAAAATCAAAAAAACGACTTTGGAATTGAAGAAAATGAGGTACCTAGCTGCATTCTAAACCTTTTGAAGGGTCTAGAATGGCCAGACCTAGCCTCATCTGATAGCGGAAAGTATCTGATATCACCAGTTGAATCTTATCAAATTGGAAAAAAGTAAACTTGTTCCAAATCTTGGCTCAACGGAGTTAATGTAAAAATAGTGCCCAAAGATGTAATTTTGTTCTTTTGGCGAAACTGCGGCATGGAAAAGAATCATTAGGGTATAATTAATCGCCTTCTACCCTCATATATTTAAAATTTAACCCTTTATGCCCCATTTTTGAACTTACAAGAATAGCAGTTTAGTACACGAAAATCTGAACAAAAAAATTTTAAACATGGACTTTTAAATACTTTCCCGAAGTTTCCCGAAAAAAAGCGTCACAGGAAAATGTTCCTCGAGTTTTTCTGAACAAGATACATTCAACAGATTTGTCCTATTTTGTCCTTTTTTGAAGTTTTATTAGTTTCTTTAAAGACATTATCCGTTTCATAGGAGTATTATTTTGGTCTGAGATTGCCAAAAAGTGGCTGAAAGCCGGAAATTCGACTCTGAAATTAAGGAAATTATGTACGAGCCGGCATTCTATGGCCTTTGAAGGCTCTAGAATGACTAGTTAGCTTCATTGATAGCTGCAAACATCTGACATTACGTATTAAACATCTTCAATTTGAAGATAAGTAAACATGCCTCGAATCTCGGCTCAGCTACATTCTCGCTAACATAGTTTTCAGTGATGAAATTTCGTTCCTTTAGCAACACTTTAGCTGGAACGGAATCACCAAGACAAGTTTCATCACCCTCTATCCTCGTATACTTAAAATATACAACCATTAAATGCCTCATTTACCTCATACCTATAACTAGACTTTTAAATACCGAAGACACGTGCAGGCTTTTGAAATGGTTGCAAATGATTGTTCCAGTGACTAAAAGCTGTAAAATACAGTTTTTTTTTTACTTTTATCCCTTCTTCAAAACTGTTTATCTTGCAAGGTTGCAGATTTCGCTGAAACATCTTTGCATTTCAATTCCATCTGAGTTTATTGTGAATATTTATCAGTCAAATTTAGCAAGTGGGATGAAATTTCGAGTGTGGTAGGGGGAGAGGATTTAGACGGAAGGGGATGGACTGAGGGGGGACCCGGTCTCTCGGTCTGTTCAAAATCTATCTTATCACGATCAACCAGTCTTGTAAAAGTCAGGATTTAAAGGTGGCTTGTAAAGGATATTTAAATAAGTAATCAATTAAAATAAAAAAAAATAAAAAAAATTAGTTGGGCGCCATTTTGAATCACAAAATTATAAAAAATCCATCAAATTCGAGTTTTAGGTACTTAAAACATCGGGAAACTGAGTTTCAGGTGAATCGGACTGTAGGCTGTAAGACACTTTTTTTACCGACTAAAAATAGCAAAAACTAAGTGGGCGCCATCTTGGATTTGAATTATTTTGAATAACACTTTCAGATTCAAGTTTAGCACACTTAAAAACACCGATAAAACAAATTTCATTAAAATCGGATGTTACGCTGAGTTTTAATCTCAAAACATTAGAAAATTTTGAGCGGCCGCCATCTTGGATTTCAAAATTTTTGAAAAATTCCCTCGGATTCGAGTTCAGCGTACTTAAAAACATGGGGAAACCAAGTTTCAAGCCATTTGGATCGTTAGCTGATTTATGGCCACGTTTTGGTGATCTCAGACCATAGTGCGGGGGTAGGGGGGAGGGGGTGAAAAAATTAGCTCCACTAAAGCAAAGTATCTACCCTGGCATAGAAAGTGCATTTCGATTGACTTATCAATAAATATTCTCGGGTTAACGCAAGGTACGTTTCCTGGAAGCATTTACGGGATGAACCTCAAAGCCCCTCAAGATTTGGTCTCAACTTTATGGATAAAATTGATTCTGGGAGAATGGAAGGGTTTTGCGAGAAAATCGCATCCTGTGGGATATACGTTTCCAGATCACGTTTTCAACACTTTTCACTTCATGCAATGGTGGATACAACGGGACGAGCCCAGTTTAAATCTGATGCAGCTACCGGGATACGAATCTAGGACTTATGGATTGGCCTAGTCAGGAGTCCTAACCACCAAGCCACCGAGGCCGGTTAATGGGAGGGTTGATCTAAACGCGGGTTTTCTTCCCCGTGCATAGTTCCGTCCCAAGAGTTCTATGTTTTGGTCTGCCGAGTGACGCTTCACTTTGGCAGGAGAGAGAGAGAGAGGGACAGAGAGAGAGAGAGAGAGAGAGAGAGAGAGAGAGAGAGAGAGAGAGAGGAGAGAGAGAGAGAGAGAGAGAGAGAGAGAGAGAGAGAGAGAGGGAGAAAGAGAGAGAGAGAGAGAGAGAGAGAAGAGAGAGAGAGAGAGAAATCGATAGAGTTAATTCTCCAGGAATCAGGAGTTTAATTATTCAAATCATCATCTAGTTTGATGATGGAGAGTGGTGCGCCCCTTCGCGCGCGGAACGGGATGGATACCGCGAACGGTGAACGTTGAACGGTGAACGCTGAGTACTTACTTCGCACCGCACGAGTTTAAATGGCTAGAGAGCCTGAGAGCGAGAGGTAAAGGATGAAGGAGAGGCGCACAAGTTAAGTTGGCGAGGCTCTCGCGAGGGATGCGAAGTCTCGGTCCTCATCGGTCTTGCTGAGCTAACAACTCACAACTCGCATCGCACAGTCGACCCAAATGATATAAGCCAAAAAAGGCCGGCACAAAGAGCTACAGACACGTTTACAAGAAGTGACCATTAGCAAAAGACCCATTCAGAATGAGTCTGTCGCAAACTTTTGCAACAGCGTTATAAAGGGTCGATAAATGGGCACAAATCAAGTGAAAATCACAATGAAAGCAGGGATTCAGATGCCGGAGTCACAGTCAACAGTTAAAATTGCACCTCTCCTCGATAAAACAATAAACAATACTTTCAGACCTGAAATTTACCTTTCAATAACTAATGGGGCTTTTGCAAATTTTTGCTGTGAGCAAATGAATTGTCCATTCTGATGTAAAAACCAGCGAAAATCACGAAAATCACACTGAGAATTAAAGTTTAAAATTCAGTAATAAACCTACATAACTACATAAATGGCAAGATCGTAATGGCGGTTCGACGCAGGTATCATGGAAGATTCCTATCTAATAGGCCACCCACTTTTTCTTTGGAAATGCAGAGGTATGTCTCAATTTAGATAGGAATCTCCCATGATACCTGCGTCTCTCCGCCATTAAGCTCGATTCTAAGAGTGAATTTCGTGATTTTTTAGTGTACTCATCGTCATTTTGACAGGTTTTTATGCAAGAATCAACTCTTCAATCCCCTATAGCAAAAGTTTGCGAGAGCCCCATTCAAGATGTTTTAGCGCAGACATAAATTAATTTCTATATGATTCCAGTTTGAAATATTCCAATCGGAACTCTGAAGCTGGAGGGCCTCCAATCGCAATAACTCAAACTGTAATCATTGGAAGTAATTTCTGTCTGCGCTAAAACAACTCAAATTAGTTATTGCATGGTAAATGTCAGGTCTGAAAGTATTATTCATTGTTTTCTCAAGGAGAGGTGCAAATTTCAATTTACTGTGGCTCCGGTTCCGAATCCCTGATTGAAAGCACCGAAAAGTCTTGGAATCCTTTCACAAACTTGATGAATGCGTTCAAGATGAATCCTCAGCAACCTGTAGTAGTCAGATTCAAATCCGCCAGATCACGCTCTCTGAGACCAAAGGGTAGCCCAAAGGTTTGTCACCTTTGACCGTCATTTGCGGAAGCTAGAGTCAATTTTTAGAAAATGTTTGAACGTTGCGCTCAAGATCAAATCCTAAGGAACATTTTGACTCCATTTTGAGCTCAATTTTTTCGGGTCGGAAGTATTGGCAAGAAATCGTGAGTTTAAAGATTTCGTATGAATTCAATCAACACCTCAAAAACTAGGAGTGGATCTTAAAAGTAAGGTTCAAACATTTTCGAAAATTTGACTCTAGCTCCCACAAATGACGGTCAAAAGTGGAAACCTTTGGTTCCAAAGAGCGCGCGATGGGGGCGCGATCTAGCGGATTTGAATCTCACCACAGCTACAGGTTTCTGAGGATTCATTTCAAGAAAATTCGAAGATGGCGGTCGAATAAGTGGGTGACGCACAGTGGCGTAGCGTGCAATTTGGCAACGTTGCAGTTCGACCATTTAAACCCATGAAAAATATCGAAGTATTGGGTGTTCGGTGAACACCTTCGAATTCGACCTATTACATGGGTTTAAATGGTCACAGTACAACGTTGCCAGATTGCACGCTACGCCACTGGTGACGCAGTCTCAGTAATTTATCATATAGAAAAAGTTACAACTAGATGGGACTCGCCCATTGAGATTCGCTCATTCGACCGCCGTATTTTTAGTTAAACGCATTCATTGAGTTTATAAGTGAGGTTTATTTTGATGCTTTCAGAATGAAAAAACTTTGTAGACTATCATAGATTGAAAACTAATGATTTTTTGAAAATTTATTGTAGTTTAAAAAATCATGTTCAGTTATTTCAAATCAAATGTTTCGCATTTATTTAAAACACAGACAAACTAAGGATTAAAATGGGAACGGGAACTAGACCAACAATAAATAAAAACTTCCGAGACGTTTCGGTGTACTCACAGCATCATTATCAATCAGAAAATTATAAAAGTAAAAACAAAATACTCAGAACGAGGAGCACACTCCACTCAGTTCCCATTTCAATCCATAGTTTGTCTGTGATATTTTTTTTGGACATTTAGTTTGTACATCTGTTTCTTAATGGGTGCTTAGCTTTTGTTTAAAGTACAGGTACATTCTTTTATTCTTACATGTACTTTTAACAAAATTACCTACTGCATGTTATTTGGATTTACATGCTCTACCGTTCAAATAATGCAATCTTTTAATAGTCTGAGTAAGAAAGCATGTATACTCACATCTCCGAATGTGAAGGATTTTAGATCAATAAATCATGCTTGCTCTTACCTGAAACACCAAAAATTTACAAATGCATTATTTAATTATTCAAAACATATTCATGGTGCCATAAAAAATAGAAATTCCATGAAAGAATTCAACCTTCATTAGTTTATTATACTATTTACAAATAGATGATTACCTTATATCAAAGACCATTTAAAGTCTGATCTGATACGGTTACCATAATTTTGTTATTTGTAGTGTGACCTGCAAAAAAAAGGTATCCTGATCGACATTTTTACAATTTTAAATCGCGGCAACCTTTAAACAATTTTGCGGCTTTCAAATGTTTTAGGACTAAGTATGCAAAATGCACCAATTTTTAGAACGTCATAAAAAATCGAAATGTTTTGATTGAAATCAACGAAAACATTTAACCATAAGAATTTCGATCAGGGGACTTTTTATTGCTAGTCGCAGTACCATAGCTCTAGACAATTTTGAGGAAATTCTAGTTCAGAGACCATGTTTTTATAATAGCTCCAGAATGTTAGAGTATAAAAGAACTATATCCTCTCCTCGGTTGACCACATTGTTGTGCCTCTGGTAATATTATTAGCAATTAGTAATCATTGTTTTCGATGTAGAATCATATTGTTTTCATTGTAGAACCATCATTTTCATTGCAGAATCGTCGTCTTTACTGTAGAATCATTGTTATAATTTTAGAATCGTCCTTTTCATTGTAGAATCGTTGTTTGTTATTGTTGAATCATCGTTTTCATTGTAGAATCGGTGTTTTCATTGCATTGTAGAATCATCATTTTCATTGTAGGATCGTCGGTTTCATTGTAGAATCATTGTTTTCACTGTAGGAGCATCGTTTTAATATTTGTAAAATCGTCCTTTTCACTATATAGAATCATCGTTTTCATTGTAGAATCGATGTTTTCATTGCATTGTAGAATCATCATTTTCATTGTAGGATCGTCGGTTTCATTGTAGAATCATTGTTTTCACTGTAGGAGCATCGTTTTAATATTTGTAAAATCGTCCTTTTCACTATATAGAATCATCGTTTTCATTGTAGAATCGGTGTTTTCATTGCATTGTAGAATCATCATTTTCATTGTAGGATCGTCGTTTTCATTGTAGAATCATTGTTTTCACTGTAGGAGCATCGTTTTAATATTTGTAAATCGTCCTTTTCACTATATAGAATCATCGTTTTCATTGTAGAATCCTCGCATGATTAAAAAAATCTACCTAAAAGTCGCATTCACAACGGCAGCCCTGTCGAAAAGGTCACATTAGCTCCTCCTTGAAGTTATCAAATTTCAATCTGAAAATTCCCCCACGGTAGAAAACGTAGAAAATTACTTTGAAGTGAGAGCGGCCTTTGTTTGTAACGGGAGAGGCCAAAATCGATCGATCGTTTAACTATGAAACATGCAGCAGTCAATTTAATTCGACTAGCACTGCGCCCGCCGCCCGTCTCCACATCCCTTTCATTTATACGGAGAAGCTGAGGAGCGAAATTAGAGACAACACCGTACACTGGCTTGAAATATGAATTTTTACAGAACTATAAAGTTGTTGTTGTTGTTTTTTTTTTTTTTTTTTTTTGCTTTAAATCAATTTGGATGTTGATTTTTTCTTGTAAAAACTTTGTTTTTTACTCATTTTAAGCTCTGAAATTAATCAATTCACACATTTTTAAATTGTCTTGCTGTCCATTATTCATAGTAGAACTTTCGCTAACTTTTGCTGGGAGTGATTGAATCTATCGACACGAATTCGTTTGATGTTCAGTGATGTATAACATAGTAGAATGGTTTTCTTCCTTTTTCAGGAATAAGGATCTTCCGAATTTTTGCTGCATGCGATTGAGTAGTTAATTCTTGAGAAAAACCCAACAAAAATTTCGATGAGCACATGAAAAATTGCAAAATTTACTTTCTCACAGACTCTCAAAATGACTTAGACTCAAAGTCTAGGCCGTGAAGGCGGAGTTATAAGCAGGTATCACATGAGCCATTTCCCTATCTACTTTGAGGTTGTCCTACATTTTGTTTCTATTGAAGACAACTATGAATCCCCCATGAAACCTACTTAGCTCCACCATTTGAGAGCAAAGATGGCGGAACTATGCAGGTATATCGGAGGAGATGCCTAACTAATAAATCTCTCTTCCTCTATAGAAAAACACAGATAAAAGCCTCAAATTAGCTAGGAATCTCCCATGGTCTCTACGTGCGTATAGCATCCGCCATTTTATAGTTTAACTTTCAAGTCATTTTGTGAGTCACTGAGTAAATTACGTGTTCTTTAGTATACTTATTCATCGCCATTTTTGCTGGTTTTCAGGCAATAATATATAACTATTCAATCGCATATATCAAAAGTTAGTAAGAGCCCTGTTACGTAAATAATTGGTAACAATAGTTAGAGTGTCGATTTATAGTTCCTTTAACCAATCTGAGTAGGATTTTATAGTTGATTTTAATGTTATAATAATCGACGGCAGTGGCGTCGCGTTCCATCTGGCAACAATGCAACTGCTCCATTTAAACCATTAAATATATCGAATATCCTTGTGCACTGTGCACCCCCTGAATTGAATATTTTACATGAGTTTAAATAGATAGAATACATTGTTGCCAAATTGCAAATTGCCACTGATCGACGGAGAGGATTTTGAATGCTCCTTTTGAGTCGTGATGTATGACAAATAGAATATAATTTCACATGGATGTTGCTATAGAGTGGTTATTTTTTTTAAAAACATATATGACGAAATAAGATGGGAAACTGCTTGACAAGTCCCATTTTGATATTTATTCTGAAAAGTATATCCAGGAAATTCTGTTTTCGGTCCCACTGTGCTCTGGTGCGTCCCGAGCGCCCGCCGCTAGGTCGCGGAGTTCGGCTGCTACTTATTACAACTTTTACGACTGAGTGTCGAATAACTTGGTTCGTTTCGAAGGTATACCCGAGCCGACTCAACACCAAGCTCACTTATACCCGCGTTAAAATCGCTCGTTCACAGGAGTCCCTGGTGGGTCCCCCCCCCCCCTCCTGTGCTCCTACTTTGGAAAGGACTTTACCACTTGGTCCGAGTATTTACATAGGTAGTTTATTCTCTGGAGATGGAGGAGTTCGATGCAGTGCCTTTAATTGCCGCCTCCGTTTTGCGTGTATTTAATTACGTTCTAAAATCCATCGGTGATTCTACCGATTGACGCAAAGATTACATGTATCAGTTGAGAAGTATAACAAAGTTCGACGCAGCGCCGCGCCGCATCTTTTTTGTAAAAAATGTAATTACATTATACAATCCGTCGATGATTCTACCGATTGACGCAAAGATTAAATGTCTCAGTTGAGAAGTATAATGATGGCTTATATAGGAATTCTCGAAACAGTAATCTTTGCTTCAACCGGTGGACTCACCGTTGGAGGATTGTAGAATGCTATTGAGTAAATGCGAGACGGCAAGCATTGTCGCAGCGGAATTTTGAGGGATTGCTCCGCTTTGAAGTACCCTCAGGAATACGATGGGATTATGTAGAGGGGATACGGCTTTGGGGGGGGGGGGGGGTGATAGCAGGGGTGGGGAAGGAAAGGGGAGAAGTACGTTAACACTGTGTCACTGAGGAGAGCAATTTTTGGTGGATCAAGCGATATTGTCGCTTTAATCAAAGTTGAAGGTTAAAAATAGACTTTCAATTGTGAATTGATGTATCCTGGTAAAAGTGTCCCTTGAAGTTTCATGACCAAAATTCCATGGACCATATTAGCTCGGTTAGGGGTTTCGTGAAATCCCAAACAGAAAAACAGAAAAAAAAAACACTTTGGTAGCACTGACAAAACCTTTGGTAGAACAATCACCCGCAGCAATAAAAGACTTTAGTAGAGCCAACCAAAGGTTTTGTACGCCTACCTAAAACAATTTTGATGGGTGAACCATAGATTTGGTTGGCTCAACTAAATTCTTTTGTTGGATTAATGTTCTCTTTTGTCTGTTCATGAACTTACAAGAAAAATCTTCTGGAATCCCGTGGACGGCCCACGGATTTCCATCATAGTGGCGTAGCGTGCAATTTGGCAACGTTGCAGTTCCTCCATTTAAACCCACGAAAAAGATCAAACTATTGGGTGTTTGATGAACATCTTTGTATTTGACCTTTAACATCGGTTCAAATGGACTCAATAAAATGTTGTCAAATTGCACGCTACGCCACTGATTCTTATGTAATCTTATAAAAAAAATAGTCATTGGCTACGTAATTTTTGTCGTGGAACTTCTCGGAACATATTTAACAAAAGCAAATACAGGAATTTTTATTTCTCTCTCTCCTCTAATTTGATCGTATGCGTTAGGAAGAGATGGAGATAGGGGCTAAAGTCACGTGATAGCCCCCTCCCCTATCCTTTTCTAATACGTGTGTTTAAATGGTCCAGAGGCGGCTCGTGCGATTTGGCAACAATGCCATCCCTCCATTTGATTGTATGTAAATCAATCGATTGGAAAGTGAAGCAGCGCTTCACCAGCAATCGATTGTTAAACATAGATTCAAATGGAGCAAAGACAGTGTTGCCAAATAGCACGAACTGCCGCTGAAATGGTCAAAGAGAGAGAGAAAGAGAAATTCCCGTATCCACCCATGACATTTTTTTTACAGTGGAAACCATAGAGATATTAAAAATTTTGTTTCGAACAATAAAAGTTGCTTAGAGGGATTTCCTGTGCAAGAACTCTTAAACGTGGTAAATTCGTCATAAAAACAAAAAAAAACTAATGCCAACTCTTTACTATGGTGTGGGTTTTACAATTTCGAAACTTCTTTGTGGGACTATAATTTGCGAGAGAGAAACATTCAAATGAACTACATATACAGGGTGACTCCAAAGTCTAAAGTATCCAAACGAAAAGAAGCTATATAACTTAAGGATGGATGCAGATAGAAAGTTGCTGTTTGCGGCATTCTTTATTACACGCTTTGACGGGCTGATATGTTGCGGACAGACATGCTCATAACCTTTGGCCCCTGGGGATGCTCCAAGGGAGTCAGCACGAAACTTTCAAATAACAATCCCCATAAAATAATGAATCGCTGGAAAGAACATAAAAAAAGTTTTCAGAGCGAATTGGACTTATCTCAAGCACGCGAAGAGTGCCAGCTCTGCTGCTCTGATTCAATAACACATTGTTGATTCGTTTATCAACCGGGGAATCAGAGGAGAGGTACAAAGAGGAAATTTAAGCTCGACTGATTTTGAACTTTCGCCAAGTATATCACAACACGAGAAATTGTAGAGCAGGTCCCTACGACCTATGCCATGAGCCCTGCACTACACTACGTGACACCAAGTTTTATGACTTATTTCTTTCTTTACGACTGTAAGTACATTATATGTAGACTGTAGAGGTCGGAGGGTACGAGTGCAGGCAACGGAGGCGTATCCAGGAATTAATCTCTCTCTCCTCTCTCTCTCTCTCTCTCTCTCACTCTCTCTCTCTCCTCTCTCTTTATCTCTCTTACTTTCTCTCTTTCTCTCTCCCTCCTTCTCTCTATCTTTCCCTTTCCCTTTCTCTCTCTCTCTCTCTCCTCACTCTCTCTCTCTCTCTCTCACATAAGAGAACGCCTCGGAACCTACGCGACACCAGCATGTCGATTTTCGCGGTTCGGAGATCGGTCTTGGAGCTTTTTTATGCATTTTGCCCCCTTTTTCGGCGAACTTGATTTTTTACACTCGTTTTTTGTTGACAACTCAATCTCTTTCTTTTTACTCAAACACTTTCTTCGTTTGTTCTTCAATTTTCAATTTTCACGTTTTCATATTATCCTTTTTTTGTTCTTTATTCGCAAAATTATCAACTGATTTTTGTTGTTTTTCATTTTTTTTTAACTATGTTATTAGTTTAATTAATTTTTGTTATTTTGAGAGCAAGGGTTGGGCATGCGAGCCCAAACCCTGCATTTGCGATTCCACTTGTTATAAGTTATTTGTTTGGTTTTGTTTTTTTTTCTCTCTTTTTTTGTTTGTTTCTAAATTCTTTTCATTTTTGAGCGCAATAAAATAAAAAATCAAATCAAAATAGCGTCCTATTTCATTTATTCATTTACATTAGTAATAAAATGCGGTTTTACTGGATAGTCTGGCAACATTGTTGTAGAGCGTGAGCGCTATTTGGGGGGGGGGGGGGGTTAGGACAGCGTAGGAGCAAATAATGGTAGGACAAAAATTCACCAGTTCAACGCTAAAAATGGGAAATCGTGTGATTTCCTAGCCAAATCTAGCAACCTTGAACGAGTTAGAATAATTATTATTAATAAAGAGGTGAGTGCACTTCATTTACATTTATTTTTCAAAACTGGCCCCTTCTGAACAATATAAAGTGCATTGCATACCCGTTGCAATTTGCAGGTCTTCTCTCCCTCATTTATCGCAATTTAAATAATTCCGTGCTCTCCAGTGAGATCTCATGGGGAGGGGGAGGGGGAGGGTGAGAGGGATATAGATGAACTCTTCGTGAGGATGCCCACCACTCTCACGCCACGTGAAAAGTTGCCTAATTAAAAACTGCTCTTGATTTTCATTGCGGTCAAAATCGCATGAGATTAATTAAAATGGGGCAGTTGAAAAGTACTATTCAATTTGACGTTCCGACACAATTCTCAAAGCCAGGGGAGCCGGGTTGCGTTGGTTCCTTTGTTTTCGGGAATTAATCGAGGAGTTAGCTGCAAAAAGGGTGTTTCTCCTACGCATTTTAAATGGAACATGCGCCCTTTCTGCACCCAACTCCTCCATTACGGTCTATGAGTTTGAAAATAAGAGTGGTGCTCGTGGTCAGGCAATTGTCTCCCTCTCCCTCTCCCTCTCCCTCTCCCTCTCCCCCCTCCCCCTCTCTCTCCCTCCCCCTCTCCCTCTCCCTCTCCCTCTCTCCCTCTCCCTCTCCCTCTCCCTCTCCCTCTCCCTCTCCCTCCCTCTCCCTCTCCCCTCCCTCTCCCTCTCCCTCTCCCTCTCCCTCTCCCTCTCCCTCTCCCTCTCCCTCCCCCTCTCCCTCTCCCTCTCCCTCTCCCTCCCCCTCTCCCTCTCCTCTCCCTCTCCCCCCTCTCCCTCTCCCTCTCCCTCTCCCTCCCCCTTTCCCTCTCCCTCTCCCTCTCCTCTCCCCTCTCCCTCTCCCCTCCCTCTCCCTCTCCCTCACCCTCCCCCTCTCCCTCACCCTCTCCCTCTCCCTCTCCCTCTCTCTCTCCCCCTCTCTCTCTCTCTCTCTCTCTCGCTCTCTCTCTTTCTAGTTTCTAGCGCTCTTTCTGTATATCATCAAGTTCTTTTACAATCAAAAACACTTGAATTCAATTTTACTTTGTTTTTCATTGATGGGCTTTGGTTTCAAAATACCATATTATGCAGATTGGTTACCATGTTTAGGTATTTTCATGTTTAGGTTTTGTTTAGGTTTAGGTTCTGAAAAAAACAAACAAACAATCTCGATCTCGAACTCTCAATATTTTCCTTAAGATGATTCCAGGGTCGATCAGTTTACACCGTACGGACACCACGTTGCGCTACTCAAAAATTCAACAGTTTTTAGCTGAATTTGAGGAAAGTCAGCACCTGCAAACCATGAAAATGTCACGCCAAAATATACTGAAAAATAAAGCCGGAGCCCGCGGGAGTTATGAAATTTGAAAATTCCAAAAAGCCCCAATAAGTGAAAGAGCTAGTCCGTCGCAACCTTTAAAAAACAGTGGCGACGCGACTCGGGCTACTTGACAACTATGTTTCTCATCCATTTGAACCTGTGCAAAAGTATCGATTTCTCGTATAGAATTCAATAAACCTCCTGAAGAACCATTATTTTACATAGGTTTAAATGGAGAGAATCCGTTGCTGACGTACTGCACGAGCCGCCGCGCGCCGCGCCGGCCGCTGCCTTTAAAAAGTCTATCACGACTGAAGTTCTTTCAATTTTAATCGATGTAAAATGAAGAGTAGATCCCCCCTCATCTGGTTTTAAATGACAATAGCAACAGCGTGACGGTGACACTACGGCATACAGGATCGGGCGGCGCAATTGCGGCGCACAGTTGATTGAAAAATTGATTTTCCTGGACATTCCTTCACAAGTTAAAATTATTGTCGAACAAAAAGTAGCAAGGTAACTGATTAAAGTGGGAAATCCTTTATTTTAGAGCTTAAAATTTACCAACAAATACGTGATTTTTGCAAGAAAATGTCAACTCTTAAATATTTTTAAAGAAAAAGAAACACAATTGTTTTTTATGTCCAGAAGATTTTATGTTTTGATCCATTGCGCGGTGCGGCTGTGGAAAGCTACGACGATGGATATGGAGGTGAAATGAACAAGGAAACTTGGGAACGAGGGAACATGGAAAACTAGGAACGGATGCGGACGGCGGGAGCGGAAGAACGTAAATAAAATAAATCATCTTGGCAACCTTGTGCAAACAAACCATACAAAATTCTCCGAACGCGCGTATTTCCACCCAATGTTTCTCCTCCGTGTCGATGAAATTACGCCACCGACACCATACGTGTCGCACAGCGGTAACAGAGCTCATTTCCTGGCGCAATGGAGCTGTTGCAAACTTTTGCTACAGGCTTATTCATAGTTGATTAAGGGTATTACCCTGTAAAAATAACGTTTAGCGCACTAAAAAATCACGGCATCCACTCCTAAACTCACAAAATACTTTTAAACGCGAGACCGTAATGGCGGCCGGGGCCGGGCCGCGGTTTTCATTGGGTTCCTATCTTCAATCACGCCATCTACACGAGTTGTTCTCGCAACACACACAAGAAGAAGAAGAAGCATACAATGCCATAAGAAAACCGCGGCCTCGGCCGCCATTACGGTCTCGCATTAAAAGCATTTTGTGAGTTTAGGAGTGGATTTCGTGATTTTTTAGTGCGCTAATCGTAATTTTTACGGGGTAATTCCGCTTAATCAACTATTAATAAGCCTGTGGCAAAAGTTTGCAACAGCTCCATACTGAAAAAAGTGACCCTTAGATAGTTCCTAAACTGGATTTTAACGCTTTAACAACATCACACGGAGAAAAATTTATACCAGGGGCTACCAGAATTACTTCTATACGGAATAGTTAAATGTAAATTCTGGTATCTGTGAAGATATTGCTGGTTTCAACGAAAAATGTAGATATTTTGAATATTAACAGAAATCTAGTTAAGGGTACGCGAATGAACATTTAACTATTACGTAGAAGTAATTCTGGTAGCCCCAAACATAAATTTTTCTCCGTGCATGTGTCCGGTCGTCGTGAACTTAAAACCAGGTTTTCTTACAGTAGTTTCGTTTAAACCCAATTTCCACTTTATTGATTACAATTTTTGATTTAAGGTTAGAAAATACGGAGTAAGTAAACAAACCAGAATCTGATCGCCCATGCTGCCTCACTTTAGGATAGCTTATAATCTTTGGTAAAACTGAGCACCAAAGATCACCTTTTATTATAACTGCGTCACCTAAATTAGGTGATATCATGAAGAATGGTTGGTGATATCATCTTGTTTAGGTGACAAGTATGGAACAATTTTAGGCAGTGGCGTCGCGTGCCATCTGGCAACAATGCAACTGCTCCATTTAAACTCATGAAATATATCGAATTTTCCTTGTGCACTGTGCATAGGGTTGCCAACCGTCCTCCTTTTTTAGGCTTGTCCTCCCTCCTTTTTAAAAAATTGAGAATTGTCCTCCGTTTTGAAAGGGCTTGCCTTTTTTTTTTCTTTTTTTTTTTTTTTTCGTAACACGAAGTTAAAAAGGAAAATTATCACTGATAAGAGAATGTGCAAACGCTTTCGAAGACAAACATACATTTATCCTTCGTTGCCAGTCCTAAGCCTGGAAAAAGTGTGAAGGAAAAGTAGTTTTCATCAAACCGAAAATGACCTCCTTTTCTAAGGAAAAACGTAATATTGTCCTCCTTTTAAGACACATACCCAACTTGTCCTCCTTTGTCCTCCTTTTTGAAGGCTGAATGTCCTACTTTTTAAAGAGAGGAGTAGGCAACCCTAACTGTGCACCCCCTGAATTCGATATTTTACATGAAATTAAATGGATAGAATACATTATTGCCCAATTGCACGCGACGCCATTGATTTTAGGTGATCTTTGGTGATCAGTTTTACCAGGGATATGAATCAGCCTCTCTATTCCTTTAAACGTTGGTTTTGACCACTGTGCTTTAAATGCCGGCCGCTCGTCACCTCCATAGTCCGCGCTTCGCGTGTTATCTCACGCGGTAGATTTTGAATGAACATGGAGATGGAAATACCTCGTCAAATCGCTGTATATGTAGGTGTCATGTATATCCATCCGTGTGTCCTTGATGGACACTAATCATACGTATTTCAAATGCTCAATGAAGGGAGCGGCAGAGGGTGAGGATAGGAAATCGATCCCCTTTCATGAACTTATGCCATGCCGGCTGCAAAATCTGATTTCAGCAACGCAAAGATGCGAAATGAACCCTTAAAGAAGGAGTGTCAATAAGGCCGGTTTTTGGCCCCAAAAATGGCCAATATTTAAGATGGTCTAAAAGTTCGTGTAAAATGGCTCTACTTACTCTTGAAGGGTTATATTTTTAGGTTTGGGTGGTGTTTTTGGGTTATTCGAACTTTAGAGGCGTTTTTTACCACCTCAAAGTGGGTCGGTTTTGTGTTTTTCTCGGAAAATGCCCGATTTTGCGTTAAATTATTGAATATTTAGATGTGAGCCGGACATAGTTCGGTTTTCTCCTTTAGATATGTTATTATAACACTAAAAATGAGTAACATACTGCAATATAGTCACCGAACTATGTCCGGCTCGTACTAAAATATCAACTTTTTTGATTTCGTAAAAATGGAAAACTTGAACGAATTCTAAAAATTTACGTACAATAATACAAAACTGCATCTTTGCAACCTGCAAAACATATTTCATGGTTTGACAGGTGGCCAGGTTGCAATATAAGCATTACTACATTGATATTAATCGAATTCGTTCAAGTTTTCCATTTTCACGAAATCAGAAAAGTTGATATTTAAGTACGAGCCGGACATAGTTCGGTGACTATATTGCAGTATGTTACTCATTCTTAGTGGTATAATAACATATTTAAAGGAGAAAACCGAACTATGTCCGGCTCACATCTAAATATTCAATAATTTAACGCAAAATCGGGCATTTTCCGTGAAAAACACAAAACCGACCTACTTTGAGGTGGTAAAATACGCCCCTATAGTTCGAATAACCCGAAAACACCTCCCAAAACCTAAAAATATAAGCTTTTAAGAGTAAGTAGAGCCATTTTACACGAACTTTTAGACCATCTTAAATATTGACCATTTTTGGGGCCAAAAACCGGCCTTATTGACACTCCTCCTTCATTCGAAGGAAAGTCTCAAAACCGTTTAGTAATGAGTCTGTTGAGAATTTTTCCTGCAGCCGTTTCGGAGGGTCAATTCTTGGGTATAAAATCGCGTGAAAATCCCATTGAAAGCAGGGCTGCCGTTTTGGGTATAATCAATGCTATTTTTCAATTCACCGATGATTCCACCGGTTGAGGAAAGATTACACAGTTCAGTTCAGTGTATAACTGTAATGCACGAAAATACTCTGATCTGTGATCTTTCCTTAATCGGTGGAAACTCCGTTGATTAGTTAAAATATCCGCAAGTTTTTTAAAGTCATCGACGACTCTACCGGTTGAGAAAAGATTACAGATGCGAGTATTTTAGTTTATTACAGTCATGCACTGAACTGAACTGTGTAATCTTTTCTCAACAGGTAGAATCATCGCTGAATTGAAAAATAGCATTGATTATACGCAAAACGGCAGCCCTGATTGAAAGCATCGATCCAAAAGTCTCAAAATCCTCTTATGAACCCCGCACAAAAAGGCACGTTGTAAGGAAAATTGCGTTGATTTTAATTTGATTTTAGCACTAGCGTCGTTCTCCTTTTATTTATTTGATGTTGGAAAGGAAAGCCTAAGATGGCGGTCGAATAGGCGAATCAACCCTGCATGCATGCACCACGAGCTGCAAAGATGGCCGACGTTGGCATCCGACAAATTAGGTACTTACCCGGCGTTTCCCATTCAGAATTCGGGCAAATCGATACAAGCGTGATATAATATATATTCACCACCAGTGGCGAAGCGTGCAATCTGGCAACGTTGCAGTTCGTCCATTTAAACCCATTAAAAAGATCAAACTATTGGGTGTTCGGTGAACACCTTCGCATTCGACCTTTTACATGGGTTTGAATGGGCACAATGCAACGTTGTCAAATTGCACGCTACGACACTGTTCACCACATCAATCACTAACAATAATGGGAACGTAAATTTTACCACGAAAAAATGGTGGTGAAAAAAAAATGGAGAAAAAGAGGAAAGTGAGACGTTTGTTTACATTTTAACCAACAATATAAATTGCAGTCGTCGCGCGTCGGCCATCTTTTGGTGCTCCGGTGAATTTTGTTTTGTAGGTTCAATGGTGCTTGGTATTTTACTAAAAGCAGCGACTCAAAGTTGATCAAGCAAGAGGCAAATCCGGAACTTTATATTCTCAAAGTTTCGGGGACGAAGCATTTCGGCAATGCAGATCCAGATGATCTCATATTGGAACGAGCGAGAGGAATCAAGGATCCGAGTATCGGTCCTTTAGACCAGGCACTAAGGGCAATATAGCGCGGCATTAAATTTTAGTCACACTCAAAGTTAGAATCACACTCAGCAGTTTGAACACCTGGCACAATTTGTAAACACTAATGCTCCGTTCCCCGTTCCACACCCCCGCCCCCCGTCCCCCCACCGCCACCCACCCCAGTCCCCGTGCCACCCTCGCCTTGCGTGACAAACTGCGTTTGATTGCAGAACGAACCTGCGAACTACGGAGCATGTATATTGTGAATGTTTAAAAGGGAAGAGAGAGAGAGAGAGAGAGAGAGAGAGAGAGAGAGAGAGAGAGAGAGAGAGAGAGAGAGAGAGAGAGAGAGAGAGAGAGAGGAGAGAGAGAGAGAGAAAGAGAGAGAGAGTAATTGTGCGAGTGTGTGTGTGTGAGAGAGAGAGAGAGAAGAGAGAGAGAGAGAGAGAGAGAGAGAGAGAGAGAGAGAGAGAGAGAGAGATGGAGAAAGAGAGATAGTGAGTAGGTGTGTGAGTGTTTTGGTGTGCGTGTATACTTAATCTCATCGTGATCGGCAATCGTTTGAAAGCATTGACTATTTGACTGCTGAATAGATGCTTCCTCACTCGTTCACAGCTTGGATCGAAAGTTCTGTTGATTTCAAGCGGAAATCAAAGACATTGAGTCGAGACAGAGAGCTCGATCGATTAATCGAATGATATGTGCTGTCCGTACTATCAGTGGCGTATCCACGGGGGAACGTGCCCCCCCCCCCCTCAGAAGTCTCAAATTTTGCCCTTTTTTCAATAGAAAAGAGCCGGAAATCGCTTCCACCGACGCTTCAATTTTCAAAATTTCGCAGGCGTGCCCCCCCCCCCCCCCAGGAAATTTTTCTGGATCCGCCACTGCGTACTATTATCGAATATTCGATTTGTAGATGTAGGTACTTATGAGTTGAGGTCGAGTCAGTGAAGTGGTATTGTAACGTGCCTGTGTGTTTCACATGCAGGCACGTCACCCATTCCGTGAATTTTGGTCGATGAAGGGTTTCGGAGATATCAGTGGTCCCGAATAATTTTATTCTTCAGAAAACTGGGCTTTTCTCTACACAGGAAAGACAAGTATCAGGCTTATGACGTGATACTTGTAGCTCTTGTCTGTACAACAGCTCAGCGAAAATTCACTGGGAGATGAGCACACTCCACGTTGACAGATGGCGCGGCTTCTCAAATACATGTGTATGGCGATAGCCGTGCTGTCTGGCGACAGGGAGAAAGTGTGGCATCAGGGTGAGATTCAGCATCTCGCGTCCTGTGTGCATATTGTCCACTCGGAAAATCAGTTTCCGTGTAAAAATCTGATTGGTCGTGATGGGCATGTACGCGCGGGGTGAGAGAGGCTGAAATGAAGCCTCATGCGAATCTTCGAAATTTTCTGAAGTCAGTCGCGTGTGAGGGCTCCGCGAGGGATTCGCGTTTTGGTTTTTATTGGTTTTATTTGGGGTTTCGTGGCCGGGGCTCGCCGGCCGGGAGCTTGCGTTGTTTGTTGTTGTTGTTGTTTTATCGAATGTTTGTCAATAAGTTGTCCAATATAAATAGTGTGTCCTTTATAATTCCGTATCGTTTTTCTATCGTATCGTTATTTCATTTTATCTATATATCTACCAAGTTGTGAGTTAGTTTTGTCACTTTTACCAAAAAGTGTCTGGTGGAGCTACCCCCCTATCGCTATCGCTAAATAAAAAAATAAGCACTATAGTATCGCGTGCAATGTGGCAGTTCTGCATTTTGTTCCATTCGAATTCATGTCAAATATCGATTCAAGGGACCGTATTACATGGACGAAATAGGATGCTGCTAAATCTAACGCGACTCATCTATGGGTCGAATATTGAACCCCTGCTCCTAATACCAATCAGGTATCATATAAAGCAGGTTGAAAAATAATCCAATAAATTGTTGCAACACTTTTCTTTCGGACTTCAGTGTACGTGGGTACGAGCAAATTATAGTGATTCCGTTTTTTGATCCTATGAAATGATACGTTATAATAGGTTATATTACAATGGATAAGCTTAACTTAGCTACGGTTGAGTTGGGATGGGCTGAGTCGGGTCTAGTTAAGTTATGTTAGGTCGGATCAGGTCAGTTCAGGTCAGGTCAGATCAGGCTACGTCAGGTTATAGGTTAGGTCAGGCTGTGTTAGGGAAGGTCAGGTCAGGTTAGGTTAATGTTGAACTATTTGCACTTGTTCGTTTGCTTTCCGCATTCATTCATGTCTTCAGGGCACAGAATAATACAACCAGAACGGAAACTCTGTCGGATTTTGAGGCAAATTCATTTCGCGTCCGCCATGTTGGGATATGGGATGTTTACATCTGGATTCGCTCGCGAAAAAAAAAAATATAGGACATGATCCGAGAAATTTTCATTCTGAAATGCCAATGGAATAAACGGGAGGCCGGAAACTTAAGATTTCTTTCCAGAATTTACAGAAATGAATGAGTTTCAACACAAATCACACTCGTCCGCCATGTTGGGATATAGGACCACAGCGTTGCCTATTGGCGCAGAATACTCTAATCAGAACGGAAACTCCCATAAGAGCCAATGGAAACAAGATTTGGAATTTACTGGCACAAACGGGCAACTGTGCCAACTCACTTCTCAAGATGGCGGACATCACGCGGACATGCTTTTTTAGGGTATACAACCAATCACAACTCGGCCAGTTGCCGAAGATCTGCCGAAGATTGCCGAAGAATCTTCGGCAATCTTCGGCGAAGATGCTCACTTTCGAACATGGCGGCCCGAAGTAAAGAATGTTTCAAAATGAATTAGAGTTTCCGTTCTGATTAGAGTATTCTGTGCTATTGGTGTCGTTAAATTCCAAACTTGCTTCCATTGGCTCTTATGGGAGTTTCCGTTCTGATTGTATTATTCTGTGTTCAGGGTATTTACCACAAATAGTCATTTTGTGTGACCTTTAATATTCGGCCCAATAATGAGCGTGTAGTGAGTATAACTTTCCTTCGGGTATGGATAACTAGCCTCGAGAGGCGAGTACCTCATTCACGGGGTGAGAAGTTGAAACAAACAAATAAACAAACAAACGGGACGAGACCAACTTGAGTCAGGGGGGTGATCACGGAGGATCGTTTCGTTTCGGTATCGTTATCGTTATCGTTTGCATTAAATCAAATGGGCTTGCTTCTGCGCAACTCGATCGCGCAGGTGATCCCCTCCTCACCTCTTCCTACTTCAAACGATCGAGTAAACGACAGCCTCCAACTCATCGCTTCCTTTCGACCGTTTCAATCGTTACGAGAGGCTCAAAACGATTCGATCAGTTGAGCCACCCATAAGGTTACACGTAAACGATAACGATAACGAAAACGAAACGAAACGATCCTCCGTGATCACCCCCCTGCTGCAAGAACCACACTCGAAGCTGACAACCGCAAGATACAGAATGTGAGAGAGCAAGGAACAGTGTTGCGAAATTTAATAAAAAATTTGAAAAATCAAAAAAATTATTTTTAATAGAATTTATTAATTTTACTTTTAAATTAATTTAATTTAAATTTAGTTTACATATAATTTAGATTTAATTTAGATTAAATTTAATGAAATGTAATACAATATAATTTACTTTTAATTTCATTTCATTTAATTTAAATTGAATTCAATTTATTTCCTTAGAGTCTCGATTAGCACTTTCGACAGACTTTTGAATCATCTCGGTGGAGAGGGCGAGGGAAATCAGTTGCAAATGTTTCCTCTGGGTAAGATACACAGTACACACCTCTACGGCTATACGCTTGTGTTGAAGGCGAGTAGTGTTACATACATCTCAAACGCAACTTGCACATCATCATATCGATGGCTAAAAGTCAATACAGCGGATCTCATTTCTACAATCAGCACTCAGCAGTCAGCAGGCCTGCTCGCGATAATAATTACCAGTTTGTTACTCCTTTTCGATTGATGTATCACTCAATAGGGATCGTCCCTCGGAATTTTTTAGATTGTCCCCCCGTGGGAGTCGAAAACGTTAAAAATGTTTGAGGGCTTTAAAACCAAGTTTGACTAAATGTTTGTTATAATTGCATTTTGTTCTGAAAAGGACTGCTTTTGAGAGTATTTTAGTTTGTTTGTTTTATAAATTCCGACTTTTCAAACAGGAGCAATGATTTTTTGAAAATGGGCCCAAATCGAACTTTGACCTTCGATACATCGAAAACGAAAAACGATATCGACCCTAGGTTTGTACCAAAAGTCTTAGAATTTGTCCATCTTTTTGATTAATAAATAAAAATGGGGGTCCCGGTCCCCACTTCCCCAGCATTCGGTTTGCGCTGTTTTGTAGCAAATTTTGTCTAGTTTTACTCTGGAAATAATTTGTGATGATGTGTGCGATCGCTTTTATCGATACTTGCAAAAAACAGAAAAATAAATTTTCAAAAAATCGAAAAAACTTCGATTAATCGATCAAAAATTAAATACAGACAACTTTCCTATACATCAATCGGAAGCTCTTTGCAAGACCTATCTTTTCACGAAAGGTTCATTTGTTCATTATTCGTTAAAAATTTAGGGGCACTTAAAGGTCTCAACTTTTACCCCCCTCCCCCGCGTTCCCTTGGGCCAAATTTAAAAAATAGGCCAGATTTTGAACCCTGAAATCACCCTCTATCACGCCTGAAAGTATCTTGCATTTTTCTCTTTGGGCCAAAATCGACCATTTTGGATACCGTCCTTTTGGAAATATTTCCTATTTTTGGAAGGTCACCAAATTCGCAGATTTTTAACATCAATCGAACAAAAGAAAATAAACAGTGCCATCCATTAGCACACCTGGAACTATCTGGATTTTCTCAAAATTGGATCCAAAGGGAAATAAAATTTGGGATTGGATGAAAGTTTTGGCTGAAAAAAAAAAAGATTAAAACGTACTGTAGAAAATGTCGTCACTTCCGAACTTTGGAAAAAACTCATGATCGCCTCTCAAACCCGAGAAAATTCCGCAAGAAGAATCATAAAATGCATGACAATTGCGCCAGTCACGAAATTTGAGAAATTTTGGGACTCCTTGCACTTTAGGGACAACCATATAAAAATCAAGCCATCGCTTATATGTGAGTTGATATCGGTTTTGCACAGATTAATTTCGAGGGCATCAATATAATTTTTTATATGAGCGAAATTTGCATTGGATTGGCCTAGATCGGGATTCAGGAAGCACGTGACTCGTTTCAATAAACGGCAGATTTGCTCGTTCCTCCTGCCAAGTTTACAGAATTTCTCATAGAAACGAATTAATTTAGACTTTTAAACCCCTTTTCCCCTCCAGTGTCAAACTGTACTCGACAAGACGGCCCCTTTTTTCCTCTGTATGTATACCAAGCTAAAAAATTGAAAGGGGGGGGGGGTCACAGAAAAACTCCAGAAAACCATTTCTTTTAAGACAATTCTCCAAAATCCTAATGAAAAATTTGAAGAAACTGCACCTTAAATGAATATCTTGATAGTCCTGATAAAAATCAAAAATTGACACCACAGTATACCCACCTCATCATTTAATCACCTTGAAGCATCAAAGGACATCGCACGTTTCTTATGGCGCGTGGACCCCACTCAAGGTTTTTTTTTTTTGCAGAAATCGATTCTCGAGACCATTCTGAGCAAAAGTTCTCACGGGCCCCAAAAAA
The DNA here is from genome assembly GCA_011764245.1 of Trialeurodes vaporariorum. Lineage (NCBI taxonomy): Eukaryota > Metazoa > Arthropoda > Insecta > Hemiptera > Aleyrodidae > Trialeurodes > Trialeurodes vaporariorum. The sequence goes on from VMOF01000369.1 coordinate 47,598,071, forward strand.
ATTTTCCCTGTTAAGTTTAGCCGCTATTAAAGTTTGAAAGTTGGATCAGCACAGTTAGTGCATTCGTTTTTGGGGACACTGTATCGGGGTGAGAGAACTCTCTGAACGATCGCCCGCCCCGTCCCTACCTGCCATTTTACCGACGGCGGCGACCCAAACCCCAGGTCTCACCTCACCGCGCGCCTCCTCTCCCCTTTTCCCCCTGTCCCCACGAGCGACCGGTTCATTCCTTCTTTTGTTTCATTTTTGCTCTCTCTTACTCCTATTAGACTCGATTTTATTTTTGTTTTGCCAGCCTCAACTAGTCGTAAATACTTTCGTGATTATCAATTAAATATTCTAGCTTTCCGGCTTCTACTTCCTCTCCCGTCACCTTCTCATCGGGGTATTGTTTAATAACTGAATACTGAAGACTTAGGTTTAATAAGTTGTGATTTCGATGATCGATGGCATAGTGATCGATTTTTTATCGGATTTTCCCCGAGATCTTTGTTGCCCCCCCCCCCCCCCCCCCGGTGAAATACCATTGTTTTCACGACCCAAATACTGCAGCAGTATCACTGAGCCATTTGAGTGAAACTTACAATCAAATCAACAACAATCCACTTCTAGAGCTACAATTGCGCCCCCCCCAACGCACGCGCAGAGAAAACGCACGATGAAGGTAGAGAGGGAGAAAAGGCTTAAAATCCGAGGTTGGGTCGTGTGCTCGGTCTAGGGCAGGTAGGGACGGGGCCGGCCGAACGTTCGGTGAGCTCTCTCACTCCCTACAGTGTGCCCAAAACGAATGCCTAACTGTGCGGACCCATTTTCAAACTTTAATAGCGGCTAAACTTAACAGGGAAAATTTTTTTGGGCCCGTGAAAAAACTTTGCTCAGAATGGTCTCTAGAATCGATTCCTGAAAAAAAAAAGGACACCTTGAGTGGGGTCCACGCGCCATAAGAAACGTGGGTCCTTTAATCAACAACTATATAAATACCTCTACCAAGAGATTCTCGAAAAAGAAGAAAAAAAGGGGAAAAAAATAAAATCACAAATAATAAACTGTTTCGGAAATAACTTACATAGGATGGTTATGAACGCTTTAAACGAGTAGTTTCAATTATACCCATCATTTTAAATTATTTTTACTCGTACTCTTTTTAAAGGGTGTAAGTGGCCTCAGATGGGCAGCTTCAAATAAATGTATTCTACTTCTAAGTAGACCAAAAAAAAAAAAAAAAAAAAAAAAAAAAAAAAAAAAAAAAAATAAATAAGTTTAAAAAATAAATAATAAAATACAAAAAAAAAAAACCATCAAAAGTTTCAAGACGGTCCAAAAAAAAGGGAAAAAAACTCTTGAAGAAAAAGGAAGATGCTTTTTTTTGGCGTCAAAAGCATCTGTAAGCTTGTAAGAAAATCGATCCTCGAGGGGCCCAAATTTTAAACCTCGATGAAAAAAATTTACACTGAATATCAAATTGAACCACGCGCTGGAAAGTGAACTATTTTGCTATCAGCGACAGTGGTTCGGATTTACTTTGACTTCCTGAAAACTCCACATTGGATGAATGACGTAAAAACAATTATTTCAAACGAGTCAAAAAAGACAATTTCAAAGAAGTCAGGGTTTGTTTACATATTTTGCCATGATGACTGCATGGCGGCAGCCCGCGCGCTGGATATACTGAGCGTCGAATTGCGACCAGCAAACTCGCGGGCGTTTTCGAGAGCCCCTCTCCTCTGTTTGTGCAAGTGTTCAAAAGTGTTCAGTTCAAAAGCTATTTGAACAATTTTCATGAAAGATCTCATCACACGCCGATAAAAACCCCCCGGCCCCCCTGTCCTCCCCCCCCAGCCTTGAGGGCCCCCCCCGTTTGCAACTCCCCCCCCCCCGCCCGACATGTCACCGGCATCGCTGGAAGCTATAAAACGACGCTGTTGACATCGCCGCAGACAACGCGCGACTCTTTCAAATATAGGAGCAAAGCGCGCCGCGCTGCTCCGCGCCATGACGCACAGTGTGGGATATGCCCCATCTAGCTAGAAAAAAGTCGAAAAATCAAGTTTCTTAAAATTGTTCGAAAATGGATGAAAATGAAAGGTGAGGATATGCTGATCACGATATATGTATTTTTTATACTTTTCTTCGTCCGATTAGTGTAAAACAGCTTGAACTTGGCTTCCGCCATAGTTTGGTTACGACATTTCCTACGATCATTTTCTTAGCCTTAGATTTTATGCTATTTAAGTTTGCGTGTTACAGTTTCGGGAAAAAGTGTTGGTTGCATGTTTAGAGGATGGTCTGCTGATCATTTTGCACCCCATTTATTTACTCAATAGGATCGTCCCTCGGAATTTTTTAGATGTCCCCCCGTGGGAGTCGAAAACGTTAAAAATGTTTGGGGCTTTAAAACCGTTTTTGACTAAATGTTTGTTATAATTGCATTTGTTCTGAAAAGGACTGCTTTTGAGAGTATTTTAGTTTGTTTGTTTTATAAATTCCGACTTTTCAAACAGGAGCAATGATTTTTTGAAATGGGCCCAAATCGAACTTTGACCTTCGATACATCGAAAACGAAAACGATATCGACCCTAGGTTTGTACCAAAAGTCTTAGAATTTGTCCATCTTTTTGATTAATAAATAAAATGGGGGTCCCGGTCCCCACTTCCCCAGCATTCGGTTGCGCTGTTTTGTAGCAAATTTTGTCTAGTTTTACTCTGGAAATAATTTGTGATGATGTGTGCGATCGCTTTTATCGATACTTGCAAAAAACAGAAAAATAATTTTCAAAAAATCGAAAAAACGTTCGATTAATCGATCAAAAATTAAATACAGACAACTTTCCTATACATCAATCGGAAGCTCTTTGCAAGACCTATCTTTTCACGAAAGGTTCATTTGTTCATTATTCGTTAAAAATTTAGGGGCACTTAAAGGTCCAACTTTTACCCCCCTCCCCCGCGTTCCCTTGGGCCAATTTAAAAAATAAGGCCAGATTTTGAACCCTGAAATCACCCTCTATCACGCCTGAAAGTATCTTGCATTTTTCTCTTTGGGCCAAAATCGACCATTTTGGATACCGTCCTTTTGGAAATATTTCCTATTTTTGGAAGGTCACCAAATTCGCAGATTTTTAACATCAATCGAACAAAAGAAAATAAACAGTGCCATCCATTAGCACACCTGGAACTATCTGGATTTTCTCGAAATTGGATCCGAAGGAAATGAAATTGGATTGGATGAAAGTTTTGGCTGAAAAAAAAAAAAGATTAAAACGTACTGTAGAAAATGTCGTCACTTCCGAACTTTGGAAATAAACTCATGATCGCCTCTCAAACCCGAGAAAAGTTCCGCAAGAAGAATCATAAAAATGCATGACAATATGCGCCAGTCACGAAATTTGAGAAACTTTGGACTCCTTGCACTTTAGGGACAACCATATAAAAATCAAGCCATCGCTTATATGTGAGTTGATATCGGTTTTGCACAGATTAATTTCGAGGGCATCAATATAATATTTTATATGAGCGTAATTTGCATTGGATTGGCCTAGATCGGGATTCAGGAAGCACGTGACTCGTTTCAATAAACGGCAGATTTGCTCGTTCCCTCGCTGCAAGTTTACAGAATTTCTCATAGAAACGAATTAATTTTAGACTCTTAACCCTTTCCCTCCAGTGTCAAACTGTACTCGACAAGACGGTCCCTTTTCCTCTGTATGTATACCAAGCTAAAAAATTGAAAGGGGGGGAGGGTCACAGAAAAACTCCAGAAAACCATTTCTTTTAAGACAAATTCTCCAAAATCCTAATGCAAAACTTGAAGAAACTGCACCTTAAATGAATATCTTGATAGTCCTGATAAAAATCAAAAATTGACACCACAGTATACCCACCTCATCATTTAATCACCTTGAAGCATCAAAGGACATCGCACGTTTCTTATGGCGCGTGGACCCCACTCAAGGTATACTTTTTTTTGCAGAAATCGATTCTCGAGACCATTCTGAGCAAAAGTTCTCACGGGCCCAAAAAATTTCCATGTTAAGTTTAGCCGCTATTAAAGTTTGAAAGTTGGATCAGCACAGTTAGTGCATTCGTTTTTGGGCACACTGTATCGGAGTGAGAGAACTCTCTGAACGATCGCCCGGCCCCGTCCCTACCTGCCATTTGACCGACGGCGGCGACCCAACCTCAGGTCTCACCTCACCGCGCGCCTCCTCTCCCTTTCCTCCTGTCCCTACGAGCGACCGGTTCATTCCTTCTTTTGTTGTCATTTTTGCTCTCTCTTACTCCTATTAGACTCGATTTTATTTTTGTTATGCCAGCCTCAACTAGTCGTAAATACTTTCGTGATTATCAATTAAATATTCTAGCTTTCCGGCTTCTACTTCCTCTCCCGTCACCTCTCAGTCGGGGTATTGTTTAATAACTGAATACTGAAGACTTAGGTTTAATAAGTTGTGATTTCGATTGATCGATGGCATAGTGATCGATTTTTTATCGGATTTCCACGAGATCTTTGTTGCCCCCCCCCCCCCCCCTGGTGAAATACCATTGTTTTCACGACCCAAATACTGCAGCAGTATCACTGAGCCATTTGAGTGAAACTTACAATCAAATCAACAACAATCCATCTTCTAGAGCTACAATTGCGCCCCCCCCAACGCACGCGCAGAGAAAAACGCACGATGAGAGGTAGAGAGGGGAGAAAAGGCTTGAAATCCGAGGTTGGGTCGTGTGCGTCGGTCTAGTGGCAGGTAGGGACGGGGCCGGCCGAACGTTCGGTGAGCTCTCTCACTCCCTACAGTGTGCCCAAAACGAATGCACTAACTGTGCTGGATCCACTTTCAAACTTTAATAGCGGCTAAACTTAACATGGAAATTTTTTGGGCCCGTGAGAACTTTTGCTCAGAATGGTCTCTAGAATCGATTCCTGCAAAAAAAAAGGACACCTTGAGTGGGGTCCACGCGCCATAAGAAACGTGCGATGTCCTTTAATCAACAACTATATATAATACCTCTACCCAAGAGATTCTCGAAAAAGAAGAAGAAAAGGAAAATAAAATCACAAATAATAAACTGTTTCGGAAATAACTTACATAGGATGGTTATGAACGCTTTAAACGAGTAGTTTCAATTATACCCATCATTTTAAATTATCTTTACTCGTACTCATTTTCAAGGTGTAAGTGGCCTCAGATGGGCAGCTTCAAATAAATGTATTCTACTTCTAAGTAGACCAAAAAAAAAAAAAAAAAAAAAAAAAAAAAAAAAAAAAAAAAGATAAATAAGCTAATAAATAAATAAATAAAATACATAAAAAAAAAACCATCAAAAGTTTCAAGACGGTCCAAATTGGCTGAAAAATTAAGGGAGAAAAACTCTTGAAGAAAAAGGAAGATGCTTTATTTTGGCGTCAAAAGCATCTGTAAGCTTGTAGAGAAAAATCGATCCTCGAGAGGTCCAATTTATAACCTCGATGAAAAAATTGACACTGAATATCAAATTGAACCACGCGCTGGAAAGTGAACTATTTTGCTATCAGCGACAGTGGTTCGGATTTACTTTGACTTCCTGAAAACTCCACATTGGATGAATGACGTAAATACAATTATTTCAATCGAGTCAAAAATGACAATATTCAAAGACAGTCATGGGTTTGTTTACATATTTAGCCATGATGACTGCATGGCGGCAGCCCGCGCGCTGGATATACTGAGCGTCGAATTGCGACCCAGCAAACTCGCGGGCGTTTTCGAGAGCCCATCTCCTCTGTTTGTGACAAGTGTTCAAAAGTGTTCAGTTCAACAGCTATTTGAACAATTTTCATGAAAGATCTGCATCACACGCCGATAAACACCCTGGCCCCCCTGTCCTCCCCCCCCAGCCATTGAGGCCTCGACCCCCGTTTGCAACTCCCCCCCTCCCCGCCCGACATGTCACCGGCATCGCTGGAAGCTATAAATCGACGCTGTTGACATCGCCGCAGACAACGCGCGACTCTTTCAAATATAGGAGCAAAGCGCGCCGCGCTGCTCCGCGCCATGACGCACAGTGTGGGATATGCCCGATCTAGCTAGAAAAAAGTCGAAAAATCAAGTTGCTTAAAATTGTTCGAAAATGGATGAAAATGAAAGGTGAGGATATGCTGATCACGAATATATGTATTGTTTATACATTTTCTTCGTCCGATTAGTGTAAAACAGCTTGAACATTGGCTTCCGCCATAGTTTGGTTACGACATTTCCTACGATCATTTTCTTAGCCTTAGATTTGATGCTATTTTAAGTTTGCGTGTTACAGTTTCGGAAAAAGTGTTGGTTGCATGTTGTAGAGGATGGTCTGCTGATCATTTTGCACCCTATTTTATTTACTCAATGTCCTTTCTAATGGTTTTTTCAAAGCCTCGAATGAAACGTTCTCCAACTCCTCAAGTTTACGTAAATCGTGATCTTTATTGGACAATAACTAAATTGGCGGCGTTTGGCGGAACTTTGGTTTACACACGTGAAACCCCATATTTCAGAGAACAATCCATGAAAACAGTAGCTGCCACAAGGCGCCCCACGAAAATAATATCAATTTGAAAAGTGAGAATCGCCAGTTCAGACCACACTTTGAAGTGCTTGTGAGAGCTCGTCGCGCCACGTACTGCGCATTTTCTGTACTCGCTTACTTTTATGAATAGAAACTCACCGTTACTCATACTTTCTCGCTGGCTCAGTTGGTTGCGGTGCCACCCGACATGTTAAAGTTTTGCAGTTCGAATCCCGGACAGTCAGCAATTTTTTTCTTTCCTTTTTTTTATTATTCGGGCATTTTTTTAAAGGACCAATCATTTAATGTGAACGTTTCATTAATTAGCGTTGTTGAAAACTGATCCCCTGTTTTTTAGAGGAATATTTTTTTTTTTTTTTTCATTATTATCTTTTTTTATAAAATATTTTGACAGTTTTTTGGCTTTTAGAGCACTTGACATTAAAATCATAAAATCTGACTTCAGATTCGTGATCAGCGACCCTTTAAACCCCCTAGTAACGCTTATCGCGGAAGAAAGTCATTGGTCGGACTTTTTTCTCGCTAGATCGGTCAAATCCCACACAGTGTGACGTGTTGTACCGCTGAATAATTGCGAGAGGAGAGTCAACCAAATCATAGTAACGTTGTCGCGGATGGCGCCCAAACCCAGGCCAAGATCACTCTCGGATTCAAGATTTTGGTTTAATGAACTGCAATTTTTCTCCTTCTTCTCCACTCCACTAATTCATTGCCAGTTCGCTTCTTCAGACGCTCAAGTTGGTTCCTCGGAAAGCATATTTTAATATGGATCGTTTCAGAAGTGCACAGATACCTAAAACATGATCTTCCCCGAACTTTCAATTTTCATTCCTTCTAATCAAAACCAAACCGGCTTTTGACTTAAAACTTCTGGTTTTAAATCGTTCCTCCATGAAAAGCCAAAGCTAGAGTTAATTTTTATTAATTTTAATTTTATAACAAGAAAAATAATTTTGAAAAGTGTCAAAGATTATCGGTCTAGGTGCGCCTACACTTCTGAAATGACCCTTATCAGGTTTGTATCTTGAAATAATACAGAATATGACTTTCTCTCTTTATCTCTTTCCCTCTCTTTCCCCCCCTCTCTCTCTCTCTCTCTCTCTCTCTCCTCTCTCTCCTCTCTCTCTCCTCTTCTCTCTCTCTCTCTCTCTCTCTCTCTCTCTCTCCTCTCCTCTCTCTCGTCTCGCTCTCTCTCTCCGGCCGTTTGAACGCATGGATTAGAAAAGGATGGGAGAGGGGGCCATCACGAGACTTTAGCCCTTATCTCCGTCCTTTTCTAACGCACTTATTCAAATGGGAGGAGAGAAAAAGACAGGCGAATTCCAGTATCCGCTCATGGTTCGGGTGCGAATTGGAGATTTGGAAAAGATATCGACACAGAATAATACAATCAGAACGGAAACACTGTCGGATTTTGAAGCAAATTCATTTCGCGTCCGCCATGTTGGGATATAGGATGTTTACATCTGGATTCGCGCTTGAAAAAAGCAATATAGGACATGCGATCCGCGAAATTTTCATTCTGAAATGCCATTAGATAAAGTGAAGGCCGGAAACTTAAGATTTCTTTCCAGAATTTATAGAAATAAATGAGTTTCAACATAAACCACACTCGTCCGCCATGTTGGGATATAGGACCACAGCGTTGCCTTTTGGTGCCGTTAAATTCCAAACTTGCTTCCATTGGCTCTTATGGGAGATTCCGTTCTGATTGTATTATTCTGTGATATCGATTTGCCGCAGTGATGTAATTTTGGGTTCACTGTTTCTTCACCCGAGCCTCGAACTTTTGGTTTCACGTCACGAAACGGGTACAAAAATAGTTCAGTTCCCATCGGTGATAAACTGGGAACTTATCATGGACCAATGCATCCTGATTGGTTAGAACGATTAGGTGTCTGTTTGTTCCCAGAAAGTTTCCAAGCCTCAGATTTGCACCCGGCTCATTCCTCCCCCGCCGGCAATTCGACCATTAGCGTAGCTATGGATTGGCTTTGAGGGGCCAGACCCACCCCCCCCCCCAGAAAATCCGACGTAAAAATAAAAAATTGGAAAAAAAAGAGGCCTCATATGTACACAGAGAAAAATACTTCGGTAAAATTTGATCACCAAAGTTTTCGGCTGCAAGAACCAAAAGGTTCGGTCCTGAGTACCGAAGACTTCGGTGAGGGCGTAATTTGGGTTAAACTACCGAAATATACGGTACTTAAGACCGAACACGTTGGTTTCTTCCACTGAAAACTTCGGTGATCAAAATAAATCGAATCTTCAGTTTAAACAACCAAAGCATTTTCTCTGTGTAAAGTCAGAAGAAAGGGTAGATTAGGTAAGGACGATATTTTGTAGACAATTTATAAGTATACGGCCAACAAAGGACGAAAGCTTCCTACTCCTCCCTCCTTATATGCACTCAGTATCGGCAGCGTTGCATTGCATGTTGCCTACCTTCCATCTCATCTCATCATGCTGCATCGCCAGACAAGAATGTGCGCTTGCACTGTCTCATCAATCGGCGATCTATAAATTTCCAGATGTGCTCTTCCCAAGAAATAAACGTTGTGGTCTAATGGGGATTCCTGTGGAAGAGCACACTTGATTGTTTCGTGATTCTCTTCTTCTGAGATCGGTTCAATTACGAATGAGATAAGTTTCCGCGGATCGATGACTCAGATAACTTTGCCTCTCATTGGGTCACATGTCACGTAAGTAAGTACCTATCGCTTTCTGCCACTCTCGAACACTGCATCTATAAAATTAGTTCCCGGTGACAGCGGTGAGAGTCGGAACTCGGAAGGAGTGTCATAGGAGGTATGAACCTATTTTATGCGACGAGTTAGCTACCATTAAGGAAAGGTACTGACTGCATATTCGCGCATCGCAGTTTCAGACAGTTAATCGAACAGTGAACTTTCCTTTGCTAGATAATGCGGGAATTTCTCAATGGGATCTGATACGTTCTGAATTCCGAATAGTTTTTCAGGACAATGCAGCATAAGCAGAGCTCCGAATTTTGGTGGCTTCTTTATGAAGGAAATAAAATCACTCGGTGAACTGGAAACGAGGTTACCTACCCTCGCAAAAATGGTCCTTACAGGTCCATAAGGTCCATGATCAATTCCCTAGAAAGAGTATGGATGTGTACACTGTACATGGATTCAAGTGGATATGTATGGATTTCGTGTGGGTATACACGTGTTGATATCCTTACAGATCAATACATATCCATACTTTGTACAGGGAATTGTTTATGATCTTATGGACTTGTATGGACCATTTTTGCCGAAGTAAGGTCTTGTACATTTATATTCTATGGCGCACGGCCGCTCGCAGAAAAATTGCCGGTAGGGGCAAAGTTATTGGACCCAAATGGAAGGTCTAATGGTGGACACCACCTATTGATAGGCAGTCTGGAGGACCACCCCCCCTCCCCCCAAAGAAAAGGGGGACAAGTAAGTTTTTCTTCCAAATAGTACGCTTTCAAGCTATTGTAGGTGTATCTAATAATAATAATTTTGACAGGTTTGATATTATTAATAAAATGACAACATAAAATAACAGAAAAATGCATACTGGGGGGTGATCACGGAGGATCGGGTCGTTTTGGTATCGTTATCGTTATCGTTTACATCGTTTTGAGCCCTCGTAACGATTGAAACGGACGAAAGGAAGCGATGATTCGGGGGCTGTCGTAATCTCAATCGTTTGAAGTAGAAAGAGATAAGGAGGGATCACCTGCGCGATCGAGTTGCGCAAAAGCAAGCCCATTTGATTTAATGCAAACGATAACGATAACGATACCAAAACGATCCGATCCTCCGTGATCACCTCCGCTACTATTCTTTGCATATATGAGATAAACAACGAAGTAAACTAATAATAAAGTTCGTAAACTATTACTCTTTTGATTAAAATGAGATCTTCTTTTTGTTCGATCTTCTTTTGTTCCTTTATTTATATCGTAAAGTTTTGACTGTTCTGACTTCTGCATTCCGGGGGGGGGGGGGCAAGTGCCCCATATTTCCTCCGCTGCATTCGCTCACGAATCTTACCATAGTATATTTTCTAAAAATCCAATTTCAGCTGTACATTCTTCTAAATGCATTGTAACGTCAACCCGCACGATTTTCCACTTTACACGAGTGCATCTCTGGAAGCAACTAATGATGGAGTGCTTTAAAGCTCTTTTTCTCTTCTCTCTCTTGATACAATGATACGCAAGTCTGGAGAATTAATGACCTTTGACCTCTTTTTCTTTTGTGAATCGCTTTCAACACCGAATATGCAAGTTTACATAAACGTCAAGCGGCGAGCACGCATCTGAATCAAGAAGGACAGTTCACCAGCGAGCTGCAGGTCGACTAATCAACTGTTTCAGGGACGAGCAATCAGCTTGCAGGGGTCGTCGGACGGCAATGGATATGATGTATCCAATGGCGTACGCAGGAATTAGTCTCTCTCGCTCTAATCCCGTTTGAGTGTGTGTACTAGAAAAGGAAGAGATAGGGGCTGAAGACACGTTCGAGCCCCCGTTTCCGTCCTTTTCTTTCTCACGTGTTCAAATGGGGAAAGAGAGAGAAAGACAAATTCCTGTGTACGCTACTGGATGTATCACTCTACTAAAACAGTATGTCGGCAATCTGACATTAATATTATAAATATAATAGAGAGAGTTCGTCTGTATAATAAAAAACAAACAAAAACAACAATTGATTGTGAGTCCACTTTTGAAGAACAAAATGCACTTGCAAATGTGCGCAAGCGATACATACTACACACTACATATTACATATTACATACAACTCACCCACTCCAAATTGCCGGCTCTGCTCGGCTCGACTCGGGCTCGTTCAATCGCTCTTGTTCAAATTCAGCGGTGGCGAATTGAGAGGGAAGGCAGTCGCTGGGCGAGGGAGGAGGAGAGATGAAGAGGGTAAAGGGGGGGGGGGGGGGGAGGATGATACGCAGCGCGTGCCGCCGCCGCCGGGCGCGGAACAAAAGCGTCCACCGCGTACAGCGTGTCTCGTCCCTCCGCGAGCGCGGCTGAGAGGCTGCAAGTATGTATTACTCTATACCTACATGCTAGTAACTCCCGCGATGCGATGCATGCACCGCGTGGCGTCGCGTCGCGTCTCGGCACGGCTCACACACACAATCGCGCAAAAGGACGGTCTTGAGTTTAATTGATAAGAAAATTGCTTCTGTTTCCGCAGGAAATTCCTTGCGCACATATTTAGAGCCACCGAGCAATGCATCGAGCATTGTCATCATAACGCGCATCATTGTTTCAAACTTGGGCGCGCGGCTTTCAAAAAACAATGAAAAATCCCCCTCCCCTACACCCCGTGCTCTCCTAGCTAGCTCAGCCAAGTAAAGGATCGGGACATATACACATATACAGGGTGTCTCAGATCTGCCTACCGGGCCACATCATGTGTATTTCTCATTTACATTTACTGCCGATCATTTACTTCATCGTTAAACCGATCGTTAAGACTGTGTATGAGTGATTCTATTGGTCGAATATTGTAAAACTTATCCGTTGCTATAGTAGCCATCGTTATAGTGTCCGTTTTTCAAAGGTTACTCATGAATAGCCTTTATAAAACGAGACTCTTAACGATGGTTACCATAGCAACGGAAACGTTTTACAATTTTCGACCAATAGCATCACTCGTAGACAGTTTTAACGATCGGTTTAACGATGAAGTAAATGATCGGCCCGCTGAAGGGGTAGTACCAACGAGCTATAGCGATAGAAAGGATTTGTGGAACGTGCTATTGAAACTTCAAGGAGGGCCATGATGGAATCTCTTATGGACGTTTTACACGGGATTGGTTTGTCCAGAGACAATAAATAAAAGAGACCAAGCACTAGCCTTGCGCGCGGTGGCTACCTTTTTTTTGGAGCTCAGCAGAAATTAACATAGGGAGCATCTACAATCTACATGGACCATACGTTGACTGATGCAAATTCGTCGCTTTGGATTCACTGGGCAAAAATTTCCACGACGTTTCTAATCAGTCAACGTATATCGTATGGTCCATGTTTCCGATGTTCTGTTGAGACCCCGAAAAAAAAGTTGCCTCCGTGCGCAAACATGGGCAAGATAGATAGTGCGCGGTCTCTATTATATATTGTCTCTGGGTTTGTTTGCCTCACTCTTCTTAACCTTCAAAAATAAGTTGTAATAATGCAATGGAAATTGGTTTTAAACGAAAGTGTTTGAGAGAGGACGTATGGACGCAGATATTGATACCACTGTTTCTTCTGGAAGGGTTTGCACGCTAAAGAAACTGCGTCATGACACATAACAGAAACAGGCCAAATTTTCTCACTTGGATTAAAATTCTGTGTCTAGCTAGCCACTCAAAAACGCTTGCGCACTCTCTTTTGAAACCAATTTCCTTTGGATTCATTACAATTTTTGACTCAAGGTTAAAAACTATGAGGCAAACAAACAAAACTCAGATCGCCCATGCTGTCACAATGTGAGATAGAACTTATAACATATGTATTAGCCAGAGGCGAAGCGTGACATTTGACAACACCGTATTTTCTCCATTTAAATTCACCAAAAAAGTCGAACGCTTCAGTCATCGGCGATGTTCAGGCATTTCGACCTTTCTAATGTGTTTAAATGGGGAAAAGGAACGTTGCCAAATGACACGCCTCGCCACTGGTATTAGCCTCTCTATTGCTATATCTCGTTGGGTAGCGCCAAAGACATCGCATGACAAACGGAGTGTATTCTACATATATAGAGTTGGGCAAACGGGACTTGAGTATGGAGGTTGAACTGCCAAGTATGCTTTTAGCGCTCGATCCGACTCTCCGAGTAAATTTTGTGCTCAGGATTAGGATAGTTTTCTAACTGTTATTAAAAAGTAAACCGAAACTCTTCCCCCTACCCTTCAAAAATTAAGGGTAATCTTATTTATACTAATACCAAAAAGTAACCGATAGTAAGTATTTGATTTTTGAAAATGAACATAGATTACCTTTGAATTGGAGTTTGAAAATAAGAGTCCTCTTCTCGAGTACAAAATGTACTTACAAGAGGAATCAGATCGAATGCTAAAAGTACCTACTCGCTATTTCAACCCCGCGGCGGCTCGTGCAATGTGGCAACAATAGATTTCCTCCATTTAAAACTGTGTAAAATAATCGATTACTTGGTGAGGTGCAGCGCCTCACCTAGTATCGATCTTTTTGCATACGTTTAAATGGCAAAAGTGCACGGTTGCCAGATTGCACGAGCCGCCACTGGTTCAACCTTAGTACCTACTCGACTCCAATCTACCCCAACTCTGATCCTATTATACACTGCCCCGCAAAAAAACCGGCTCACCTGGCGCGCTGGATCATTCCGCTCGAAAATGCAAAAAAATTACAAAATTTAAAATCGTCATAACTTTTGAACTAAGAGAGCTAAAAATATTTCAAGGCCAGGTTCGGATTCCTCATACTCTCTAGTTTTTTATGCATAAGCTTAAATTTTATTTTGGTAGCTTTTCCGCCCGTATGAAGAGTTTTTCCAAACCCTCGCGAAAACTGTTTTTTTGGAGCACATCTGTAAAATTATAAATATAATAGAGAGAGTTCGTCTGTATAATAAAAAACAAAAAAAAACAACAATTGATTGTGAGCCCATTTTTGAAGAACAAAATGCACTTGCAAATGTGCGCAAGCGATAATACATACTACACACTACATATTACATATTACATACAACTCACCCACCCCAAAATTGCCGGCTCTGCTCGGCTCGACTCGGGCTCGTTCAATCGCTCTTGTTCAAATTCAGCGGTGGCGAATTGAGGGGAAGGCAGTCGCTGGGCGAGGGAGGAGGAGAGATGAAGAGGGTAAAGGGGGGGGGGGGGGGGGGAGGATGATACGCAGCGCGTCCCGCCCCCCGCCGGGCGCGGAAAAAAAGCGTCCACCGCGTACAGCGTGTCTCGTCCCTCCGCGAGCGCGGCTGAGAGGCTGCAATATGTTTTACTCTATACCTACATGCTAGTAACTCCCGCGATCGATGCATGCACCGCGTGGCGTCGCGTCGCGTCTCGGCACGGCTCACACACACAATCGCGCAAAAGGACGTCTTGAGTTTAATTGATAAAAAAATTTGCTTCTTTTTCCGCGGGAAAATTCCTTGCGCACATATTTAGAGCCACCGAGCAATGCATCGAGCATTGTCATCATAACGCGCATCATTGTTTCAAACTTGGGCGCGCGGCTTTCAAAAAACAATGAAAAATCCCCCTCCCCTACACCCCGTGCTCTCCTAGCAGCTCAGCCAAGTAAAGGATCGGGACATATACACATATACGGGGTGTCTCAGATCTGCCTACCGGGCCACATCATGTGTATTTCTCTTTTACATTTACTGCCGATCATTTACTTCATCGTTAAACCGATCGTTAAGACTGTGTATGAGTGTTCTATTGGTCGAATATTGTAAAACTTATCCGTTGCTATAGTAGCCATCGTTATAGTGTCCGTTTTTCAAAGGTTACTCATGAATAGCCTTTATAAAACGAGACTCTTAACGATGGTTACCATAGCAACGGAAACGTTTTACAATTTTCGCCCAATAGCATCACTCGTAGACAGTTTTAACGATCGTTTAACGATGAAGTAAATGATGGGCCCGCTAAAGGGGGTAGTACCAACGAGCTATAGCGATAAAAAGGTTTTGTGGAACGTGCTATTGAAACTTCAAGGAGGGCCATGATGGAATCTCTTATGGACGTTTTACACGGGATTGGTTTGTCCAGAGACAATAAATAAAAGGACCAAGCACTAGCCTTGCGCGGGGTGGCTACCTTTTTTTTGGAGCTCAGCAGAAATTAACATAGGAGCATCTACAATCTACATGGACCATACGTTGACTGATAAAAATTTCGCGCTTTGGATTCATGGGCAAAAATTTCCCCGACGTTTCTAATCAGTCAAAGTATATCGTATGGTCCATGTTTCCGATGTTCTGTTGAGACCCCGAAAAAAAGTTGCCTCCGTGCGCAAACATGGGCAAGATAGATAGTGCGCGGTCTCTATTTTATATTGTCTCTGGGTTTTTTTGCCTCACTCTTCTTAACCTTCAAAATAAGTTGTTTAAAGCAATGGAATTGGTTTTAAACGAAAGTGTTTGAGAGAGGACGTATGGACGCAGATATTGATACCACTGTTTCTTCTGGAAGGGTTTTCACGCTAAAGAAACTGCGTCATGACACATAACAGAAACAGGCCAAATTTTTTCACTTGGATTAAAATTCTGTGTCTAGCTAGCCACTCAAAAACGCTTGCGCACTCTCTTTTGAAACCCAAATTTTCCTTTTGGGTTCATTACAAATTTTTTACTCAAGGTTAAAAACTATGAGGCAAACAAAAAAACTCAGATCGCCCATGCTGTCACAATGTGAGATAGAACTTATAACATATGTATTAGCCAGAGGCGAAGCGTGACATTTGACAACACCGTATTTTCTCCATTTAAATTCACCAAAAAAAATCGAACGCTTCAGTCATCGGCGATGTTCAGGCATTTCGACCTTTCTAATGTGTTTTAAAAGGGGAAAAGGAACGTTGCCAAATGACACGCCTCGCCACTGGTATTAGCCTCTCTATTGCTATATCTCGTTTGGGGAGCGCCAAAAACATCGCATGACAAACGGAGTGTATTCTACATATATAGAGTGGGCAAACGGGACTTGAGTATGGAGGTTGAACTGCCAAGTATGCTTTTAGCGCTCGATCCGACTCTCCGAGTAAATTTTGTGCTCAGGATTAGGATAGTTTTTTAACTGTTATTTAAAAAATAAAACCCAAACTCTTCCCCCTACCCTTCAAAAATTAAAGGGGAATTTATTTTTACTAATACCAAAAGTAACCGATAGTAAGTATTTGATTTTTTAAAATGAACATAGATTACCTTTGAATTGGAGTTTGAAAATAAGAGTCCTCTTCTCGAGTACAAAAAGTACTTACAAGAGGAATCAGATCGAATGCTAAAAGTACCTACTCGCTATTTCAACCCCCCGGCGGCTCGTGCATGTGGCAACAATAGATTTCCTCCATTTAAAAATGTGTAAAATAATCGATTACTTGGTGAGGTGCAGCGCCTCACCTAGTATCGATCTTTTTGCATACGTTTAAATGGCAAAAGTGCACGGTTGCCAGATTGCACGAGCCCCCACTGGGTTTAACCTTAGTACCTACTCGACTCAATCTACCCAACTCTGATCCTATTATACACTGCCCCGCAAAAAAACCGGGTCACCTGGCGCGCTGGATCATTCCGCTCGAAAATGCAAAAAAATTACAAAATTTAAAA
>VMOF01000369.1:47615450-47753076 GCA_011764245.1 Trialeurodes vaporariorum
TCGAATATTCGATTTGTAGATATACTTATGAGTTGAGGTCGGTCAGTGCAGTGGTATCGCGTGCAATGCGGCAATCCTGCATTTTGTCCATTAAAAGTCGTGTAAAATATCGATTCAAGGGACCGCACTGTGCAGTGTGCACCCCTAATAGCTCAACCTTTGTCCCGGGTTTACATGGACGAAATAGGATGCTGCTAAATCTAACGCGACTCATCTATGGGTCGAATATTGAACCCCATGCTCCAAATACCAGTCAGGTATCATAAGGACGGTTGAAAAGAATCCAATGAAATTTTTGCAACACTTTTCTTTACGAACTTCAGTGTACGTGGGTACGAGCAAATTAGTGATTCCGTTTTTTGATCCTATGAAAGATCTTTAATAGTTTATTACAAGGGAAAATTAACATAGCTACGGTTGGGTCGGGTCAGTTAATTATGTTATTTTCGGATCAGGTCAGTTCAGGTCAGGTCAGATCAGGCTACGTCAGGTTATAGGTTAGGTCAGGTTGTGTTAGGGAAGGTCAGGTGGGGTGGTTAATTTTGAACTATTTGCACTTGTTCGTTTGCTTTCCGCATTAATCATGTCTTCAGGGCACAGAATAATACAACCAGAACGGAAACTCTGTCGGATTTGAGGCAAATTCATTCGCGTCCGCCATGTTGGGATATGGGATGTTTACATCTGGATTCGCTCGCGAAAAATAAAATATAGGACATGATCCGCGAAATTTTCATTCTGAAATGCCATTAGAAAAAAAGTGAGGCCGGAACTTAAGATTTTTTTCCAGAATTTACATAAATAATGATGTTTCAACACAAATCAACCGTCCGCCATGTTGGGAATAGGACCACAGCGTTGACTATTGGCGCAGAATACTCTAAACAGAACGGAAACTCCCAAAAGGGCCAATGGAAAAAGATTTGGAATTTACTGGCACAAACTGGCAACTGTCCTACTCACTTCTAAAGATGGCGGACATCAGGCGGACATGCTTTTCCAGGATATACAACCAATCAACTCGGCCAGTTGCCGAAGATCTTCGAAGATTGCCGCAGATGCTCACTTTCGAACATGGCGGCCCCAAGTAAAGAATGTTTCAAAAGAATTAGAGTTTCCGTTCTGATTAGAGTATTCTGTGCTATTGGTGTCGTTAAAATTTCCCAAAACTTGCTTCCATTGGCTCTTATGGGAGTTTCCGTTCTGATTGTATTATTCTGTGTTCAGGGTATTTACCACAAATAGTCATTTTGGTTCCCTTTTAAATATTCGGCCAAATAATGAGCGTGCAATAAGTATAACTGGCAGAATCAAGATCTCGTAACATGACACATAGTAAATTAGTACATACCTATACGGATAAAACTATTTTAATTTGTACAAAAACAAAAAAAAAAAAAAAAAATTCTGTACGGTATTTGCTGAAGCAAATACATTTATTAGAAAATTTTAATTTACTGTTCCCGGTTTTTTTGTGTTGTTCATATATTTAAATTTCGAATGATTTGCCACATGGTTGGAATTTTTTTTGACATTTTTGGTAATGGTCAAATTGAACTAAAATTTTTGATTGATTAACCGGTCATGTTGAACATATTTCTAAAATATTAATATGGTCGCTTCTGTTTGATCGATGCACCTCTAATCTACCCTCCCCTTATTTGGCCTTCCCTGCTTCCATTTCACCTATATTTATCCTCCACAATCCAATTTTTCAATCGTATTTGGTCCCTTGTTCCCCCCATATCCCCCATTTTGGCCCCTTTATGCCCCTTTTTTCCGTAATATCCCTTATTAACTCCTATTTCCCAGTTTTTGCTCTTTTTTGCACTTATTAATACCTATATCGCCTTCATTCACCTCAATGTGTTCCCTTTCCCCAAAAGTGCTCCTTACTTGCTCCTTTTCTGCTTCATTTCGCCCATGTTTCCATTTCCTGACCTCAATGAACCCAAAAAAAATTGGGAAATCCTCCAGTAACTGGGAATTCCCTAAAATCGGGGAAAATGGGCGTTTCTGATTGGTCAATAGATGAACTAACCAAAGGGAGTGTTCCCATTTATTGAAATGGACGCATCTTTTTGGGTCAATGGATGAACCAATCAGCATCAAGTATTCCCAAATTTTTGAAATGGACACTTTTGATTGGTCAATAGACTTACCAATCAGGATCGAGTATTCTCCATTTATTGAAATGGACGCTTCTGATTGGTAAATGAATCGACCAATCATGATCGAGTATATCCCATTGATTGAAATGGACGCTTTGATTGGTCAATGGACCGACTAATCAGGATCGAGTATCCCTATTGATTGAAATGGACGCTTCTGATTGGTCAATGGACTGCCCAATCGGGATCGAGTATTTCCCTTTAAATTTGATATGGACGCTTCTGATTGGTCAATGTACTGACCAATCAGGATCGAGTATTCCCCATTGATTGAAATGGACGCTTCTGACTGGTCAATGGACCGACCTTTGTGATCGCATTTTCCTTTATTGACACCTACAACACCTACTTGCCTGAATGCGCCCATATTTCCACTTATTCATTGCTATAAGCCCCTAAATTTAAACCCTTATTTTTCTCGTTTCCCCCTGATTCCCCTTATTTGGCCTCTTCATGTCCCTATTTCACCCATTTTTGGCTCCTTCTAACCCCTTTCTCACCCATGTTTGACATTCTCCCCTGCATTGTACCATTTTTGGCCTTTTTGAATTGAAAACCCCTTTGGCCTCTTCATGCCCCTATTTCACCCATTTTTAACCTTTACCCCCTCTCTTACCCATATTGGGCTTTTTGCCCCTGCTTTCCCCTATTTTGGCCCGTTTTTTTGGCCCTTTCCTCCCCCTTGTGCTCGAAATTTCTCTTATTGACACTTATTTGCCTAAATTCGCACATATTTCCACTCATTTAAAGATATATCCGGCTCCATTACCTTTATTACCGGGTTTTGCCCCAAATTTCCCTTATTTGGCCTCTTCATGCCCCTATTTCACCCATATTTAACCTTTTCCTAACCCCTCTCTAACCCTTTTTTGGCCTTTTCGCCCCTGCTTTTCACCCATTTTGGCCCTTTCCGTCTTTTTGTGCTTGTATTTTCTCTGATAGACACCTATTTGCTTGAATTTGCCCATATTTCCACCTAATTATTCATATAAGCGCCCTTATTTCACTTTATTTTTCTCGTTTGCTCCCAATTCCTTTTATTTTTCCCCTTTATGACCCTATTTCGCCCATATTCGCCCGTATTTAACCCTTATCTTACCCATATTTGGTCTTTTCTTCCCTGCATTTCACCCGTATTTTACCCCTTTTTTTGGCCCTTTCCTCCCCTTTGTGCTCGTAATTTCTTATTGACACTTATTTGCCTAAATTCGCACATATTTCCACTCATTTATAATGTGTTCATATCTTCTCTAATTAATGTATTTGTTTGAATCTGCCCATATTTCCACCTAATTATTCTTAAAGGCGTCCTTATTTCACTTTTTTTTTCTCGATTGCTCTTAATTCCTTTAATTTTTCCCATTTATGATTCTATTTAGCCCCCTTCTTTCTACCCGATTGACACCTATTTGCTTGAATTTGCCCATTTTCCCCACCTAATTATTTATAAAGTGCCTTATTTGACTTTATTTTTTCGTTTGCTCCTAATTCTTTTTATTTTTCCCCTTTATGTCCCTATTTCGCCTATATTTGCCCCTACTTAAGCCCTATCTTACCCATATTAGGTCTATTGTACCTGCATTTCACCCATTTTTGGCCCTTTCCCCCTTTTGTGCTTGTTTTTTTTCTAATTGATACCTATTTGCTTCATTTTCCCCATATTTCCACTTAATTATTCATATAAGCGCTTTCACAAAATTTTTCTCGTTTGCTCCCAATTTTTTTTTTTTCCCCCTTTATGAACCTATTTCGTCCATATTTGCCCCTATTTAAACCCCATATCTTACCCATATTGGGCCTTTCCGCCCCTGCATTTCACCCTTTTTGGGGCCTTTTTGTCTTTTTGTGCTCGTATTTCCTTTTATTGACACCTATTGTTTGAATTTGCCCATATATCCACCTAAATATTCATAAAAGCCCCCTTTAAATTTTACTTTATTTTCCTCGTTTGCCCCCAAATTCCCTTTTTATTTTTCCCCTTTATGACCCTATTTCGCCCACATTTGCCCCTACTTAACCCATTTTTTACCTATTATGACTTTTCTTCCCGCATTTCACTCGTATTTTCCCCTTTTTTTTTTTTTTTTCCCCCCCTTTGGGCTCGTAATTCTCTTATTGACACTAATTTGCCTGAATGCGCACTAATTTCCCCTTATTTACAGCTATACGCGGCTCCTTTACCTTCAATTACCGGGTTTTTCCCCTAATTCCCCTTATTTGGCCTCTTTATCCCCCTATTTCACCCATATTTAACCTTTACCTAACCCCTCTCTAACCAATTTTTGGCCTTTTCGTCCTTGCATTTCCCCCATTTTTGGCCCTTTCCGTCTTTTTGTGCTCGTATTTTCTGAGGACACCTATTGCTTGAATTTGCCCATATTTCCACCTAATTATTCATATAAGCGCCCTTATTATACTTTATTTTTCTCGTTTGCCCCCAAATTTCCTTTTATTTTTCCCTTTATGCCCCTATTTCGCCCATATTCGCCCCTATTTAACCCCTTTTCCCCATTTTTGGCCTTTCTTCCCTGCATTTCCCGTTTTTCCCCTTTTTTTTAGCCCTTTCCTCCCCTTTGTGCTCGTAATTCTCTTATTGACACAAATTTTTCCTAAATTCGCACTTATTTCCACTTTTTAAAGCTATATGCGGCTCCATTTACCTTTTTTTACCTGGTTTCCCCCTAATTTCCCTTATTCGGCCTCTTCATGCCCCTATTTCACCCATATTTAACCATTACCTAACCCTCTCTTACCCATTTTTGGGCCCTTTTTCGGCCCTGCATTTCACTCATTTTGTGGCCCTTTTTCGCCAGCCGGGGGGCGGGGAGGGGGGGGGGGAAACCCCAAAACCCCCCTAAAAAAAAAATAAAAAAATTGTTTTATAATGCATGTAATGCATATAATGCATAAAGTACAATATTACTTTTACTATATAATAACTATTTCAGTGCTATACACATATCTACTACAATACGTGATTTATATGCTAAATACATGTTATACCACCAAAATATAGTAGTACATTAGTACAGTACGTATAAACATAATATAAAGTCTATATACAGTACGTACTTTATAGAGTCCATCCGGGGGGGGGGAGGGGGGGGGGGGAAAAAAAGCAGCTATATAAGTAAATTAAAATTTACTAAAAACAAACAAAAAGCAAAAAAATGGTCAAACACTGTCAGCTAAAAATTTTTTTTCCCTTTTGCCCACGCAGTTGCTCGCAAATACACAAGAAACAAAACAAACAAAACAAGAGGTCAAAATTAGGGCTGATACTTTCAATAACATTTTAACATCACGGATTGGTTTACATATGACATTATCGATTCATGATTTTCAGAGACAGGTATAGTTTCAGCTTCAAATTTGAATATTTTTGCGACCTTCGTGGCGCACACATTGAACCTCGTTTTCAGAAAACTATTTTTGGAAAGGACGGTATCCAAAATGGTCGATTTTGGCCCGAAAAGAAAAATGCAAGATATTTTCAGGCGTGATAGAGGGTGATTTCAGGGTTTAGAGTCTGGCCTATTTTTAAATTTGGCCCATGGGAACAGGGGGGGGGGGGGGGGGGGTAAAAGTTGGGGCTTTAAGTGCCCTTAACTTTTTAACGAATGAAGCTATTCAAATGAACTTTGCGTGAAAAGATAGGTCTTGCAAAAAGCTTTTGATTGATGTATAGGAAAGTTGTCTGTATTTAATTTTTGATCGATTAATAGAAGTTTTTTCGATTTTTTGAAAATCGATTTTTCTGTTTTTTGCAATTATCGATAAAAGCGATCGCACGGATCATCACAAATTATTTCCAGAGTAAAACTAGACGGAATTTGCTTCAAAACAGCGCAAACCGAATGCTGGGGAAATGATTTGTTGCCGAGTTATGATTTTTCAAATCTAGCGCCTCCGTATGAAATGGCGCTCCCCCAAGTGGAGACCCCCATTTTTATTTAATAATCAAAAAGAAGGCAAAATTCTAAGACTTTTGGTACAAGCCGTGGGTCGATATCGTTTTTCGTTCTCGATGTATCGAAAGTCAAGCAATCAAAGAAGAATCATTTCCCCAGCATTCGGTTTGCACTGTTTTGTAGCAAATTCCGTCTAGTTTTACTCTGGAAATAATTTGTGATGATCCGTGCGATCGCTTTTATCGATACTTGCAAAGAACAGAAACATCGATTTTCAACAAATCAAGGAAACTTCGATTAATCGATCAAAAATTAAATACAGACAACTTTCCTATACATCAATCGAAAGCTTTTGAATAGCTTCATTCGTCAAAAAGTTAGGGGCACTTAAAGGTCCCAACTTTTACCCCCGCCCTCTCCCGTTCCCTTGGGCCAAATTTAAAAAAAGGCCAGATTCTGAACCCTGATATCAACCTCTATCACGCCTGAAAATATCTTGCATTTTGCTCTTTGGGCCAAAATCGACCATTTTGGATACCGTCCTTTTGGAAATATTTCCTATTTTTGGAAGGTCATTAAATTCGCAGATTTTTAATATCAATCGAACGAAAGAAAATAGTTAGTGCCATCCATTAGCAAATCTGGAACTATCTGGATTTCTCGAAATGGGATCCGAAGGAAATGAAATTGGATTGGATGAAAGTTTTGGCTGAAAAAAAAAAAATAGATTTTAACATGGGTACTATAGAAAATGTCGTCACTTTCGAACTTTAGAAATAAACTCATGATCGCCTCTCAAACCCGAGAAAAGTTCCGCAGGAAGAATCATAAAAATGCATGACAATATGCGCCAGTCACGAAATTTGAGAAACTTTGGACTTTAGGGACAACCATATAAAAATCAAGCCATCGCTTATATGTGAGTTGATATCGGTTTTGCACAGATTAATTTCGAGGGCATCATATAATATTTTATATGAGCGTAATTTGCATTGGATTGGCCTAGATCGGGATTCAGGAAGCACGTGACTCGTTTCAATAAACGGCAGATTTGCTCGTTCCCTCGCTGCAAGTTTACAGAATTTCTCATATAAACGAATTAATTTTAGACTCTTAACCCTTTCCCTCCGGTGTCAAACTGTACTCGACAAGACGGTCCCTTTTCCTCTCCTGTATACCAAGCTAAAAAATTGAAAGGGGGGGCGAAGGGTCACAGAAAAACTCCAAACCATTTCTTTTAAGACAAATTCTCCAAAATCCTAATGCAAAACTTCAAGAAACCACCTTAAATGAATATCTTGATAGTCCTGATAAAAATCAAAAATTGACACCACAGTATACCCACCTCATCATTCAATCACCTTGGAGCATCAAATTTAATCAAAAATAATACCTCTGCCCAAGAAATACTCGAAAAAGAAGAAGAAAAGGAAAATAAAATCACAAATAATAAACTGTTTCGGAAATAACTTACATAGGATGGTTATGAACGCTTTAAACGAGTAGTTTCAATTATACCCATCATTTTCAATTATCTTTACTCGTACTCATTTTCAAGGTGTAAATGGACTCAGATGGGCAGCTTCAAATAAATATATTCTACTTCTAAGTAGACAAAAAAAAAAATAAATAAATAAATAGATAAATAAACCAATGAATGAATAAATACATTAAAAAACCATCATAAGTTTCAAGACGGTCCAAATTGGCTGAAAAATTAAGGAAGGGAGAAAAACTCTTGAAGAAAAAGGAATATGCTTTATTTTGGCGTCAAAAGCATTGTAAGCTTGTGAAGAAAAATCGATCCTCGAGAGGTCCAATTTATAACCTCGATGAAAAAATTGACACTGAATATCAAATTGAACCACGCGCTGGAAACTGAACTATTTTGCTATCAGCGACAGTGGTTCGGATTTACTTTGTCTTCCTGAAAACTCCACATTGGATGAATGACGTAAATACAATTATTTCAATCGAGTCAAAAATGATAATATTCAAAGACAATCATGGGTTTATTTACATATTTAGCCATGATGACTGCATGGCGGCAGCCCGCGCGCTGGATATACTGAGCGTCGAATTGCGACCCAGCAAACTCGCGGGCGTTTTCGAGAGCCCATCTCCTCTGTTTGTGACAAGTGTTCAAAAGTGTTCAGTTCAACAGCTATTTGAACAATTTTCATGAAAGATCTGCATCACACGCCGATAAACACCCTGGCCCCCTGTCCTCCCCTCCCCCCAGCCATTGAGGCCTCGACCCCCGTTTGCAACTCCCCCCCCCTCCCCGCCCGACATGTCACCGGCATCGCTGGAAGCTATAAATCGACGCTGTTGACATCGCCGCAGACAACGCGCGACTCTTTCAAATATAGGAGCAAAGCGCGCCGCGCTGCTCCGCGCCATGACGTGTTGTACCGCTGAATAATTGCGAGAGGAGAGTCAACCAAATCATAGTAACGTTGTCGCGGATGGCGCCCAAACCCAGGCCAAGATCACTCTCGGATTCAAGATTTTGGTTTAATGAACTGCAATTTTTCTCCTTCTTCTCCACTCCACTAATTCATTGCCAGTTCGCTTCTTCAGACGCTCAAGTTGGTTCCTCGGAAAGCATATTTTAATATGGATCGTTTCAGAAGTGCACAGATACCTAAAACATGATCTTCCCCGAACTTTCAATTTTCATTCCTTCTAATCAAAACCAAACCGGCTTTTGACTTAAAACTTCTGGTTTTAAATCGTTCCTCCATGAAAAGCCAAAGCTAGAGTTAATTTTTATTAATTTTAATTTTATAACAAGAAAAATAATTTTGAAAAGTGTCAAAGATTATCGGTCTAGGTGCGCCTACACTTCTGAAATGACCCTTATCAGGTTTGTATCTTGAAATAATACAGAATATGACTTTCTCTCTTTATCTCTTTCCCTCTCTTTCCCTCCTCTCTCTCTCTCTCTCTTCTCTCTCTCTCTCTCTCTCTCTCTCTCTCTCTCTCTCTCTCTCTCTCTCTCTCTCTCTCTCTCCGGCCGTTTGAACGCATGGATTAGAAAAGGATGGGAGAGGGGGCCATCACGAGACTTTAGCCCTTATCTCCGTCCTTTTCTAACGCACTTATTCAAATGGGAGGAGAGAAAAAGACAGGCGAATTCCAGTATCCGCTCATGGTTCGGGTGCGAATTGGAGATTTGGAAAAGATATCGACACAGAATAATACAATCAGAACGGAAACACTGTCGGATTTTGAAGCAAATTCATTTCGCGTCCGCCATGTTGGGATATAGGATGTTTACATCTGGATTCGCGCTTGAAAAAAGCAATATAGGACATGCGATCCGCGAAATTTTCATTCTGAAATGCCATTAGAATAAAAGTGAGGCCGGAAACTTAAGATTTCTTTCCAGAATTTATAGAAATAAATGAGTTTCAACATAAACCACACTCGTCCGCCATGTTGGGATATAGGACCACAGCGTTGCCTTTTGGTGCCGTTAAATTCCAAACTTGCTTCCATTGGCTCTTATGGGAGTTTCCGTTCTGATTGTATTATTCTGTGATATCGATTTGCCGCAGTGATGTAATTTTGGGTTCACTGTTTCTTCACCCGAGCCTCGAACTTTTGGTTTCACGTCACGAAACGGGTACAAAAATAGTTCAGTTCCCATCGGTGATAAACTGGGAACTTATCATGGACCAATGCATTCTGATTGGTTAGAACGATTAGGTGTCTGTTTGTTCCCAGAAAGTTTCCAAGCCTCAGATTTGCACCCGGCTCATTCCTCCCCCGCCGGCAATTCGACCATTAGCGTAGCTATGGATTGGCTTTGAGGGGCCAGACCCACCCCCCCCCCCAGAAAATCCGACGTAAAAATAAAAAATTGGAATAAAGAGGCCGCATATGTACACAGAGAAAAATACTTCGGTAAAATTTGATCACCAAAGTTTTCGGCTGCAAGAACCAAAAGGTTCGGTCCTGAGTACCGAAGACTTCGGTGAGGGCGTAATTTGGGTTAAACTACCGAAATATACGGTACTTAAGACCGAACACGTTGGTTTCTTCCACTGAAAACTTCGGTGATCAAAATAAATCGAATCTTCAGTTTAAACAACCAAAGCATTTTTCTCTGTGTAAAGTCAGAAGAAAGGGTAGATTAGGTAAGGACGATATTTTGTAGACAATTTATAAGTATACGGCCAACAAAGGACGAAAGCTTCCTACTCCTCGACCTCCTTATATGCACTCAGTATCGGCAGCGTTGCATTGCATGTTGCCTACCTTCCATCTCATCTCATCATGCTGCATCGCCAGACAAGAATGTGCGCTTGCACTGTCTCATCAATCGGCGATCTATAAATTTCCAAATGTGCTCTTCCCAAGAAATAAACGTTGTGGTCTAATGGGGATTCCTGTGGAAGAGCACACTTGATTGTTTCGTGAGTCTCTTCTTCTGAGATCGGTTCAATTACGAATGAGATAAGTTTCCGCGGATCGATGACTCAGATAACTTTGCCTCTCATTGGGTCACATGTCACGTAAGTAAGTACCTATCGCTTTCTGCCACTCTCGAACACTGCATCTATAAAATTAGTTCCCGGTGACAGCGGTGAGAGTCGGAACTCGGAAGGAGTGTCATAGGAGGTATGAACCTATTTTATGCGACGAGTTAGCTACCATTAAGGAAAGGTACTGACTGCATATTCGCGCATCGCAGTTTCAGACAGTTAATCGAACAGTGAACTTTCCTTTGCTAGATAATGCGGGAATTTCTCAATGGGATCTGATACGTTCTGAATTCCGAATAGTTTTTCAGGACAATGCAGCGTAAGCAGAGCTCCGAATTTTGGTGGCTTCTTTATGAAGGAAATAAAATCACTCGGTGAACTGGAAACGAGGTTACCTACCCTCGCAAAAATGGTCCTTACAGGTCCATAAGGTCCATGATCAATTCCCTAGAAAGAGTATGGATGTGTACACTGTACATGGATTCATGTGGATATGTATGGATTTCGTGTGGGTATATACACGTGTTGATATCCTTACAGATCAATACATATCCATACTCTGTACAGGGAATTGTTTATGATCCTTATGGACTTGTATGGACCATTTTTGCCGAAGTAAGGTCTTGTACATTTATATTCTATGGGCGCACGGCCGCTCGCAGAAAAATTGCCGGTAGGGGGCAAAGTTATTGGACCCAAATGGAAGGTCTAATGGTGGACACCACCTATTGATAGGCAGGTCTGGAGGACCACCCCCCTCCCTCCCAAAGAAAAGGGGGACAAGTAAGTTTTTCTTCCAAATAGTACGCTTTCAAGCTATTGTAGGTGTATCTAATAATAATAATTTTGACAGGTTTGATATTATTAATAAAATGACAACATAAAATAACAGAAAAATGCATACTGGGGGGTGATCACGGAGGATCGGGTCGTTTTGGTATCGTTATCGTTATCGTTTACATCGTTTTGAGCCCCTCGTAACGATTGAAACGGACGAAAGGAAGCGATGATTCGGGGGCTGTCGTAATCTCAATCGTTTGAAGTAGAAAGAGATAAGGAGGGGATCACCTGCGCGATCGAGTTGCGCAAAAGCAAGCCCATTTGATTTAATGCAAACGATAACGATAACGATACCAAAACGATCCGATCCTCCGTGATCACCTCCGCTACTATTCTTTGCATAGATATGAGATAAAACAACGAAGTAAACTAATAATAAAGTTCGTAAACTATTACTCTTTTGATTAAAATGAGATCTTCTTTTTGTTCGATCTTCTTTTTGTTCCTTTATTTTATATCGTAAAGTTTTGACTGTTCTGACTTCTGCATTCCGGGGGGGGGGGGGGCAAGTGCCCCATATTTCCCCCCGCTGCATTCGCTCACGAATCTTACCATAGTATATTTCTAAAAATCCAATTTCAGCTGTACATTCTTCTAAATGCATTGTAACGTCAACCCGCACGATTTTCCACTTTACACGAGTGCATCTCTGGAAGCAACTAATGATGGAGGTGCTTTAAAGCTCTTTTTCTCTTCTCTCTCTTGATACAATGATACGCAAGTCTGGAGAATTAATGACCTTTGACCTCTTTTTCTTTTGTGAATCGCTTTCAACACCGAATATGCAAGTTTACATAAACGTCAAGCGGCGAGCACGCATCTGAATCAAGAAGGACAGTTCACCAGCGAGCTGCAGGTCGACTAATCAACTGTTTCAGGGACGAGCAATCAGCTTGCAGGGGTCGTCGGACGGCAATGGATATGATGTATCCAATGGCGTACGCAGGAATTAGTCTCTCTCGCTCTAATCCCGTTTGAGTGTGTGTACTAGAAAAGGAAAGAGATAGGGGCTGAAGACACGTTCGAGCCCCCGTTTCCGTCCTTTTCTTTCTCACGTGTTCAAATGGGGAAAGAGAGAGAAAGACAAATTCCTGTGTACGCTACTGGATGTATCACTCTACTAAAACAGTAAGTCGGCAATCTGACATTAATATTATAAATATAATAGAGAGAGTTCGTCTGTATAATAAAAAACAAACAAAAACAACAATTGATTGTGAGTCCACTTTTGAAGAACAAAATGCACTTGCAAATGTGCGCAAGCGATAATACATACTACACACTACATATTACATATTACATACAACTCACCCACTCCAAATTGCCGGCTCTGCTCGGCTCGACTCGGGCTCGTTCAATCGCTCTTGTTCAAATTCAGCGGTGGCGAATTGAGAGGGAAGGCAGTCGCTGGGCGAGGGAGGAGGAGAGATGAAGAGGGTAAAGGGGGCGGGGGGGGGAGGATGATACGCAGCGCGTGCCGCCGCCGCCGGGCGCGGAACAAAAGCGTCCACCGCGTACAGCGTGTCTCGTCCCTCCGCGAGCGCGGCTGAGAGGCTGCAAGTATGTATTACTCTATACCTACATGCTAGTAACTCCCGCGATGCGATGCATGCACCGCGTGGCGTGGCGTCGCGTCTCGGCGCGGCTCACACACACAATCGCGCAAAAGGACGGTCTTGAGTTTAATTGATAAGAAAATTGCTTCTGTTTCCGCAGGAAATTCCTTGCGCACATATTTAGAGCCACCGAGCAATGCATCGAGCATTGTCATCATAACGCGCATCATTGTTTCAAACTTAGGCGCGCGGCTTTCAAAAAACAATGAAAAATCCCCCTCCCCTACACCCCGTGCTCTCCTAGCTAGCTCAGCCAAGTAAAGGATCGGGACATATACACATATACAGGGTGTCTCAGATCTGCCTACCGGGCCACATCATGTGTATTTCTCATTTACATTTACTGCCGATCATTTACTTCATCGTTAAACCGATCGTTAAGACTGTGTATGAGTGATTCTATTGGTCGAATATTGTAAAACTTATCCGTTGCTATGGTAGCCATCGTTATAGTGTCCGTTTTTCAAAGGTTACTCATGAATAGCCTTTATAAAACGAGACTCTTAACGATGGTTACCATAGCAACGGAATCGTTTTACAATTTTCGACCAATAGCATCACTCGTAGACAGTTTTAACGATCGGTTTAACGATGAAGTAAATGATCGGCCCGCTGAAGGGGTAGTACCAACGAGCTATAGCGATAGAAAGGATTTGTGGAACGTGCTATTGAAACTTCAAGGAGGGCCATGATGGAATCTCTTATGGACGTTTTACACGGGATTGGTTTGTCCAGAGACAATAAATAAAAGAGACCAAGCACTAGCCTTGCGCGCGGTGGCTACCTTTTTTTTGGAGCTCAACAGAAATTAACATAGGAAGCATCTACATCTACATCCTACATGGACCACACGTTGACTGATGCAAATTCGTCGCTTCGGATTCACTATACTCTGTTCACGATAAGAAGGCGGGTGAGAATAATTCAGGTATTAATGCACTATGTAGCAACAGTGCGGCTATACCGGCTACCCCAACCCTTCGCAGTGGCCCTTGTTCTCCCGACCTCTCTCTTGGCACGGAGGATTTCCAAGAACTGACAGACTGTAACATTTACACACGTCCAGTGAAAATTGCAAACGGTCAAAAATACGGAAAAACGGACGAAATTTCGCCCTAAAGAACCAAAACTCGGCGAAAATAGTCGAGTTTGAATATTGATGACTCTCAGAAATTTGTATTTTTCAGTCCGAATTAAATTCAGGATATTTCGTCTAATATCGAATTTCTGAGAGTCATCAATATTCAAACTTGACTATTTTCGCCACGTTTTGGCCCTCTAGGACGAAAATTTCGTCCGTTTTTTCGTAATTTTGACCGTTCGCAATTTTTACTGGACGTGCGTAAATGTTGCAGTCTGTCAGTTCTTGGAAATCCTCCGTGCCAAGAGAGAAGTCGGAAGAACAACGGCCACTGTGAAGGGTTGGAGTAGCCGGCATAGCCGCACTGTTGCTAAATAGTGCGTTACTACCTGCATTCTCACCCGCCTTCTTATCCTGAACAGAGTATAGACAAAAATCTCCACGACGTTTCTCATCAGTCAACGTATATCGTATGGTCCATGTTTCCGATGTTCTGTTGAGACCCCGAAAAAAAAGTTGCCACCGTGCGCAAACATGGGCAAGATAGATAGTGCGCGGTCTCTATTATATATTGTCTCTGGGTTTGTTTGCCTCACTTTTTTTAACCTTCAAAAATAAGTTGTAATAATACAATGGAAATCGGTTTTAAACGAAAGTGTTTGAGAGAGGATAAATGGACACAGATATTGATATCACTGTTTCTTCTAGAAGGGTTTGCACGCTAAAGAAACTGCGTCATGACACATAACAGAAACAGGCCAAATTTTCTCACTTGGATTAAAATTCTGTGTCTAGCTAGCCACTCAAAAACGCTTGCGCACTCTCTTTTGAAACCAATTTCCTTTGGATTCATTACAATTTTTGACTCAAGGTTAAAAACTATGAGGCAAACAAACAAAACTCAGATCGCCCATGCTGTCACAATGTGAGCTAGAACTTATAACACATGTATTAGCCAGAGGCGAAGCGTGAAATTTGACAACACTGTATTTTCTCCATTTAAATTCACCAAAAAAGTCGAACGCTTCAGTCATCGGCGATGTTCAGGCATTTCGACCTTTCTAATGTGTTTAAATGGGGAAAAGGAACGTTGCCAAATGACACGCCTCGCCACTGGTATTAGCCTCTCTATTGCTATATCTCGTTGGGTAGCACCAAAGACATTGCATGACAAACGGAGTGTATTCTGCATATATAGAGTTGGGCAAACGGGACTTGAGTATGCGGAGGTTTGAACTGCCATGTTTTTAGCGCTCGATCCGACTCTCCGAGTAAATTTTGTGCTCAGGATTAGGAAAGTTTTCTAACTGTTATTAAAAAGTAAACCGAAACTCTTCCCCCTACCCTTCAAAAATTAAGGGTAATCTTATTTATACTAATACCAAAAAGTAACCGATAGTAAGTATTTGATTTTTGAAAATGAACATAGATTACCTTTGAATTGGAGTTTGAAAATAAGAGTCCTCTTCTCGAGTACAAAATGTACTTACAAGAGGAATCAGATCGAATGCTAAAAGTACCTACTCGCTATTTCAACTCAACCTTAGTACCTACTCGACTCCAATCTACCCCAACTCTGATCCTATTATATACCGTGTCATTGCTCGGTCAGACAAAAAATGGTCAGAATCCTAATAAAAAGTTCCCGAAAAGAAATTCTGGCAGTTCTTAAGAGAACTGAGAACTGGGGTATTTTCAAATAGAATTCTAACCAATGGAGCTGTTGAAAACTTTTGCTACAGGCTTTCTGATAGTTGACCATAGTGCCAAACCCTGTAAAAATAACGATTAATGCACTAAAAAATCACGACATCCACCCCTAAACTCACAGGGTGCTTTTAAACGCGAGACCGTGATGGTGGCCGCGAGGCCGCCCAAATCTACTGGCAATTGTGTATGCTTCTTCTTCTTCGTGTGTGGTGTTGCGAGAACACCTCGTGTAGATGGCGCTGATTGAAGATAGGGAAACCCAATGCAAACCGCGGCTCCAGCCGCCATTACGTCGCATTTAAAAGCATTTTGTGAGTTAAGGAGTGGATTTCGTGATTTTTTAGTGCGCTAATCGTTATTTTAACACGATTTTACCCAAAGATTACTTATACATACAGATATGGCATTAGCCATCTCGCCCGCGTTAAGTGAAAAATGGATAAAACGCCGGCCGTGATACAACCGGGCATACAGAGGGGATCATAAAGATTGCATAATTCTGGTTCGAAAAGATTACGTTTCCCACTTTTCCTGTGTTTGTTTGCGGAACTACAACAAACACGGAACGTGAACAGTGGAACGTGGAACATGGAACAGTTTTGTAACAGACAAACATGGAAAATGTAATCTTTTCTCTGGAATCTTTATGATCCCCTCTGTATGCCCGGTTGTATCACGGCCGGAGTCATTTTAATAAAATTCGGGCTAATGCCATATCTGTATGTATAAGTAATCTTTGATTTTACCCCACAACCAACGATTAATAAACCTGTAGCAAAAGTTTGCAACAGCTCCATTGCTAGTACTTGATGAGTTGAAACTAATGGTGCCTTAGGGTTTTTCTAAGTGTCTCGGTTTTGGAGATACACTAGTGTAAAGTTGTACACGGAAAAAAAATACTGGTAGAATTTACCATCTGTATAGCTGATTTTGGAGTCTGCTATCAAGTATGGTAAATTTTACCATCATATGGTAAATGCAACGTACCTTGTGGTGAAATGTACCAACAGGTTATCTTAATTTACCACAAGGTACGTCGCATTTACCGTATGATGGTAAAATTTACCATACTGATAGCAGACTCCAAAATCAGCTATGCAGATGTTAAATTCTACCAGTCTTTTGATCCGTGTAAAAAATCGAGTGTGCGGGATTCCCATTTAAAACAATGCATTTTGGATCAAAATCTCATCTCCGCGGAACAATTGCAATTAATCAGAAACCAAAGGCATCTTTTTTCTCAGCCATTGACGGATACACAGGGGGGGGGGGGCGAAGGGGGCGATAACCCCCCCGCCCCCCCGTTCGGCTCAAAAAGTGGGAAAAGAGAGGAGGAAGGGGAAAAGCAAGAGTGAAAGCAAGAAAAGGGGGTCATTTAGGGGTGAAAATCCCAAAATCGCCCCCCCCCGCCCCGTACGCACGGGCTGGATCCGCCGCTATTCTCAGCTCAACAATTAAGTAGTTTTACTTTTTTTCATAAAAAAACACAGCATTTCAGACTCATGAGTCATGCCACTGCCCCATTCTGTCAATTTAGCACCATTCCTCTCGAAACTTATCGAAATAAGAGCATGTAAGCAATGTTCCGTAACAAAACATTCTAATTCATTCCCTCTCAAACGAGAGCAAAAGTTACGGCGAGTCTCGTTTTTCGATTACCGCGAAAAGAGGGAAACATGGAACTGCCCGACCCGGAACCTCAACTTTTTCAATCGGACTCACTCTCCGATCAAACCGCACATTTCCTATACCCTTACCGAACTTTGACTCGCGCGGTCAAGTTACTAATTAAGTCAATAAGCTTGTGTATGACTCGCTCTCTAGCAGAGGTGGATCAAGGAATTTGTTTTTCTCTCTGTCTATTTAGCTGCTCATCTCATTTGAATGCACGTGTTAGAAACAGACAAATGGTGCGGGTTAAAAACACGCGATGCATGGCCCTTTTCTGTATCCTTTTCCGATGCATATGTTCAAAAGGACGGAGAGAGAGAGAGAGACGGGCAGATTCCTCAATTCACCTATGTCCTTTCGATCGAAACGGAGGTAACTGAATCAAAATGCGGGCTTGAAGTCGAGACTATACGTGTACAGTGTGGCCCTAAAGCAGTGGCGCAGCCAGAAATTGCACTGGGAAAAATTTCCGATTGTTTCAATGAATGTTTCAATGAATGTTCCGATAGTATATTCCCGCGCTTTATTTCCCATATAGACAATGGGAATTCCATGGAGACAATTGGAATGCGAGTAGATTCAGTGGCGTAGCCAGGAATTTTTCTGGGGGGGGGGGGGGGGGTACAGGGTCCGAAAATTGTCAAGGGGGGTCCATAGATACTAATTAGGTCAAATTTGTCTGAAAACGCAAACAATTACCTTTTTATAGGACACATTTTGGTTTCAAGGGGGGGCTACGCCACTGAGTAGATTCAAACGTCCAAACTGTTGCAACGATAGGTCTTATGATAGAAATAAGGGAGAAAACAACTATGGTTCTATTCTTATAGTTTTAACAGCCTTTTTTTTCTCAGTGAGTTTCTGGGGAGGGTTTTTGGGTGATTCATCTTTCTATTCATATTTATATTGTATACCCCATTTAAAGGGGGAGGTTGGGAATATTTGGATACCCCTCCTGGCATAAGGGTAGTTTGGGGGGTCCTCCCTCAAAATTTTTGAAAAATTGACCCTTTGAAAACCCTGAATGGGTTTTATTACATTTATTTGGAAGAAAATTAAAGACATATTTAAGAGATGGAGCTAATCTTTTCGCAAGTTTTGACCTCCTCTTTTCAGTTGCCTTCCCTTTTTCTTCCCTCTTTCTTTCCTCTTTCTTCCCTCTTTCTTCCCTCTTCCTTCCCTCTTTCTTCCCTCTTTCTTCCCTCTTTCTCATTTTTCTCCTCTTTTCCCTCTCTTTTTTCCTTTTTTCTCTTTCTTTCCCTCTTTTTCTATCCCTTGCGTTCCTTACCTTTCTTCTCCCTTTCTATGGCTCACCGGAGTGTTAACACCCCCACCTCCAACCAATGAAATGGAAATCGACAGTCCCAATGAAAAAATACATCGTTGGGAAGAGCATGAAAAAACTAATTTAGCACGAAATTGGAAATCGATTTCTATCGGCCGCGGCGTACCGAAATGGCAACCGTTCAAAGTTTGTGTAACATAATGTTTGAACGGCTTTTGTTTTCATACAGTTGGCGTTATGAAGTTGTCAGATTTGCGCCCCCCGGCCCCCCTCCCTCACTTTCTTCTCTTTTTACGATAGGGGCGCTGCAGTTGCGACTCGTGGAAGTTGCGGCAACTAAGGATCCTCTCCTTTAAATCTATAAAAAAATTATGGATTCCTAATAACTAATGCGGGACTCATTAAAATTCCAAGAAATCGACGCGTTTAATTGTGTAGGTTTAAATGGTAAAACGCATGGTTGCCAAGTTACACTAGCCGCCAGTGAGGGTTTGTAGTTAAGTTTTACCGTTGATTCCCTATAGGAAGCCCCCAAAAGGAGCTAACGCAATTTTAAAAACACTGCAGACGTGATGAATGAGCACCTCAAAATATAGTGAATAGAACAATGCTATAACCTTAGTTCCTTTCCATCCGTTCAAAATGTGCAACCTCTTTGCAGTTAGGTACTTTAGAGCAGAGTTGGGCAAAAAGTTATTCGGAAATTATTTGGTGAGTCAGGCAACGCCGAGTCAATCGAGTTAAATTCTACAATAAGTGACCTATACCTTCCGTGTGTTTTCCTTTCGTCAGCTCAGGTAGCAAATCCAGTTTTTTCAGTGTTGCCGGATACATTTCATTATTTCTCATTAGTTGGTTGCCCAACTCTGCTTTTGGGCCACCCTGTAAAATATAGATCGATCGTGTGATAAAATGAAAAACACCACTGACGCACGACGAATCAGCACCTCGAAAAAATGAATAGAACAACAACCGTGCAAACTATAGTTTCTTTTCATTGGCTTTATGCGTTCAAAATTAAGAACCACTTTGCAGTTACTTCAGGGCCACCCTGTAACACGAATCGTGTGATAAAATGAAAAACACCGCAGACGCGACCAAATCAGCACCTCGAAATAATGAAAAGCACAACGCAAACCGTAGTTTCTTTTCATCAGCTTTATCCGTTCAATTTTTTGCAGCCACTTTGCAGTTACTTTAGAGCCACCCTATAACATAGATCGTGTGAGGAAATGAAAAACTTAACTTTCTTTATGAATAAAGCAAATGGACGCGTGCAATAATATTGAAATACTAAAAATGAATTAAATGAATTCACTGAATTCTTCCGGACGTTTCTGCGAGAACGGTTGTGGGTAATGGGTATTTGGTTATGAGAATCAACAGAGCTTCATTTTCTAATTTGAATGTAGGTCGTATGTGCAGAAAATATGCATGGAAAGGGAGTGTGTATTTTGAATTTGAATTTCCGCTTTTCCCCGCCCCCTCCAGCCCCCTCCTTCTCCTCCAACCATCCTATTCTCCGGGCCCTCCATGGGCTTCCCTTACGCCACCTCCTCTTGATGCATGAATTTTATTCCTTCCTCCTGTGAATCAAATTTCCGTTTCCTTTCTTCGATATTATTTCATTTTTATATTTTTTCGTTTCAGCAGCGCAGTATAGTTTCTAATCTATCCCCTCGGGTTATGACCGAAATCAGAAAAAAAAGTATATTTAAACGCTCAAATGAGGACTACTTCAGCAAAACTATAGTCTTGTCCCCTTTTTATGAATATTGAGTTAGCGCCGGAAAATAATTATTGATCGCCAAAACTTGTCAAATTCTTCAAAAATTGATGGTAGAAAAGCTCATACTTCAGAAAACTTGCATGTTATCGATCAGCATCGAGGTTAGCAAAGCTCGCTTTCCAACATACTAAGTAGTACAAAATACACCATTAAGGATTAATAAATATTGAAATGTCATAGATGGATGTTCTTTAGGGTAGTATTTTCGCATGTTGTTTTATAACGGGGCTCTTGCAAACTTTTGCTGTGAGCAAATGAATAGTCCAAGAATAGAGAAGGTATGAAGGTAGTGAGGTATGAATAGTTAATGTAAAAACCAACAAAAATCACACTAATATTGTCTAAAAATTAGAAATAAACTCACATAACTTCTATAACGTCAAGATCATAATGGCGGTTCAACGCAGGTACCATGGGAGATCCCTGTCTAATTTTTTACTTTCTCAACGATCAGAGGTAAGTCTCAATTTAGATAGGAATCTCCGATGATTCTTGCGTCTTTCCGCCAATTAAGCCCGATTCTGAGAGTAAATTTTGTGATTTTTTAGTGTACTCACCGTCATTTTTACAGGTTTTTATGCAAGAATCAACTCTTCAATTCCCTGTAGCAAAAGTTTCCAAGAGCCCCATTTTCATAATTGACTTACAATTATGGTCGTAGTGGGCCAAGTATCGAAACGAAATAACTTGAAAATCTATAGGTCATCGCAATATAGTTTCTCAATTTTTCTAACTTCGTTAAAGTAAGAAAGTAAAAACTCACAAATAATTGCTTGGTTTGAATAGGAATGGAGCTGTTGCAAACTATTTCTACAGACAGGATTATTAATAGTAGATTACTGTAAAATTAACGACTAGCGCACTAAAAAATCACGAAATCCACACCCAAACTCATCAAATGCTTTCAAACGCGAGCCGTTGCCTCCGATTACATTGGGTTTCCCTATCTCAATCAGCTCCATCTTCACGAGGTGTTCTCGCGACACAACACAAGAAGAAGAAGAAGCATACAACTGTCATAAGATTTAGGCGACAACAGCCACCATTACGGTCTCGCGTTTGAATACATTTTATGACTTTGGGAGTGGAGTTCGTGACTTTTTTTTAGTGCGCTAATCGTTATATTTATAGGGTGTGTTACCCCCGATTACCCCGTAATCAACTATTAATAAGCCTGCAGCAAAAGTTTGCAACAGCTCCATAATGAGGAAAATTTTCAAAGAATTTTGATACCCGCAAGTCGAATTTTAGTAAATTAGATAAAGAGCGGAGTTGAAAGGTGGTTATCAAGTCTAATCACCGTGGAGAGGTTAGGGTATGCGCTATGCATCTCATCCAATTTACTCTTGCCGAAATTGCATGCCTCGCGTCTTCAACGCATTCTTCAGCAGCCACCATTGAAACGCTCTCTTTTGAATTTCGCCTGGGTTGAAACGACGTCTGTCTTATTAAAATTGCACTTGCAAGCCTTTCCAGTCTCACTTAAACCGAGGCAACGCAACGACTGAATGAAGCTTCAACCACGGGTTTCACGGGTTCCCACTCGCTATAACACAGTCTTGCCTTTACGAGCCATCAAATATTCAGCGTACCTTTACTTTTCCTCCGCAAAACGCATTTGTTATTCTTTGTGAGGAATAGATCTGCGAGAGCGTTTAAAGTGCTACAATGCCCACACGAACTCTAATTAGTGCTTAATCATGCATGCAATCTATTTTTAATCAGGAAGATACAATGGAAGAAGGGAGGTTATCGGCGGGGAGTGATGTGATGTGAGACAGAGCTGCCGATTTGAGTAGATCCAATGGCATTTTGAAATTCACCGAAGATTCCACCGGTTGAGAAAAGATTACAGAGTTTAGTTCAGTGTTTAACTGTAATGCACGAAAAAACTAGCGTTTTTTATCTTTTCTCAACTGGTGTTGAGTCGTCGATAACTTTGAAAACTTACGGATATTTTAATTAATCAACGGCGTTTCCACCGACCGAGAAAAAGATTACAGGTCATAGTATTTTCGCGCATTACAGTCATACACTGAATTTGAACTATGTAATCTTTGCTCAACCGGTGGAATCATCGGTGAATTTAAAAATGTCATTAAATCTACGAAAATCGGCAGCTCTGTGTATGAGTATCTCCCGTGAATGTTCTCCACACACTGGAATTTTGGATGATATGGAGGTTTTGAAAACGACACAAAGAATCTATTTCAGAGAAGCTGCTGCTGCTATATGGAATGTTTCTTTTATGGCTCCGTCGAGGAGACAGAGGTGTTTAAAAAAGAACAAAAAGCTCCTGAATAAACAATTGAGGCCGTCTCCGGGAAAAGGGCTCATGATACGATAGGTGTGCTCATCCGAGTGAATTCGAATGAGATCGTAAAAGCCTATTTTCTCGGAAGAGCATAACTCATGTTGTATGGACCCAGCTTAGAGCTCGGCGCAACCAAGATGTCTTTCATCTCTCTCATTTTCCCTTTGAATGAGTTAAGTTGAAAAAGGATAAAAATAGGGGGCTACATCCTCCCTTGACTATCCTTGTCTAACACATGTGTTTCAATTAGAACGAAAAGATAGAGATAGACAATTTCTCGTTGCGCTATTGAACAGAGACCCTTCTCTTCTTCCAGAGACGATATGGAGCAAAACTAAAACTAAACATACCTTTTTCGAAGGTGGGTGGGGACTGGGGGGGGGAGACTGGCATGACCCCGGCCCCCCTTTTTTGAATTTGCGTTTTTGTAGACAAATAAAGCGGAACAAAACTCTCTTTTGACGGAACGGAACGGAACAAAACTACAGAAAAACTTTGAAGTAAAAAAAAATGTGACTTTAAAAAGTGGGGAAGGGAGGCAAAGGTAACGCACCTAGTCTCAATCTATTGTAATGCAAGAGCCGGGAAGAGGGCGTCCTTAACTCACCCTGGAAAAAAAAATTGAGTTAGATACTCATTCTCATCAAGTATAGACCAATAGGGTAAACGGATATATTTGTGAAGTCGGGGGGGGGGGAGTTCAGCGTCTAAATATAGCTCAGGGGCATGGGCGCCCGGAGGGGGGGGGGCAAGAGGGGGCTCTTGCCCCCCCCCCCCCTGGAATTCAAAAAAGTCAAAATTTCACGATGAAAAATGAAAGGAAAAAAGGAAATGAAATTAAAATGACAGTTAATCAAAGGAGTAATAGTTGAGAAACTTCATTACTAGTTTATACTGTAATTTTAACTAATTTTTTGCAAGGAATGATAAATTGTATATTTTTTTTTACTATCGTTATCATCTGTTGTCCCTTTATCCATTATATCAAACACGTCAAAATTGTTATTATTATTTGTTACACTTAAAATGGGTTAATAATTGTACACTATTTGAGTGAAAAAAAAAGTTTTCCCTTTTTATACCGGGGGGGGGGGTCCCCCTAGACCTTCCGTTGGGGTTCAAAAATTTTGCCCCCCCCCTTGGAAATTTTTCTGCGGGCGCCCATGCTCAGGGGGCTCCAAGGTCCAAACGTGGTCAAAATTCCCCAGAAAATGTGAGAAATTACATTGTTTTAGGGAAAATTTCGATGGATGGGGGAGGAGGATCTTGAATACCCCCCCCCCCCAACCCATTCTGGAAAAGCCACTGATGGTGTAGAGTATGAAGAAAAAGTTGTCTTTTACAATTTGGTTGATTTGATCGGAAAGTCAAAGATCTAAGTTGAAAAACTCCATTTTTTAGAAAACTGCGTTTGAGTTGAAAGTTTTCACATCCGTTTTTACAGGCGCAATAGTATCTCGTTGTCTTTTACTGACGATATCACTCTCTATAATTTGAACTGAGACCGGTCGAAACTAGGGCGGGAGTATTTGTGGGCGATTAGCTAAAAAAAATAATGGTGTAATCTTAGAAAGGTTTCAGTGGCGCACCGAGAAATTCTCTATCCCTCTGTTTTCTTCATTATTGAAACACGTGTGTTAGAGAATGGTGGACAATAGGACCAAACCCCGTCTTTCCATTCTTTTTCTACTCATACATTCACATGGAAAATGAGAGAGATGGAAGCATGGAAGAGATCGTGCGGTTGCGTCATTGGTCGGTTTAGTGACTGCGACACAAAACTATGTCTACGTGATGTTTCCATAAAATTACGTATGTTTTCGGATAGTTTGGTGCAAGCACGTCATCGTGTATCTCTCTCCTTTTTTCGTGCCCCTCTGCACTGAGCCGCATCTCTTTGATTTAAATTACTGTTTTAACACTTAATTGTTATAGTTTTCTGTCACTAATTTCAGCTCAAAAAGTTCACTTACATAATTCATTACTAAGGGGGAAAACAGCTAGAAATGCCTCATTTACGAATTGGAAAAACTTGAGAAGAGACAGCTGTGTAGAGAGATCACGTGAGAAAGAATGAGAGAGCTAGGAAATGACCAAGGCACTAACGTACACACTTTTGTGAAAACATCATGTACACAAAAGTTCCGTGATGTAGTCACAAATTGATCTATTCCGAAAAACTAATAGATCCCAAAAAGAGCGACGGCAAAAACAGGCCGTTTTTCTCCCCTTTTTTGAAAACTCACGGATCTTTTTGAAACATGTCTCAATCGATAATACCTTAAGATGACCTATAATACTTATATAATAATACTTATAATACTTCGGTGAAAATATTAGCTGGAGTTCTCGCATGGTCCCCGAGATATAGCCCCCCCCCCTAGTTCCCCCTAAAAATCGAATTTCTCGTATATCTCGTAGGAATTAATTTGCACAGATTTCCTTGAAAATTCGGCTAATGGGGTATTTTTACTCGTTCTTTTCATTTTTGGGGTCAACAATTGTTTTGGGTCAGTTTTTGGGGTGGTAATTTATTTCAATTTTGTGTGTGCTAAAAGTCGCTGCATCTGTAGGAATAGGTAAAAACTGTGTACACATATTTGAAAATAACGTAAAAACACGAAGAACTTTGCATGGTGTGATTGGTTTTTTCCGTCCGATCGATATATCTCGAGATAATCGATCTTAAAGTTTACAAGTTGTGGTCGAGTTATGTAAGTACGTAGGATGTCTTGAACGCAATGGCACAGCAGCACCGGTTAACATTGAGATCGATTATCTCGAAATCTATCGATCGGACGGAAAAAACCAATCACATCAAAGTTCTTCATGATTTTACGTTCTTTTCAAATATGTGTACAGTTCTTACCTATTTCTACAAATGCAGCGAAGTTTAGCACACAGAAAAAATGAAAAAAAAAAAAAATACCACCCCAACCCCCCCCCCCCCAAAACTGAGACAACACAATTTTGACCCCAAAAATGAAAACGAGTAAAAATACCCCCTTAGCCCAATTTTCAAGGAAATCGGTGCAAATTCCTACGAGATATACGAGAAATTCCATTTTTAGGGGGGAACTTGGCTTTGAGGGGGGGGGGGCTACATCTCGGGGACCATGCGAGAACTCCGGCTAATATTTTCACCGAAGCATTAGGTCATCATAAGGAATCGTTTGAGACATATTTCGAAAAGATCCGTGACTACTCAAAAAAGGGGAGAACTTTGCCGTCGCTCTTTGGGTTCCCACAAGAACCGCAAAATATTGTTGCGGAGAATTATCACGGATCCAGCTTTCGATCATTCTTTTTATTATTTGAGCCGTCTCACTGACTGATACGATGTGCCGATTTTCCAAAGCAGTCCTAAAGCTATCAAAAATCACTTTAAAAATAATGTGATAATCGGAGCTACTTTTTCAGGCTGTAGCAGAAATATTAAGAATGGCTTATTTGAAAGAGGGCACATAAACTATTGATTTCCTATGCTGATGTGTCCTTCTTGAAATTAACCCTTCGTATACATCATTGCGTATTTTTTTCAATCGATCACGGTATCCTGCGGATCTAGCTATTATAGTTCAAGCAGAGAGGCGACAATTCACGATCCTTACACTCGCAGCAAGTCATCAATCAACATTAAACAGCATTTTGTTCACGAGCAATTCACCTTCTAAATGATTGATCCGAAAACTGGCTTGATCAATATTAAAAAGTTAAAACGCTTTGCATCGTCACCGGGTCCCGACTCAGGCAGAGTTACGTCGCAACAAAATCGTAAACAACACTTTCGTGATCACTGCGATCTTATTACCAGGGCTGCCGTTTTGCGTATAATCAATGCTATTTTTCAATTCACCGATGATTCCACCGGTTGAGAAAAGATTACACAGTTCAGTTCAGTGCATGCCTGTAATAAACTAAAGTACTCGTATCTGTAATCTTTTCTCAACCGGTGGAGTCGTCGATGACTTTAAAAAACTTGCGGATATTTTAATTAATCAACGGAGTTTCCACCGATTAAGTAAAGATTACAGATCAGAGTATTTTCATGCATTACAGTCATACACTGAACTGAACTGTGTAATCTTTTCTCAACCGGTGGCATCATCGGTGAATAGAAAAACAGCATTGCTTATACGCAAAACGGCAGCCCTGCTTATTACAGAATCTTTTTGTTATTCGGTTTGGATGAATATTTGAAGTTCGGAATTGTTCAGGGGACACCAAACGACAGAGTCAACAAAATCGCGTTTATAGCCAATCAAGAGCGGTTTTCATTGCTGCCTCTCACACTGAAAAAAATAATTCTTAAATTCTAGTAATATTACACCAGATGCACACCGATAAGTGAACCACGGAGAGTCTGTAGTACTTTTACCAGATAATCCTGTTGTTACTATCAGAATGACGTCATAGTATAAGATTTTCCTAACAATGGGTCTGTTGCACACTTTTGCTACAACGATTAAGAGTGTAAAGCATAATGTAAAATCGCCTGAAAAGTCCATTAGTGGCATCAGAAAGTCATAAAATTCAATTATAAACTCACCAGAGGCGTTTAATGAAATCCAAGATGGCGGATTAATATCGAGCAATTTGTATGCATGCACCACGAACATCCAAGGATAGCCAACCTCACAATATCGATCACAACCAATCACAACGTAAACAAACACATAACCTCTACCACCAGTGAGGTTGTCGAAGTTGGCCTCCTTGGATGTTCGCGGTGCATGCATACAGATTGCTCGATATTTCTCCGCCATCTTGGATTTCATTGAACGCCTCTTGTGAGTTAATTATTGCATTTTATGACTTTCTGATGCCAGCAATGGACTTTACAGCCGATTTTACATTAGATTGAACACTCTTAATTGTTGTAGCAAAAGTTTGCAACAGACCCATTTTCAAGAATTATGGTATAAACACTAAAAATTCTGGTAAAAGCAGTGGCGACTCGTGAAATGCGATGT
Source organism: Trialeurodes vaporariorum (assembly GCA_011764245.1). Classification (NCBI taxonomy): domain Eukaryota; kingdom Metazoa; phylum Arthropoda; class Insecta; order Hemiptera; family Aleyrodidae; genus Trialeurodes; species Trialeurodes vaporariorum. The sequence goes on from VMOF01000369.1 coordinate 47,643,305, forward strand.
ATCGATTTCCACTTTATTTAAAACTATAGAAAAGTATCGATCGTCGGGGGGTGCAATTGAACCCCCGAGAAATCGATACTTTTCTATAGTTTTAAATGGAGTGGACATCAATATTATATCGCATTTCACGAGCCGCCTCTGGGTAAAAGTGACATCTCTCACCAAGGTTCACGTATCGTTACATACTTCTGGTATTTTTGTTATTTCTTACTTTTTTTAGTGCATCGTTGAGTTACTATATATTCGCTCTCACCTCGCGAGAAGGCACAGCGGTCTATGATCATTGAAAAAGCCAAAAAATCAGAAAGTAAATTCCTCATCAAATTATATCATTTACAAGTTTCCGATACCAATTTTAACTGCAGAGTACACTTTTAAAAAGTAATTAAAACCTAAAACCGTCACTGGAAAATTTTAAATTAAGCTTAAAAGGTCGAAAAATTCGATTTTGATAACTTATTTCCCACTGATTTTTGCCGGTAAAAGTTTCAGCTCTACTGGAGAAAGATGCAGTTGTACCGAAACACTATACTTTGGTTGAGTATAACAGCATTCCCTCTTACTTCTGCTCGACCATAGTAGTGCTTCGGTATGGTATAACTGCATTTTTCTCCAGTAGAGCTATAGAACTTTTGCTCCGAGAAGCTATTTTGAAAGGCTGCTTCGGTTATACCTATACTTTGATTTTCCACTCACTGCAGTGGCGGCTCGCCAGGTGAGGCAAGTGAGGCGACAGGGAGCCATCGCCTCACATTTTTTGAAGTTGGAGAAAGAAAAAAAATTAAAAAAATTACATATAAAGGTTGAAATGGTTATTATTCCATCATCCTTTGTTTCAATAGTCCAAAAAGTATGAATGGAACATAAAATTGTCAAAAAAATTAATATGAAGAGCGTTTCAAAGAAAATCCTGTGCCCCTCTCATTTTCGTCGCCTCACCTCCACGCGAGCCGCCAGTGTTTTCCAGTGATTTTGCGGTTTCGAGCACTGTACTTTGAGCGAAATTACACTGCACGAACTCAAAATTTCGAAACTTTACTCTATCACTGGGAGAAGAAAAACAAAAGCAAAATTGAAAATGTGTCAATACGCCAAAATTGCAAATTTGATTTGCTTCCTTTGACTTTAGGAGTGGGTTCGGAACATTTTGAGTGAGTGCGATGGAGTTTTTGCATCAAATACTCAATAAATCGATATTAAAACAGCTGTCAAAAAAGTTTCCAACTGACCCCATTGATTGAAAAAAAAAAATAATGATAGTAAATATATTTATAAATAATGAAAAAAATTCTACGAATTTTCAACTAGCCTGGTAATCGTCAAAAGTTATCGAAAGTGTCAAAGTTTGATGATGGTGTATTAATCACGGAGAGTGGGACGATGACGCAACGCAATATAATCATTAATCGATAGAGTAAAAATACGATGCCTGATGCACTTTGAATTTTTAATGTTAACCGCATAGTGCACAACATGACATCGGGAAAAGAATAAATAATACACTTGTCTAATTTATTCGGTATTATTTGTGGATAAAATACTCATATCGGCACCTAAAATTGTTCCAAAAGTCACCTAAATAAGGTGATAAAGTAGAAAATTCTCGATGATATCACCTAATTTAGGTGACTTATGGAACAATTTCAGGTGATCTTTGGTGACCACTGGTCAGTTTTGCCAGGGCGCAATTTAGGAATTAGTTTTGGATTGAAAAAACTATGTCGTTAAAAAAATAATGCTTTTCAAAGAAAAATAAGAGAATCATTTCTTTCAATAAGTCATGCCGATGCATTTCGGGCCAACTTAACCTAATTTTCAAGGCAAAGCAAGTTTTCTTCCTCACTAAAGAATCCTCAAAGCAAGGCTAACTTGAAAAAAATGGCTCTAAGTCGTTTTCAATTTTTTTGTCTGGAATTAAATGAATGCGCAGTCATGATTCAGTTTCTGATTGCGCTATTCTGATCCTTTTAGAGATTTCAGCAAGAGCGATTTAGATTTATTCATTTTCTTTATCTCATTGCCTGCTGAAGAATAGCGGATTTCATTCCGTGTTATCCAGGCCATTCATGCAAATAATAAGGCATCTAATTAAGGAGCCAAGAGGATGAAGTAAATTGACTAAAATTTTAAAATTAAAAATTATGTTGTTGAAAAATGTCAAACATTCAAGCTTTGTACTGTAAAATCGTATTTGAGCCTGAAATGCAAGATATGTTTTTTAAACTATACTTAATTGTTTATTGTTAATCTAAAAAGTCCGAAACGTTCACACTTTGAACGGTTAAATCGTTTTGCCCGAAATCAAAAATTGGTACAAATCAACCCACCTATACTTAACTCTTCAATTCTGAAAAGAATAACTTTTATTTCCGTTTGATAGATGACTTACCTTTGATTAAATCTGGCTGAAGAATATGATGATCCTGGAGTAAAGCAGTCGAAGTATCTGCTGCCACTGAGGAGGAATTATTTTACTCGAACATGAAAAGATTTTTTTCCAGATATTGATTCGAGGAAACTGCACTTATTGAAACACGAGTAACACAAGATTCATCAAAATTCAATTTAGACGTAATTTAAAACATAGCTGAGAGATAAACAATAAGAAGAAATCACAATCCCGTTATCTTTCTTGTTGAATTGGAGGAAAACGTATTGAAAATGGTCCTTGGAACAGGATGAGGAATCACAATTTTAATCGGTCCAGGTAAAAACTAATTAAACAATTCCTCCGATCACGAGGAAAAGCGATTTCGGAGAATTTTTAGAAAGAAATAAAAACTTCACTGAGTCGTTTTAGATGCACCTGATGAAATTTCATCAATTGAACCGACACATCAAAGCAGCTCTCTTTAAATGATTTGAAATTGATGGAATTCTTATGATCATTTCTATTTCACAAGAAGGGGAAAAATAAATAAATAAACTTTGACGAACGAAAAATCTCTCGAGAGATTGTGATCCCTCAAAATTCCTCTGAGCTGTGGAAATAACAAACTTTGCATATAAAAAAAAATCACATCACGCGGTGACTCGAGAAAATTAACTGATCTTTAGTTAAAATCTCTAAAAACCGGAACTGAAAAAACGGATTTTGTAAGTAAAAAGCAAAACATATAGTGCCATGTGTTTTGGAAAAAAAAATAAAATAAAATAAAAAAATTCAAAAAACTAAAACCTCTATTTAATCACGCACGACCAGAAGAAAAATGAACTTTTCAAACCCCAAAAAATCTCTGTTTAAATCTCGTGACTTCAAGGAATGAACTTCACAAAACAATCTTTATTATCTCGCCCGGTAAATCGATTCATAGATCGCAATCGGAACTGAACTTTCTTCGTTAGGACGAAGTCAACACACGCAAACGATCGCTTAGAAAACAGCGAGTTGTTTACGAATGACGAGGAACGGAAAATCGAAATTTTGGATTTCCGACGAAAGGTCGATCGGACGGGTCGGGAAGATTGCGATTTTCAAAATTTCGCGCGTCGGACTTGGCGGGACGAACGAGGGGGGTCGGACGCAGCGATCGGATCATCGAAGTACACCGAGCGACTTATCGCGATCCACTGAAGTTCTCGGATTCGGCTGAGCTTTCGAGTAGCGACGGACGGACGTCGGCGCGCCGCGGTGCGCTCAGCTGCTTGAAAGTCGCCAGCGACGACGCGCATTAGATCAAACCATGACACTTCCCGGGCATCACATTAAGAGCAAAAGTCTACATTTCATGGATAATACGAGAGCGATGGGCAATTTCGATTTCGGTTTAGGTGCAAGGGTTCGGATTTTTGTGTTCTTCACACTGGAAAAAAAAAAAAGTGCTGAATTTAACTCTTTTTTAGTTAAAAGTGTGGACACGACTTAAAAAATGTTCGGTTAGTGGACTGTTTTAGTTAAGGGGAGAAGGAGGTCTTATGTTAAACATTGTTAAATATGCTTCACTTCTGGTGCACTTTTCTCGGGAACTATTTGACCTACAAGGCTGCAATTTTGCACGAAGTTGTGCATGAGTGTTGACTATAAGTGGAACTAGGATTTTAAAAATTCATTGGATTTTTTTTTTTTTTTTTTGTTCAAGTTGATTTCTTCACTTTTTTTTTTTTTTTTTTTTTTTTTTTTTTTTTTTTTTTTTTTAGCTTTGAGTGTCTATAAAAAAAAGCAAAGGAGCTACACAGAATATCCTAGTTCCACTTACAGAGCTTTTTCTGAGGAAAATTTTTAAAAAAAGTTCATGAAAATAGCATTTCTAGTTTCGGAGAAAAGTGCACCGAAAGGTAACAAAACCAGGTTTTTCAGTATCGCAAAAATAAAAACCAAAAATCAGCTGACCTGATAAGGACTCTTCAACTTCAAAAATTCATAAAAATTGATTTTTTTTTTCTAAACTGTACAATGTATATATCATTTTAAAGCTGAGAACGTCCTCTTTCAGATAGAATTAAAAACAAACAAAAAAACATTTTTTTTTTTCATTTGGGACCTCCTTCTCCCGTTGAATTAACACGGATCGGAGGTAATTTAACTATTTTAAATAGTCAAACTACCAGTTTTTAAGTGGCGTCCACACTTTCAACTAAAAAAGAGTTAAATTAAGCACTTTTTTTCAGTGCAGTAGCAGTAGGTAAATTAAAGTACTCGGTGAGTTGAATGTAAGAATGCCGTCATGGTTTCTAACTATATGTATACGTACCATAGTTCCGAAGATACATTTTGACCCGCATATTTCCCCTCGCAGTGCAACTTAAAGACCGCGCATTTTAGCATTAAGGACGCTATGATTCTCCGGCCCCATTGTGACTCGCTATCTTGGAATTTTGTTTAAATTCAGTCGTTGAGTTTGTGAGTCAATTTTGGAACTTCTTATACTACCTGTAACTTTGTTTCCAAGCGATTTTATACACTGGATTGGATTATGGTTACTGTTGGAGCAAAAGTTTGCAACAGATAACATATTTTCAGTTTTAAATGAGTATGATTGATTATCAGTGGCGTAGCCAGGAATTTTTCAAGGGGGTGTGGTTTGGGATCCCGAAATTGACAAGGGGAGGGGGTCAAAAAATAACCATTGAGTAAAATTTCTCTGAAAACGCAAAAAATTACCTTTAAGGCAAATTTAGTTGTCAAGAGGGGGGGGGGGGTTCTAGACACCCCCCCCCTCCTGGCTACGTCATTGTAGATTAGTAAAATACTAGCACTATAACGGTTCTGACGCAAAAAACAAAACTTGTCATGTCTGAAAAAATCTGTATTGCAACCCAATGTGCAGCATACGTTGAATCCTAACGAAGGTTGTCTCCTGACATCAAAATTACATGGATGGGTTTTGCTGCGAACTTTTGCTGCGTTAATTTTCAGCATGGAATCCGATACGTAGTCACGTAGAGAATGACGTCAAATTGGCGGTGCGCACGTTCTCAAAATTTCCAAACCAATTTGCAACACCCAAACCGTTTATTTTATACACGGTACGCTTCTTGTTTTCGTTTTCATATCTAATAAATGTGTTGTCTGTCTTGCTTATGGCCACACCTTGGCGGGAAAGGTTTGAAAAATTAAAAACCTATTTTCTTAAAACTGGTTTTATTAATCGTTAAGTTATTGCTGAAATCCTGGAGGTCGCGGCGTCTATTTTCTTAAAATTGTAAAATTTTTGGTATTCTGTTAATTTCATTAAAATATTAAGCGTCAAACTTTAATTCCTTTGAACGGGAATTCTATACAGGTCTAGCAACCTAAGTCATTCGTGCCAACCTATATTCCTATAGTATTGATTTTTTTCGTCGCACCCAGGCTCGGACCCAAATTTTTGCGGGACAATTTTTTTTGAGGTGGTGGGAAATTCGAAGGGTTTGTTTTAAGTATGTCCGTAGTGGTTCTAACCCCCCCCCCCCTCACCCACTCACCGCGCACAGGTTCGAAATTGAACTTTTTTGACAAATTTTTTTGAGCGAAATTCGAAGGGTTTGTTTTAAGATTGTCCGTAGTGGTCATTTGAAAAAAAAGGGAAAAGAATATGAAGAAAAATGGACTGACAAAATCTGTCAACTTCCGTCGTTAAAACTGTTTGCATCATATTCATTCATGAGGAAAACTATAGTATAAGGCAGTGCTAGAGCTATTTGTTTCAATTTGTTTCCGTTTGAGTATCGTCTGTATGTCCACTGTATCGTCTCCGGGAAAACAGCACGTGAAAAAATCTCCTGGCACTGTAAGCAGAATAAAGATTACATCGCAATAGAAGCGACACTGTCGCCGAATCTTCTATAGGCACTCTTCGACCGTAAACGGCTCGAAAAGATTATGTTTTTAAGTTTAGAAGGATGTTTCAAATTCTGTACAGCATTTTCATTCAACAAACAACATCATGCACCACCCTTCAATGCTGCGATAGGCTCATTTTGAATTTCGAGGTGGCTGGCTTATTTAAATCGGTCGTTGGGTGGCTTTTAGATTCCCTGTATATTGAATATTCAGGGATATTAAATATTAAATATATAGTATACTAGCCGTTCCAAGCACCCTACGGGCGCCCTCCACGGCCAGCATTCTAGGGTTACAGGCTAGTTGGTACCCAGTTGGTAAAAAATGATAAAATGAAACGGAGTATTGGTGCTGAGAATTAAAGAGATGAAAATGTAAGAATGTGAGCGCAAAGCGCTTGTACTTTCTTGTATTAAGTAAATAAATAAAAAAAAAAGATATTGCCGGGCAATGTGTAAAAAGAACTAATAAGACGCGGAGGATACCAAAATAAAAGCGTTGAAAATCGAAGAGGAATTATAAAAGAGAAGCGAGTGCTTAAAGGTTACATATAACGGTGACAATCCACGGAAAAAATAAATGCACAATGCGCTAAGAATGTTTTCTTTTAAAAAAAAAAAAAAAAAAAAAAAAAAAAAAAAAAAAAAAAATTAAATCAAGACCATACTGCAAAATATTAGGAACGTTATTCAACGATCCAAAGTGATATAAGTCGAAATGATGAAAATTTAAAGAATAAAATGAAAAGAGAGGAAAGAAGAAGAAAGGCAAACGAATGGTTAATACGAAGAATGGGAGTGCGTTAGTCGAGAGAGATGAGCGCGAGCGTCCGTAAGGAATGAGAGAGAAGGTTGCGGGTGCGGGCGAGCGACAGAAAAATTTTGGAGAAAGAACGAAGTAATCAGTGCGCAAGAGATGAGCGACGAACGAACCTCCCCCCTTCACCGCTCTCGCTGCACTGACTCGTCACAAGGTATATGGAGAACAGGTATGGACAACACTCGACTCAGGGGGCGTGGCCACTAGGGAAAAAGCGACTTCGCCGCCATATTGTCTCCTATTTACACCGTGTATTTTGCATTGTTGTTTGTGGTTAGGTTTGAAGGGAAAGTTTATCTGAAGCAATACTTTATTTATTTGAACAATGAGATGTAATTTTTATCTTTAAATGTAAATGTTGTCACTATAGAATGGATTAACATCATTAATTACGCTGTTCACTTTCCATTTCAAGATGTGAAATCTAAATTTGAATCGCGCGGTCAGAAAAATGGCGGTGGAGTCGCTTTTTTCACAACCAATCAGAGCCAACCACAGAGTGTTGTCCATACCTGTTCTCCATATACCTTGGACTCGTCAACTGATAAGTTGAGACTCTGCCGAGCGTAGCGGTGGAGGGGTGGGGGAAGAGCAGAGAATCCAGCTCAGGCGGTGGCGCGGAGCATCCCGTCACCTCGCTGTCCGTGCGTCGTGCGAAAATGAGTTTTCACTCTTATTTTAAAATTCATTTTGCGGCGCTCACAGACAACTTTTTAGAAAACTGTTCGGACAGATTTTTTCTAAATACCCTAAGGAATCATCGTGTCAAATTTGAGGGAAATCGCTTCGGCCAATTTTCGGGAAATAGAAAAAACATTTAGGAGGGACGACAGCTTTATATATATAATTAAATATTCATATGTATACAATGACTCTAGGGTGGCTGGCTTATTTTGAATTGCGCGGTAGCTGCATGCAGTGGCGTCGCCGTCGCGTGCCATCTGTCAACAATGCAACTGCTCCATTGAAACTCATTAAATATGTCGAATTTTCCTTGAGCATTGTGCACCCCCTGAATTCGATCTTTTACATGAGTTTAAATGAATAGAATACATTCTTGCCAAATTGCACGCGACGCCAATGGCTGCATGGCTTATTTGAAATCGGTTGTTGGGTGGCTTAGAGTCCCCGTATATTAAATATACAGGGGATATTAAATATATTAAAAATAATAAATATTATAAATATGAAGTACATAAAAAAATTCTGTATGCAGGAACTCTAGAGTGGCTGGCTTATTTTGAAGTGCGCGGTGGCTGGCTTATTTCAAGGTCAACGAAAGGATTTTATACAGAGCCTTATAGAAGTGACGCTTCTATTGCGTAGTAATCTTTATTTTATGCTGTAAGTGTTGAATTACTTATTGAGTGTCATCTGTAATTAAAATTCGTATTGAAAGTTTAAGGTGAATCTTCAGCGTTTAGTTCCGATTTCTGCCACCAGAGCGCTACCGTTCGATTAAAGTCATATTAGAGGCGGAAAGTAATTTATTTTTAAGAAAACGGAGTCTCAGTCACTAGAAAATCACCTGAAGAGTATCCCTGCAAAAAATCTCGTCAATAACTTCAAAAAGAAGACTGAAAGTACCAAAAAATGAAATATCGCATTTCGATACAAGAATCGATTCGCGATATTTTATTTTTTGCTACTTTCAGTCTTCTTTTTGAAGTTATTGACGCGATTTTTTGCAGAGACTCTCTTCAGATGATTATCTATAGTCTGTTCGTTCTAACTTGAGACCTGGAGATTCAGGTAGATTTGCCTTCTGTGGCAACGTAGAAGTGCTAACCATCGTCAGTCCGCCGAGGTGACAGTTCTGCCGCCCGACTCTCGGGCTATGACAACCTATTGAAGTGTTGCCATTCTCTATTTTCCGAAATTCATTTATCGCCTGCTCAGGACTCAAGTTAGATCGAACAGACTATAGTAACTGACACTCCAAAAATAAATTACTTTCGGCCTCTAATGTGACTTTAATCGAACGGTAGCGCTCTGGTGGCAGAAATCGGCACTAAACGCTGACGAATCACCTTAAAACTGAGAAATTTACTTTACGATTTTTTGCCACTTTTTGATGTGGCTTTTTTGGTTACTTTTCGTGTGCTGTTTGGATGGAGCTCTTTCAACATATATTTGTCTGTAAGTACATGAATGTTTCATCGGATCTTACGCAAAACTCAGAGAGGAAAATTCGATACTTTTACCCCATCGTGCGTTCAGCGGCTCCGCTCCGCGATGCGACGTTCCTTTTTTTCGGATACCACCCGCTCGTCTATGACAGATGTAAGTACAGCGGGCTGCCTATCCGAGGACCGGTAGGCGACTCACTTAACCTTCTCCTGCGTCACCCCACCCACTGGGCTACTGCGCTGTGGAAATCCCCCCACCCCCCACCCCCTCCCCCGCCCATTCGGCTCAGGAGTCGCGGCCCCGTGTCCCGTGTCTTTCGCACCCTCAAATTTTACGGTTGAGTCAAAGTTGTAAGTATATTTTTAAGAGAAACGCAAATATCCCACCAACCGACCGAGTTTTCGTCCTTTTTTTTTCGAGCGAGGACAGGCAAACCCGCGCGCAATGACTTCCTTCAATGCGGTTGGGTCAGCGGGTGTATGTCAACGGCTGGGTTGGTTTGGTTGGACGAAACGAGATTGAAACCATCCCTTTCCTCGATTATCTCGCAGCACTGGCGTACGCAGGGATTAGTCTCTCTCGCTCTTTTCCCGTTTGAGTGGATGTACTAGAAAAGGAAAGAAATAGGGGCTGAAGTCTCGTTCGAGCCCCTGTTTCCGTCCTTTTCTTACGCACGTGTTCAAATGAGGGAAAGAGAGAGGAAGACAAATTCCTGTGTACGCTACTGTCTCGCAGTGTTGCCAGATCGAGGGTGAAAAGCCGCATCGTCCCCATTTAAATCAATTTAAAACGTACGGCTTTTTCACCCCAATCTGGCAACACTGTTATCTCGTCGGAATGCGGTGCTGCCGAATTTGGCGGGAAATTCAAAAATTTTAGATCGAGTTAAACGCGGGAAAAAAGTATGTACGAAACGGCAGCCCTGTCGGAAACGGAAGGAGATTAAAAAAATAAATAAAAAGATACACCGAGAGAATTCTTTTTTTAATCCAAGGTGTATTTCGTTTGTGTAACAGAAAGTGCACGGTGAAATATTGATTTGGGGGAAATGCCTTTGACCCGAGGAAAATTTCAGCTGGTACAGGTGAAAGATTCCTTGTTGTGACAGTGGTTCTCCTTCATGCAATCAGAACTTACTTCGCGCAAGGAATATAAAACTGTCACAAGTAAACGTGTTTCCTTGTTTTTAAAGAAGTGATTTCTCTCCCATGTACAAATAAATTAAAAGGATTAGATAATTTTTGCTACTATTTATTGCATGATGTGGTTCATCAGCGTTCCGGATTTAAAAAAAAAAAAAAAAAAAAAAAAAAAAAAAGGGCTTTATCAAGATTCTCGAGTCCCATCTTTATTTACGTTTTTAAACTGCGCTATTTACATTTTGTATATTTTTATTTTATCACGCTATTTAACTGTTATTGTTTTTTTGTTTGTTTTTTTTTTTTTTTTTTTTTTTTTTTTGTTTTTGTTTTTTTTTTAAAAATCCATGGGAACTAGTGCTTCATATAATATTGAAAAAAAAACCAAAAGTTTGTGAAAGGCTCATTTTTATTTAAACACCCTTTTTACTATAATTGTCATTTCTTTATCATAGGAACTTGCGTAAACGTACATTGTGGGCATTAATTACAGATTTTTATTTTTATCATTTCAGCCCTCAAACCTTTTATAATTTTCCTATTTTTTGTCCTTATGCTTGTTCTTCAATATCAGTGGTGGCTGGCGCGCAATGTTGCAAAAGTGTTTTCTCTCTTTTAAACGAATTTAAAACAATGGATTCCCCATCTGCAGGCTGATTCTCCCTGTTTGGACGAGACGAGACGAGATAGGAAGTAACGATGAATCCCATTGGTTTAAATGGCGTCACGTGACAGATTTGAAGTCATTGCGGCGCCATCGCGAATGCTCCGAGTCATTTATTTCAAAATCATGACTCGGAGCATTCGCGATGGCGCCGCAATGACTTCAAATCTGTCACGTGACGCCATTTAAACCAATGGGATTCATCGTTACTTCCTATCTCGTCTCGTCTTGTCCAAACAGGGAGAATCAGCCTGCAGGAGACTGTCAGCCTCCTGCCACATCAAGAATCAAGTATTTCACCTAAGTTTCAATAGGAAAATGGCATGGTTGCCGAAAGGCACGAACTGCCGCTATTTAATATATCAGTTTACAAAATTATAGAATGAACCGAAAATTATCGACATTATCGTTACGTTCCAATAATTACATTACATTCCGATTATTCCTTGTGATGAAAGAATCACTCGAATATATACTTACTGTCCATTAAACATAATCTGCAGTTAGCAACTTACAGACAAGATTCACTCAGAATATGAGTCTTGCATTGAGAAAAATACTTGCGTTAATTACGGACGTGTGAGCATCATAATTTTATGTAGAATCAAACTGGTTTCTCTGAGGTGCATCTGAATCAAAGGATAATTAATCCAACTGCAAACCAAGGTATCCAATTTTTTTTTTTTATATATATATAATCCAGTCTCCATGAGCTGCGAAATAAGTCACGCGTGAGCCGAAGTTTATCAAAACTTTAGGTGTGACTTTACCGATGTTAAAAACTACCTAGCGTAGCGCCTTCAAAAAGCAATGCACACTACACGATCTGCAGCTAGCCAGTGTGTAACTTTAAAGTTGAACAAACGTTTGATCGGATTTGCATCGGTATCAGTTTCTTTTAATTGGCAAAAATTCATTGGAATTTGCTATCCGCACTTTTTTGTAGATAAAGTTTGCAAAAGACTTCTTACTGTCAGCTTTCAAAATGTCTAATAAATTTAAAATTTTTAAAAACACTGAAAAGCATGTTGAGCGAAATTTTTCGAATAAAACACTTATAGTAAGTTCATCGCAGGTGTTTGTTTATAGTTGCAGTATGCCGTGTGTTTCAACATTCGGAACCGCTTTGAAAAATTTGAAGAGCAAACATGTATTTTTATAATACCTTGCATGTCGTATAAATTATCGTGCACTCAGTCAAGCTAGACAGTAGACACTGAGCTGCCATAATAATCAAGCGACAATTCAACCGTTATCATTTGTAGAAATGCTTGAACTGCATTTAAAAGTAAAAACGCATGACTTACAATAAAATTTATGAACGTCAATAATCGTAAAATATATACCTATAGTGAATAATTGTTGGCCTAGAGGATTGAAATTTGAATCTATAGATTATGTGCGTGTCAGGTGAGTAGAAACTACAGATAATATAATGTAAGCCTGGTGCTTGTAGACAATTCCAAATAGAACGCTGTTTTTTCAGCGGAAGGATGTTGCTTTATCAGTTTGAAGACTGCGCTTTCGAATTGTAATTTTTGAAAAGTTTTCTTATCCTTCATTTCAAAACCATTTTTAAACTATTTTAATTTTTATACGGAACATTGAAAAATTGCGTAAAATGTAGGGAAAAAGCAGGACTCATCTGTGATAAAACATACAAACTCGTATTGGAAAAATACACATATATCTACTCATTTTCAGCTGCGCTGATGCGAGAATTAAAGAGGCCCGCTATGTAGTAATCTAGCTCCGCGTGTCGTAGCAAGATGCATTGCAATTCCGATAGGTAGCAGCACATGACGACCAAAGTTTCTCGCAGTCTCGTTCGTTTTGATGGTTAAATTAATTGTTCTCGTTCCATAGTTTGTAAAGAGTAAAGAAAAAAAGTGGCGTTAAAAAAAGGAAAAGGGTCGTCCGAATTTCAAATCAGACTTTAAACGTGATTTCATTGTGTTTCTGATGATATGAGCTGTATAAAAACGTAAGTGTAGAAGTGCTGCGATGAAAATTGTCAAAATACGCTCCTGAACTCGGGAAAAGCAAATCAAAATCATGTGTTGTGTCTGTAGGTGACTATTTTATTTTCACTCAATATTAAAACACCAATGACACACTATAAGCATACTCGTACTTAAATTGCACCGCAAAAAAACAAAAAACGCAAAACAAAAATAAACAAAAACAAACAAAAAATGCACCTCTAGCGCGCTGGATCTTTCTTTTCGTTCGGAAAAGTGAACAAAAATTAGGAAAGTTTATCTTCTTTACTGTTTTTTTAAGAAAGCACACAATATTTCAAGATTTGAAAAAAGAACAAAACAGGATCAAAGCTAAAACAATAAAATTAAAAGAAAATAATCGTGGGACGCTTCGAGACTCAAACGGCACTCTTCCTCAGCCACTGAATGAAAAAGTTCAGCATGCACACAACCACGCAGAGACAAAAGCAACGAAAACAAAACAAACCAGGTAAACAACCGAAACACGATGACCCGAAAGTACGAATCACGGAGGCTGTCTACCGGGTGGCTCCAAAGTTTGAAAAAACTGTTGGTACACTAAACTTAAATTGTCCACATCTGCTCGGAAATTGCATGTCTTGCTCCTGTTCCTTAATACGAGGGGCGTTCAATAAGTAAGTATCCCCCCCTCTAAAATCCACGAAAATGGACCAAATTTAAAAACTTTAGATGGAAGTCTTCCATAGGATATACTGAATACAGCTATCTAAGAATCAACGCAATCGGATGAAATGCGGCCGCACACGGGCCGCGAATGCGCGTTGCGGCGCGGCGTGAGCCGCACCCGCCGGCTCGGCATCAAGCGCGCGACGAAATGTTTTGCTTATCACCTTTTCCAGCCAACGATAAGGTCTTTCCCTGCGAGTTGGGTGTACGCACCTGATTGATAGTAAGATAATAGTACACAGGTAGTACGATATCATGGAAAATTCATTGATAATAACTTCTTACCACCATGGGATTCGAAAAAAAATTGGTCCGGTGGCAGTGTTTGTCGTGTGTTCGCCATGGAGCTACCGCTTCAAGTCGTCCAGGATTGTGAACTTCGGAGAGTGATTCGATTTTTGACCGCGAAAGACAAAAAAAAACACCATCGGACTTTCATTTATTTCCATACCTCAAGGCGGAACTTGGAGGTGTGCATTTTGAATTCGTGGAGGAGGTCAAAAATGCTTGCAGCACTTTTTTCAAGAATCGGCCCAAGGATTTCTACGCGCGAGGCATCAAAAAGTTGGAGTCTCGATATCAGACCTGTTTGGACCGAAAAGGTGGATATGTGGAGAAATAAGGTAAGCTCAACTCATGTTTTTAACCGATGATTTTTTTCCCTCCCCGGTTGTTGATTAAATGTATGAACGTTTGAAGAGAAGCCTCTCTAGCCGCGCGCTACTAAAAATTCGGCCGAGCCGGCGGGAGCGGCTCACGCCGCAACGCGCATCCGCGGCCCGTGTGCGGCTGCATTTTATCCGATTGCGTTGATTCTTAAATAGCTGGATTTAGTATATCCGAAGGAAGATTTTCATCTAAAGTTTTTTAAATTTGGTCCATTTTCGTGGATTTTAGAGGGGGGGATTCTCACTTATTGAACGCTCCTCGTATATTGAACCATCTCCAACATCTGACGGGCAAACAAGTTATTTTCTTTGTCCAACACACTAATACCGTCAAAATCAAACCTATCACCGATGGACTCTTGATGAGCATGAAGAGCAGTTTTTTTCCCCGTGACTATATTTATGACCTTTTAACCTGTTTCGGTTGTTTTATTTTTGTCGCTTTTATCTCTGCTTGGTTGTGTGCTTGCTGAACTTTTTCGTTCAGCGGCTGAGGAAAAGTGCTGTTTGAGCCTCGAAGCGTCCCACGAGTATTTTCTTTTAATTTTATTGTTTTAGCTTTGATCCTGTTTTGTTCTTTTTTCATATTGTGAATTTTCGGGCTACTTGTGTAATTTTGTTGTTAATATTTCAAGACAAACCTCACACATTTGTCATAATCTCTTGTTTTTGATGTTTTGGCCTTTTTTTTTTATCTCTGCCATTTTTCCACCAATGGCAAGAGTTTCTTGTCAACCCTCCGCGATTTTTTTTTTCTTTTCAACAATTAATCTAACAAAAAGAAAGTGACCGTGGCTTCTCGCATCTCCGTGGTCAAAACTAACATAGCTTGACAAAATCTCGAACGTGTATCGGAATTTTTAAGAGTCTGTACTTTCTATTTTGTGTACAAACAATTTTGGTGATGGAGAGAAGCACTTCCCGCATTTTCATTAAAAACCACTTCAGACTACATTTATTTTTTCCGCACGTACTCATATACCACAACTTTTTTCGGGGGGAAACCTTGTAACCACAAATAAAATATCGCGTGCGATTTAACCTAACCTAACCTAACTTGACCTGAAAAAAAAAAAGCTTCAAGTATTACGCTAATTAAGTTTTAAAAGCATGTATGCTTTGACGGCTTCCTTGAATTTCCTTGAATTTTCCCCGTAAAATTTATCCTTTTAAAGGCAAGGTCGAATTTTATCCAAAAATGACGTATTAATACGTTTCTTGGAAGAATCTGAGCTTAAAGTCACTGGAGGGCAAATTTGAAACAAACCCGCTCTGAGTACCGATGTACCGAGTACCTGAGTGCCAGAAATACATGAAGTCACATTTATGAGCGATTGATTAAGAACTAATTTAAACTCAAACTCGTCTTTAACCACCCGGTTATTATCAATGCGTTTTGTGCTAAACAACGCTACTACCAAACACGCGATTCTCAGAATTCTGCAGTTCCAAGCTTGGAAATTAACTCATCGCAACCATTGAACTCAAAGAGGTTCGTAGGTACGTTGTTTCAATCCGTGTAACAATGGATGCACCCAGTGTTGCCAGATCGAGGGTGAAAACCCGTATCGTCCCCAATTTACATCAATATAAAGCTTACGGCTTTTTCACCTCAATCTACGGCAACACTGGATGTACCCAAATTTCATTTTAGGTATGCTGCATCGCCTTTTCCCCTTATCCTTTTGAAGGAGCGGCGGTCTAAGTGACTCCTTCATTTTTAAATGGGTTAAGTAAGATCTCTTTGTAAGGACTGGTAAAAATGTGTGGAGTGCTGAATCGCCCGCATTCCAAAATGACTGCAGCGCTCATTAATTTTCACAGTGCTCGGTTTCGTACTCAGGTCTGCGCAGAAAAGCAGGTGCTTCGTTAATGTGAACGACCAATGCTGAGAACTGGAGCTTAACGTTGAGTTGCGTGATGCGTTTTGTCGGAATGAAGGAGCCTTGATAATACTCACAAGCACATCAACGCCGAGATCGGATTTGAAACGCCGCGCCGTGAAGGCGGTGATGCGTCAGAGCAGAATGGAGGCGCTTTATTCATGCTTGCACAACCAACGCAGCCTGTTCGCTCGCACTTCGCAGTACTCGGCGTTGAATTGCGTGAAGCTTCTATTCAAAGTGAAGGCACTTTATTGAAGCTCATGTACAATTCACTAGTCACAACAACCAAACGCTAAGGGCATAGTGGTGGATTTTGGGACGTGTCTGTTCGGTGGACGGACTATTGGGCGAGAAGGGGCAAAAACCGATCCTTTTGGGTGAGCGTAAAAAAAGGGCGTTGGAAGGTAACCAGCGAAAACAAGGGGCTTTTTGGGCGAGTGAAAAATGCAGAAAAATACGATTTTATATTGACTTGTCATTGATGCTAGACAGTCGAGTGTAAGAGGCAGGTCCGAAAAATTGGAAGTTACATAAACTTATTATCATAGAAAAATGATAAAATATTGAAAAAATCACTAAGATTTAGTATCACAGCCGATCGTAATTGAAGAGGAATTTTAAATAAGAAATGTAGAAGTTTAAACCTATTACATATGTAGGCACTTTATTGAAGCTCATGTACAATTCACAACAACCAAACGCTAAGGGCATAGTGGTGGATTTTGGGACGTGTCTGTTCGGTGGACGGACACGTGCAAATTACATTTGTATCACAGCCTAAAATCACAGCTGATCTTATAATTGAAAAAAAAAGTGACAATTTTTTAAATTTTTTTTGCCTTGATAATAGCCAAGCTGTTTTACGTCTTTAAGGCGTCTGTCTGTCTTTCTGATGTAATTCGACCTGCCTCGAACAGATGCCATGATGTCTTAGCTACAGCATTGCGCCTGATGGAGTAACTTTCTGTAAAAGTTTCCGCCTGAATTTCTTTTACAGATTTTACAAGCAGCGATGCGTGAGTTCACTGCCATTTTGTTCGGCAGTTCGGCAGTTCACCTCGCAATCTTCGATATTATGAGTCTGATAAAGATTGAAGTCGCACTGCCAAAAAATGCGAGGTTGCCAAGCCTATAACTTGACCTCGCCCAAAAGACCCGTGGCATATCTCACTTCATCTATTTTTTTCTCCCCACATTTTCCTCGCCCAAAAGACTTCCATTTTTTGTACCTGATTTTACCCCTTCGCCTAAAAGGGTTGCGTCCGTCTGTTCAGAATGACATATATAATTTTCGCTGAAATTGTAGATTATTTTCTTTCTGTGAAAACACACTGGGTGTGGGAATATTCAATCGGTATGGTAACTTCGGTTGGTTTAATTTATAGGCTAGTTCAATGTGGCAACATCGGATTAGCTCCATTTAAATCTATAGGTAGATAAAGTGGTCGATTCTTAGTGAGAATATGTACCTCTTATAAAATTGATTTTTTTACAAAGATTTAAATAGGAAAAAGCATGGTTGTCAGATTGCACGAGCCGCCACTGGTTTATACGAGATGCTGAAGTAACCTTGCTGCTTATTTGCGCCGTTGTATTGTAAACAATCGATTGTCGTTTGCCTCCTATATCCACCGGTACAGATGTATCGATTATTTGTTCGTTCAATTCAAACGCATTACGATCGATTTCTTTCAGCGGGTTTTTGCGTTGATAAGTGGCAATACGCGTACCATGCAATTTCGAATGTTTTTAGCTTACTCATTCAAAGCATGATCGCCGTTTGACGTGATTTGAATGAAATTCCCAAATGAAATTGTGATTCCATCGGTGGAAAAAGAAGAAAAAAATATTACAGATTATAGAACATTTTCATAAGATACATGAAAGTCGTCCAGCCTAATTCAACTGTTCAATGTTTTTGTCCACCGTCGCATTCGTAACGGTAAATTTACTAATTGCATCGAATTCGCGCCAAACTACGATCCTGGTTCAAGGTAAAATAGCTAGAGGAAAACACAAAGACGAAACACATTTAAAAAGTGTCAGTAGGTAGAAAATGATGGCACTATGCCCGATGCCCGGGTAGTATATACCACCCTACATTTATTACCTATTATTTCTTTAATTTTACATTTTTTCTCTTATCGATTGGTAGAAGACAAGCTAAGTTCTCCGATATTTTGAAGAAATAAAAAAATAAGTTAACTGCTGCCTTTTTGAAAACACCCATAGAAAACCTAAAAACTGAATAAAATTAGCAGCTAAAGAAAAAGCAATCAAACAAAAAATAATGATATGCATCCCAACTTCTTTTCTTTTCCACTGTCTTGGATGTCATGCAAAACTCGCCATCTATGCATTCGTCTCCGAAAACAGGTAGCAGCAGTGCATCATTTTCATTCGTTTTGTAGGACCATGGAGCTAGATTGGGAAAGAAACGAGTTAGTTTACAACATGCCAAAGTGCATTTCAAAAAAAAAGGGGGGGGGGACGAACGGTGAGATTGGTGCTCTGTTGCGATTGTTACACCCCAGTTGTTAAAGTCCAAGCATGAAAATTTGCTCTCTGAATGTATATATGCAGCCTTGCGGACAACCGATGAGATTTGGACTCCCGATGATGTTCAGTTTAAAAAACAAATCTTCGATCTAGGAAAACGGAACGGAACCAGTATCATACCTCAACAGAGGGGAAACATGCAAAAGAAAAAAAAAACATATTAAAAAAAAAAAAATTAAAAAAAAAACAACTTTTAAAAAAAAAAAAAAAAAAAAAAAAAAAAAGCATCCTGCACCGGACGGTAGTATGGCACATACGATTTGATTCAGCTTTTATGACACAGATTTTACAACGTTCCACAAGCCCATTTTTTTAGGGTCTCCAATCCAGCGCAGGCTTCCCCTTCAATTTGACTGACATACCAAAAGCATGCATCAGAACCTTCATTGGAACATTCCATCTATTTCCTCGCCAGAACGACTAAAGAATGAAAAAAAAAAAAACAAAACAAAAAAAAACCAAAAAACTAAAACATCCTGCACCGGACGGTAGACGGTAGTAGGCACATCCGATTTGATCCAGCTTTCATGACACAGCTTTTACAACGTTCCACAACCACATTTTTTACGGTCTCCAATCCAGCGGGGGTTTTCCCCCTTCAATTTGACTGACATACCAAAAGCATGCATCAAAACCCTTTCATTGGAACATTCCATCTATTTCCTCGCCAGAACGACTAAAGAATGAAACAAAAAAAAAAAAAAACAAAACAAAAAAAAACCCCAAAAACTAAAGCATCCTGCACCGGACGGTACACGGTAGTAGGCACATCCGATTTGATCCAGCTTTCATGACACAGCTTTTACAACGTTCCACAACCACATTTTTTACGGTCTCCAATCCAGCGGGGGTTTTCCCCTTCAATTTGACTGACATCCCAAAAAGCATGCATCAAAACCCTTCATTGGAACATTCCATCTATTTCCTCGCCAGAACGACTAAAGAATGAAACAAACAAAAAAAAAAAACAAAACAAAACAAAACCAAAAACTAAAGCATCCTGCACCGGACGGTACACGGTAGTAGGCACATCCGATTTGATCCAGCTTTCATGACACAGCTTTTACAACGTTCCACAACCACATTTTTTACGGTCTCCAATCCAGCGCGGGTTTCCCCTTCAATTTGACTGACATGCCAAAAGCATGCATCAGAGTCTTCACTGGAAAATCCCATCTATTTCCTCGCCAGAGCAACTAGAAAAAGGAACAAAACAAAAAAAAAAACAAAAAACAAAAAACTAAAGCATCCTGCACCGGACGGTAGTAGGCACATCCGATTTAATCCAGCTTGCATGACACAGCTTCCAGAACGTTCCACAACCCCATTTTTTCGGTCTCCAATCCAGCGCGGGTTTCCCCTTCAATTTGACTGACATACCAAAAGCATGCATCAGAGTCTTTACTGGAAAATCTCATCTATTTCCTCGCCAGAGCAACTAAAAAAAAAAAAAAAAAAAAAAAAAAAAAAAAACTAAAGCATCTTGCACCGGACGGTAGTAGGCACTAGAGTCCCTATATGTAGAGAGTTAAGACAAGAGAAATCATGGGCGCCGCCATTGGATGCGATTTTGCACATTTGTTTACATTCTGAGGCCGTTGTTGTGTCTTGCTCCACTGCAAAGATTACAGATCCGCTAAGTTTGTAACGATGTAATCTTTCCCTGCATTTGTTGATCGACATGTATTAACGCTTTTTAATGATTCTTTTGAGATTTATGGACATTCTTGTGGTGCATTATGATTAAAATTAACAGGTTCGTCACAAATTAACTCTTTTATCTGTAAAAGACCGTTGGTAAACAAAACAAAAGTGCAAAATCGCATCCAATGGCGGCGTCCGTAGAGCCTAAAATTCATCGACCAATCAGAAGTTGACTACCCTCTTGTCTTAACTCTCTACATATAGGGACTCTAGTAGGCACATCCGATTTGATCCAGCTTTCATGGCACAGCTTCCAAAACGTTCCACAACCCCATTTTTTACGGTCTCCAATTCAGCGCGGGTTTCCCCTTCAATTTGACTGACATACCAAAAGCATGCATCAGAGTCTTTACTGGAAAATCCCATCTATTTTCTCGTCAGAGCAACTAGAAAAAGAAACAAAACACAAAACAAAAAACAAAAAAAAAACCAAAAACAAAAAACAACAAAAAAAAACTAAAGCATCCTGCACCGGACGGTAGTAGGCACATCCGATTTAATCCAGCTTTCATGACACAGCTTTCAGAACGTTCCACAAAGCCATTTTTTTACGGTCTCCAATCTAGCGCCAGTTTCCCCTTCAATTTGAGTGACATACCAAAAGCATGCATCAGAGTCTTCACTGGAAAATCCCATCTATTTCCTCGCCAGAGCAACTAGAAAAAGAAACAAAAAAAAAAAAAAAAAAACAAAAAACAAAAAACAAAAAACAAAAAACTAAAGCATCCTGCACCGGACGGTAGTAGGCACATCCGATTTGATCCAGCTTTCATGACACAGCTTCCAGAACGTCCCACAACCCCATTTTTTACGGTCTCCAATCCAGCGCCAGTTTCCCCTTCAACTTGACTGACATACCAAAAGCATGCATCAGAGTCTTCACTGGAAAATCCCATCTATTTCCTCGCCAGAGCAACTAGAAAAAGAAACAAAACAAAAAAAAAAAACAAAAAACAAAAAACTAAAGTATCCGGCACCGGACGGTAGTAGGCACATCCGATTTGATCCAGCTGTCATGACACAGCCCCATTTTCCACATTCTCCATTCCAGCGCCAGTTTCTCCTTCAATGTGACTGACATACCAAAAGCATGCATTAGAGTCTTCACTGAAACATACATTCAATCTATTTTCTCGCCAGAGCAACTAGAAATAGAAACAAAAATAACAGCATATTCGTGAAGGGGAAAAATAATAATATTTTTGCAATTAGCAGAAGAAGTTTCAAGGGAAATATAGTTTATCACAACTGAGATCGCGAGGAAAAAAAAAAAGGAAAGACTCTTCTGCTATATCAGCAAATGCACCGTTAGTTTAAATTTAAACCCCACCACACTACGATTATACCTATAAATTCATTATTTTTTTTTAATTTTTTCCATTTTAATCGGTAGATGACAAAAAACATTTTTGAGTAGAAATCTCCTTGTATGTTATGATTACCTTTGTCTTTCAACTTATACATGACAGGCATATTCTTTGCACCTGATCAGCAAAAACACATATGATGTTCAATTGGCGTAAATACAGCCCAGTACAAAAGGCATTATAATCAGATAAAAATTGTCCGCTGGAGAAAATAAAATTATAATATTGATAATGATAATGTACATTCGGAAAACTGGGAAATACGAAGGAAATAAAAACAAAAAATACTGTAAGTAAAACTCAGTAATCATGTAGAGGAAGTGAAAAGACTCTTACTCACTACTCACTTTACAAAAGATCCAATTAATCTTTCAATTCAAATCCTTTAAGATTGATTGTCCCACTCCTCTTCTTTTTCAGTCTTCGATGACACGCTAAATTCGCCTTCTATGCCTTTGTCACCCGAAACAGGTAGCTGCTGCTTATACTTTTTATTCGTCTCCAGGACCATAGAGCTCCATTTTAATAGAATTAGTTAAATTAAAAAATGAAAAAGTGCAAAAAAAAAAAAGGGGGGGGGATTTTGTGCTCCGATGTGTTTTTGCACCTGACAGTTGTCATCGTCCAAGCATCAACATTTGATCTCTGTCTGCATCAACATTGATGAGATTCGAACTCTTGATGATGTTCAGATAGAACCACAAATCTTCGATTTAGGAAAACGGAACGGAATCGGATACTACCCTCGCTAGAGAGAGACTTGAAAATAAAAAGAACAAAACACATAAATGACGAAGTACAAAACAAAAACAAAAACAAAACAAAAGTAAAAAAAAAACAACTAAAGCAACCTACACAGAACGGTAGTATGGCAGATCCAATTTGACCCAAACTTTTATGGCACAACTTCTACAATTTGTGCTCCCAAAACCCTCTTTCCATCAGTCTTCAATCCAGCGCTAATTTCGACTACAATGAGGTTGCCACCAAAAGCATGTGTCAGATTTTTAAACTGGCACCTTCCAACTATCCCTTAGCTCTTTGAAAGCGTGTCTCAGGACCATGGAACCTTCCTTAGGAGAAAAATGATACATTTTTAAATTCTAGAGAGAAAATAATAATAATAATAATAATAATGGCAAAAATAAAGATCCGTTAGTTCAAAATTTAAGTGCTGTTACCTGTATGGAGGTATGGGTGACCAAAGAGCAGATTATTATGGGACTGTAGCTGGATCCAAAAAAGCTGAATTTTTGGTTTTGTTTGTTTAAAAAAAATATAGGAAAAAAAAAAATATCGTGAAATTCTTTTGCACTGAATTGAAATGGATAAATTCAGCATAGAGAAAGGAGCAGAGAATTTAATTTATCCAACCCATTTAAATACAGAAATATTGCAGCAAGGTGTTAAAAACCTAAAACTATTGTGATGAGTGATTTGGAGAAAAAAGAAAAAAGTGAAGTTTTCAAGACATCACCACAAGTTTTGGTTAAAATGAGAAAAAAAAAATGAAAATTTAATAGATCAATGAATAAAATAATAAAAATAAATAAACAAGGCTGAGGGATAAGAAGAACTTCTCTACCATCGGAGAGTTGCGCGAAGTTGAAAATAATAAAACTGAAGGAAGAAGTATCTGAAAAGGATTGGAGATAAAGTTAAAATAAATTTGAAGAAATAAAGGGGGAGAAAAAATTGGTGCTCTCGATACGATTGTTGCACCCGACAATTGTCCTCTTCCGAGCAAGATTTTGGAACGGTATGTGTGACCAAAGAGAAGATTATTATGGGACTGTTGCTGGATCCGTAAAAAATTCTCAAGTTTTGGTTTTGTTTGTTTCACAAAAATAAGAAAAAAAAAAAAATATAGCGAAATATTCTTTTGCACTGAATTGAAATAGATAAATTCAGTAAAGACAGAGGAGCTGAGAATTTAATTTATCTGAACCATTGCTAATACAGAATAATTGCAGCAAGGTGTTTAAAACCTAAAACTTTGTATTGTGATCAGTGATTTGGAGAAAAAAAGAAAAAAAATGAGGTTTTCAAGATATCACCACAATTTTTGGGTTTAAACCCCGAAAAATAAAATGAAAATTTAATAGATCAATAAATAAACTAATAAAAATAAATAAACAAGGCTGAGGGATAAGAAGAACTTCTATACGGTCGGAGAGCTGCGCGAAATTGAAAATAATAAAACTGATCCAAAAAGTATCTGAAGAGGATTGGAGATAAAGTTAAAATAAAGTTGAAGAAATAAAGGGGGGGGGGAATTGGTGCTATCGATGCGATTGTGGCACTGATAGTTGTCCTCGTCCGAGCAAGAAAATTGGAACTGCATTTATCATACACGGTATTTTTTTTTTTTTTTTTTTTTTTTTTTTTACCGAGTCTCTAATCCGTTGCACTTGCTACGAGGAGGAGAGGAAGCAGAGCGAACCTAACTATGAAGTTCATGATCGTGGATCTCTGTGATGATGCATTATTTCAAAAAGCTGGATCTTTTACAAATCACTAAGCAGGTATACACAAAACTCTTTCATTTTATGCACTTTGGATATGATTGTAGATTTACAAGCTATTATTTTTCTAACGAAACGAAGTTTTTATTCCTCATGAAAGAAAGGAAGAAAGAAAAAAAACCTCAAAACTTAAATATACACTTATCTTTATGTTTCTTTGACATTTAATCGACGGAAGTATGAGATTTTGAACTGCTGTGATTATCATCCAGTTTTTTCTTTTTTTTCTACTGAATGTCTAAACCGACGTACTGGCACTGAGAGGGGAGGGGGGAAAAAACATGCAATATTACTGCGTGTTAAAGAAAGAGAAGCGAACCTTCCTTAGAAGTTCATAATCGTGGATCTCTGTGTTGAAGCGTTATTTACAAAATCCGAATCTTTTACAAGTCATTAGGCATGGTATACACACACAGTACACAAAACTTATTTAATTTATGCACTTTTGATTTGATTGTAAATTCACGAGCTAATATTTTTCTAACAAAATAAAGTTTTTAATTCTCACAAAAAAAAAAAAAAAAAAAAAAAAAGACGTCAAAACTCAAATTCAGAATCATTTTGTTTCTTTGTCATTTTTCATAGAATAAATGAGGCTCGTAATTTGAACGCAAGAAACCAAAAATGATCCCTCACTCTCAATTAAAAAAGAAAAAGAAATAAAAACAAAGTAATAAAACTAAAAAGAGAAAAAAAAGAAAAAAATGCAAGACCGGCCTGAACACGTTGAATCACTTTTTTCCACCATCAGTACCCAAGCATTTAAAAAACATCTAATGACAGGATAACAATACTAGGTATTGCACAATCTAATGATTGTACCAACCGTCGTTGTAGGACGGGAGAGAGGTTTTGATGCAGGATCTGTGATGATGAAAAATCCGTGGCTAAAAAGAACGGGGGCGACCATCCGCAGGTATGATTGAAAAAGAAATGAAAAAAGAATAGTCATAAATTGGAAAATAAAGAATAGGAATGTACTTTTCAAAGTGACATTTTCCAAAGAGGAAGAATTTTTTTTAAAGGGAAATTGTAAAAGTAAAAATACCTGTTTAAATTTCAAACATTAAAGCCAAAACGAAAAAAAGTTTCTTTGAGCCACACTTTTTCTTTGAACACATCAGAACGCGTTACTGTGAGGAGATTTAAACTGGTGTGTTCTCATCCTTAATCACCTACATTTTATGCTTTATGCGGTCTCCAATTCGATGATCGTACAGCACACTACGGTAGGAGCATACAAGGGCACTGTTTTGAATAGTGGGGCCGACTTGTCAGCAAGAGCCGGAAAATCGCATTTCTCATTCCTTTAGCACGCGCCACGGTAACGTCCTAAAAGTAAAAATTTACTCGTTTGAATCAGGATTGCATCGCGAAATCAAGATTTTAGATTTTTTCAATTTGTAATTGTATGAAGAATCAAAGTTTGAGTGGTTTCATTGACATGTGTGTGTGAGTGTGTGGGTGTGTGTGTTACTCTCTGCTCGGCTAGACAGGTATGAAATCAGTTATTCAGATGCCAGCGTTTCGACTGACCTCAGTATGCCAGTATTCCGTCAGTGTTGCCAGATGTACAGCTTTGGGCCGTATATTTCCCAGAAGAATCAATGTAAAAAAATCCAACTTTTAACCGCAAAAGTGGCAACACTCTTCAGCTCTCTCACGGTCATTGGAAGGAGATAAAAAATACTTGATTTGGTAAAATTGCACTCCCCCCTCTCTCTCCTTTTGAGACGCTTCCATGGACTCAGTTTGTTGTCACTTCAGCTCTTTCAATCGAACGGCCGAACGACGCGGAATCAACTTCGAGACGCTTGGTTCAGGTAAATCTATTCAATCGAGGAAAGCATGGTATCACCTACTCATCTCTATGCTCCATTTTTACTCAAGATCTGCAAATTTTCGTTCTCGTTTCCATTTTTTTAATATTATATTATTGTATTTTGCTGGTGCAAAATATGCGTACAGCAATGATCATTCCTTTTTAATTTCTTTTATTTTCGTGTCAGCACTCACATGTATCAATATAGACAGATTGAGTTTTTGAATTTTATTTACAGTTCATGGGGGGGAAAAAAAAAAGCCTGCATTTTTTTTTTGCTCGTACTCGAACAATTCGCCAGCTTGCTCGAGGTAGACGTATATTTTAAACCTGATACGAAAAGAGTGGTGATGGGGGGGGGGGGATACAGCATCGCCTTAACTGTCGAATCCTTCGAGGTCATTTGAACGAGACGAAGACTTCCAATGAAGTTGGTAAAATCGCACTTTATTTTTGCTCTTTTCGAGTCTTAGTAGTTCTTCGGCAGTTCGGCACTTTCAATCGAGCGACGAGGAAACTGCACACCATCGCTTTTAGTAGAAAATCAGTTTAATCGAGAAATGTATGACATTTCACTTATTTTGTTAACTCGCGGTGTTTACTCGTGGTCTTAAAATTTTTCCTTTTTCGTTTTCGTTCAACTATTATTGTTTTTTTTTTTTTTTTTTTTTTTTTTTTTGTGAGCACAGCGATCATCATTAGACTTTTTTTTTTATTTTGTATGCTTTTCGCGGACGCACTCCTTACTTTTTTTCTTTAAATTTTTAATTTTAGTCACAGTTGGTAAAATTTTACAGCCGCCTGTATTTTTTTTCTCGCTCTTGAACATTTCATCATCTTGTGCAAGAAAGACGTGTTTCTGAATCGAATGCTTTATTTGATGAGAAAAAGAAAAAAAACCCAAAAAAAGTCCATCGTGACTTTTAATTTCTTCGAATTTGACGGCTCTCATTTTTTTTTTTTTTACGTTTGAAAACCTTAAAACATTACTAGTGGTCAAACCTCTTTGTTAAAAGATTCGTACAACAGTTCTCATATCGTTTCAAGATTTATATTACTCTACTTTGTGAGAGTAGCTTTCCTTCTCGCTGAATCTTCTACTATCTTTTCAAATAATTTTCCTGCTCAGTGTGTTTTATTCATTTATCAACAGCTTTTGACTTTTCGGTCATTATGAAAATAGGTAAAGATATAAATACGAGATCACGTCGCACCAAGAAAAACATAAATATTTTATAACTCACCGTGGTTGAGGCGAAAGAAATAAGTAAACTGAATTCCACCTACCCTTAAGAGAACAGTCCTCGAAGAAAAAATAAAAACCCACGAACACTTTAAAGAAATAAGAAGAAGATGAAAAAAAAAAAAAAAAAAAAACAATCTTTCATTCGCTAACATCTGATGCTTGTATATATAATCAACTCGTTTGACAGAAAAAAGTTCAGTCTAGAAATTCATCGCACCACTCATTTTGTGTGCTCATGTCTCTGAAGTGTTTTGAAAAAGACTGAATTACAAATTCCGCATCGTTTTGACTGACCTCAGTATGCCAGTATTTCGTCCCTCACTTTACAACAATTCCTTTGCTAAATTACGTCTGTCGTGGTCTTAAAATCCTCTTCTTCACTGCACACCACTAAAATTCCACGAATAGTTCTTTTTGTTTTGTTTTTTCTTTCAAAACTGCGTGTTCGTTAAATTTCAGACCTATTCGTTAAGAATTCTTGAATCAGTGTTTTTTTGCTCTCCCCCCCCCCAAATCACTTTCAACTTAATCTTTATACACAGCTGCAAATTATTTTAGGAGCAGTTTTCTTAAATATTCAATTCAGCGCAGTTCTCTTATCATATAGAACTTCTTATGTTTGCTCAGTCTTGTTTATTTTTTTTTCCAATTATTATTTTTTTCTTTAACCAAAACTTGTGGTGGCGTTTTGAGAACCTCCCTTTTTCTGATTCATTGAGACGTAGAGGGTGTTTCTTTTTAGTCAGTTTTTTGTCCTTGCAAATCACTGCGATCGCAAAAGGTTTAGGAGCTGAACCCCTTATCACACTCGGTATGTGTTTAAATTGGTTCTGATAGTTGAGAATTCTCACACATGGCGTTGCTCGAGCCATGCAACAACAGCAATGCTAACGCCTGTAAATTTCTATAAGGCGTTAGCATCGCCTTTGCGTTAGCATTGCTGTAGTTGCATGGCTCGAGCAACGCCATGTGTGAGAATTCTCAACTATCAGAACCAATTTAAACACATACCGAGAGTGATAAGGGGTTCAGCTCCTAAACCTTTTGCGATCGCAGTGATTTGCAAGGACAAAAAACTGACTAAAAAGAAACACCCTCTACGTCTCAATGAATCAGAAAAAGGGAGGTTCTCAAAACGCCACCACAAGTTTTGGTTAAAGAAAAAATAATAATTGGAAAAAAAAATAAACAAGACTGAGCAAACATAAGAAGTTCTATATGATAAGAGAACTGCGCTGAATTGAATATTTAAGAAAACTGCTCCTAAAATAATTTGCAGCTGTGTATAAAGATTAAGTTGAAAGTGATTTGGGGGGGGGGAGAGCAAAAAAACACTGATTCAAGAATTCTTAACGAATAGGTCTGAAATTTAACGAACACGCAGTTTTGAAAGAAAAAACAAAACAAAAAGAACTATTCGTGGAATTTTAGTGGTGTGCAGTGAAGAAGAGGATTTTAAGACCACGACAGACGTAATTTAGCAAAGGAATTGTTGTAAAGTGAGGGACGAAATACTGGCATACTGAGGTCAGTCAAAACGATGCGGAAATTTTTAATTCAGTCTTTTTTAAAACACTTCAGAGACATGAGCACACAAAATGAGTGGTGCGATGAATTTCTAGACTGAACTTTTTTCTGTCAAACGAGTTGATTATATATACAAGCATCAGATGTTAGCGAATGAAAGATTGTTTTTTTTTTTTTTTTTTTCATCTTCTTCTTATTTCTTTAAAGTGTTCGTGGGTTTTTATTTTTTCTTCGAGGACTGTTCTCTTAAGGGTAGGTGGAATTCAGTTTTCTTATTTCTTTCGCCTCAACCACGGTGAGTTATAAAAAATTTATGTTTTTCTTGGTGCGACGTGATCTCGTATTTATATCTTTACCTATTTTCATAATGACCGAAAAGTCAAAAGCTGTTGATAAATGAATAAAAAAACACTGAGCAGGAAAATTATTTGAAAAGATAGTAGAAGATTCAGCGAGAAGGAAAGCTACTCTCACAAAGTAGAGTAATAAAATCTTGAAACGATATGAGAACTGTTGTACGAATCTTTTAACAAAAAGGTTTGACCACTAGTAATGTTTTAAGGTTTTCAAACGTAAAAAAAAAAAAAAAAGAGAGCCGTCAAATTCGAAGAAATTAAAAGTCACGATGGACTTTTTTGGTTGATTTTTCTTTTTCTCATCAAATAAAGCATTCGATTCAGAAACACGTCTTTCTTGCACAAGATGATGAAATGTTCAAGAGCGAGAAAAAAAAATACAGGCGGCTGTAAATTTCACCAACTGTGACTAAAATTAAAATTAATGAAAAAGAAGTAAGGAGTGCGTCCGCGAAAAGCATACAAAAAAAAAAAAAGTCTAATGATGATCGCTGTGCTCACAAAAAAAAAAAAAAAAAAAAAAAAAAGACAATAATAGTTGAACGAAAACGAAAAAGGAAAATTTGAAGACCACGAGTAAACACCGCGAGTTAACAAAATAAGTGAAATGTCATACATTTCTCGATTAAACTGATTTTCTACTAAAAGCGATGGTGTGCAGTTTCCTCGTCGCTCGATTGAAAGTGCCGAACTGCCGAAGAACTACTAAGACTCGAAAAGAGCAAAAATAAAGTGCGATTTTACCAACTTCATTGGAAGTCTTCGTCTCGTTCAAATGACCTCGAAGGATTCGACAGTTAAGGCGATGCTGTATCCCCCCCCATCACCACTCTTTTCGTATCAGGTTTAAAATATACGTCTACCTCGAGCAAGCTGGCGAATTGTTCGAGTACGAGCAAAAAAAAAATGCAGGCTTTTTTTTTCCCCCCCCTGAACTGTAAATAAAATTCAAAAACTCAATCTGTCTATATTGATACATGTGAGTGCTGACACGAAAATAAAAGAAATTAAAAAAGGGAAAGATCATTGCTGTACGCATATTTTGCACCAGCAAAATACAATAATATAATATTAAAAAAATGGAAACGAGAACGAAAATTTTCAGATCTTGAGTAAAAATGGAGCATAGAGATGAGTAGGTGATACCATGCTTTCCTCGATTGAATAGATTTACCTGAACCAAGCGTCTCGAAGTTGATTCCGCGTCGTTCGGCCGTTCGATTGAAAGAGCTGAAGTGACAAAAAAACTGAGTCCATGGAAGCGTCTCAAAAGGAGAGAGAGGGGGGGTGCAATTTTACCAAATCAAGTATTTTTATCTCCTTCCAATGACCGTGAGAGAGCTGAAGAGTGTTGCCACTTTTGCGGTTAAAGTTGGATTTTTTTTTCATTGATTCTTCTGGGAAAATACGGGCCCCAAAACTGTACATCTGGCAACACTGACGGAATACTGGCATACTGAGGTCAGTCGAAACGCTGGCATCTGAATAACTGATTTCATACCTGTCTAGCCGAGCAGAGAGTAAACACCACCCACACACCCCCACACACATGTCAATGAAACCACTCAAACTTTGATTCTTTATACAATACAAATTGAAAAAAAACTAAAATCTTGATTTCGCGATGCAATCCTGATTCAAACGAGTAAATTTTTACTTTTAGGACGTTACCGTGGCGCGTGCTAAAGGAATGAGAAATGCGATTTTCCCGGGTCTTGCTGACAAGTCGGCCCCACTATTCAAAACAGTGCCCCTTTTATGCTCCTACCGTAGTGTGCTGTACGATCATCGAATTGGAGACCGCATAAAGCATAAAAAGTAGGTGATTAAGGATGAGAACACACCAGTTTTAAAACTCCTCACAGTAACGCGTTCTGATGTGTTCAAAGAAAAAGTGTGGCTCAAAGAAACTTTTTTTCGTTTTGGCTTTAATGTTTGAAATTTAAACAGGTATTTTTACTTTTACAATTCCTTAAAAAAAATTCTTCCTCTGTAGGAAAATGTCACTTTGAAAAGTACATTCCTATTCTTTATTTTTCCCAAATTTTTGACTATTCTTTTTTTATTTCTTTTTCAATCATACCTGCGGATGGTCGCCCCCGTTCTTTTTAGCCACGGATTTTTTATCATCACAGATCCTGCATCAAAACCTCTCTCCCGTCCTACAACGACGGTTGGTACAATCATTAGATTGTGCAATACCTAGTATTGTTATCCTGTCATTAGATGTTTTTTAAATGCTTGGGTACTGATGGTGGAAAAAAGTGATTCAACGTGTTCAGGCCGGTCTTGCATTTTTTTTTTTTTTTTTTTCTTTTTAGTTTTTTTACTTTGTTTTTATTTCTTTTTCTTTTTTAATTGAGAGTGAGGGATCATTTTTGGTTTCTTGCGTTCAAATTACGAGCCTCATTTATTCTATGAAAAATGACAAAGAAACAAAATGATTCTGAATTTGAGTTTTGACGTCTTTTTTTTTTTTTTTTTTTTTTTTGTGAGAATTAAAAAATTTATTTTTTTTTAGAAAAATATTAGCTCGTGAATTTACAATCAAATCAAAAGTGCATAAATTAAATAAGTTTTGTGTACTGTGTGTGTATACCATGCCTAATGACTTGTAAAAGATTCGGATTTTGTAAATAACGCTTCAACACAGAGATCCACGATTATGAACTTCTAAGGAAGGTTCGCTTCTCTTTCTTTTAAAACGCAGTAATATTGCATGTTTTTTTTCCCCCCCCCCCTCTCAGTGCCAGTACGTCGGTTTAGACATTCAGTAGAAAAAAAAGAAAAAAATGGATGATAATCACAGCAGTTCAAAATCTCATACTTCCGTCGATTAAATGTCAAAGAAAAATAAAGATAAGTGTTTTTTAAGTTTTTAGGTTTTTTTTTTTTTTCTTCCTTTCTTTCATGAGGAATAAAAACTTCGTTTCGTTAGAAAAATAATAGCTTGTAAATCTACAATCATATCCAAAGTGCATAAAATGAAAGAGTTTTTTGTATACCTGCTTAGTGATTTGTAAAAGACCCGCTTTTTGAAATAATGCATCATCACAGAGATCCACGATCATGAACTTCATAGTTAGGTTCGCTCTGCTTCCCTCCCCCTCGTAGCAAGTGCAACGGATTAGAGACTCGGTAAAAAAAAAAAAAAAAAAAAAAAAAAAAATACCGTGTATGATAAATGCAGTTCCAATTTTCTTGCTCGGACGAGGACAACTATCAGTGCCACAATCGCATCGATAGCACCAATTCCCCCCCCCCCCATTTCTTCAACTTTATTTTAACTTTATCTCCAATCCTCTTCAGATACTTTTGGATCAGTTTTTTTATTTTCAATTTCGCGCAGCTCTCCGACCCTATAGAAGTTCTTCTTATCCCTCAGCCCTTTTTTATTTATTTTTTTTAGTTTTTTATTGATCTATTAAATTTTCATTTTATTTTTCGGGTTAACCAAAACTTGTGGTGATATCTTGAAAACCTCATTTTTTTTTCTTTTTTTCTCCAAATCACTGATCACAATACAAAGTTTTAGGTTTTAAACACCTTGCTGCAATTATTCTGTATTAGCAATGGTTCAGATAAATTAAATTCTCAGCTCCTCTGTCTTTACTGAATTTATCTATTTCAATTCAGTGCAAAAAAATATTTTGCTATATTTTTTTCTTTCTTTTTTTGTGAAACAAACAAAACCAAAACTTGAGAATTTTTTACGGATCCAGCAACAGTCCCATAATAATCTTCTCTTTGGTCACACATACCGTTCCAAAATCTTGCTCGGAAGAGGACAATTTTCGGGTGCAACAATCGTATCGAGAGCACCAAATTTTTTTTCCCCCCTTTTTTTCTTCAAATTTATTTTTAAATTTATCTCCAATCCTTTTCAGATACTTCTTCCTTCAGTTTTATTATTTTCAACTTCGCGCAACTCTCCGATGGTAGAGAAGTTCTTCTTATCCCTCAGCCTTGTTTATTTATTTTTATTATTTTATTCATTGATCTATTAAATTTTTATTTTTTTTTTTTCATTTTTAAACCCAAAAATTGTGGTGATGTCTTGAAAACTTCACTTTTTTTTTTTTTCTCCAAATCACTCATCACAATAGTTTTTGGTTTTTAACACCTTGCTGCAATATTTCTGTATTTAAATGGGTTGGATAAATTAAAATTTTCTGCTCCTTTCTCTATGCTGAATTTTCCATTTCAATTCAGTGCAAAAGAATTTCACGATATTTTTTTCTTTTCCCATATTTTTTTTTAAACCAAAACCAAAACTTCAGCTTTTTGGATCCAGCTACAGTCCCATAATAATCTGCTCTTTTGGGCACCCCTACCTCCATACAGGTAACAGCACTTAAATTTTGAACTAACGGATCTTTATTTTTGCCATTATTATTATTTTTATTATTATTTTTTCTCTAGAATTTAAAAATGTATCATTTTTCTCCTAAGGAAGGTTCCATGGTCCTGAGACACGCTTACAAAGAGCTAAGGGATAGTTGGAAGGTGCCAGTTAAGAATCTGACACATGCTTTTGGTGGCAACCTCATTGTAGTCGAAATTAGCGCTGGATTGAAGACTGATGGAAAGAGGGTTTTGGAGCACAAATTGTAGAAGTTGTGCCATAAAAGTTGGATCAAATTGGGTCTGCCATACTACCGTTCTGTGTAGGTTGCTTTAGTTGTTTTTTCTTTACTTTTTTTTTGTTTTTGTTTTTGTTTTGTACTTCGTCATTTATGTGTTTTTTTTCTTTTTATTTTTAAGTCTCTCTCTAGCGAGGGTAGTATCCGATTCCGTTCCGTTTTCCTAAATCGAAGATTTGTGGTTCTATCTGAACATCATCAAGAGTTCGAATCTCATCAATGTTGATGCAGACAGAGATCAAATGTTGATGCTTGGACGATGACAACTGTCAGGGCAAAAACACATCGGAGCACAAATCCCCCCCCCCCTTTTTTTTTTTGCACTTTTTCATTTTTTAATTTAACTAATTCTATTAAAATGGAGCTCTATGGTCCTGGAGACGAAAAAAGTATAAGCAGCAGCTACCTGTTTCGGGTGACAAAGGCATAGAAGGCGAAATTTTGCGTGTCATCGAAGACTGAAAAAGAAGAGGAGTGGGACAATCAATCTTAAAGGATTTTAATTGAAAGATTAATTGGATCTTTTGTAAAGTGAGTAGTGAGTAAGAGTCTTTTTTACTTCCTCTACATGATTACTGAGTTTTACTTACAGTATTTTTTTTTTTTATTTTCCCTTTGTATTTCCCAGTTTTTCCCAAAGTACATTATCATTATCAAAATTATAATTTTATTTTCTCCAGCGGACAATTTTTATCTGATTATAATGCCTTTTTTACTGGGCTGTATTTACGCCAATTGAACATCATATGTGTTTTTTCTGATCAGGTGCAAAGAATATGCCTGTCATGTATAAATTGAAAGACAAAGGTAATCATAACATACAAGGAGATTTTACTCAAAAATGTTTTTTTTCATCTACCGATTAAAATGGAAAAAATTAAAAAAAAAAAATGAATTTATAGGTATAATCGTAGTGTGGTGGGGTTTTTAAAATTTTAAAATAACGGTGCATTTGCTGATATAGCAGAAGAGTCTTTCCTTTTTTTTTTTTTCCCCGCGATCTCAGTTGTGATAAACTATATTTCCCTTGAAACTTCTTCTGCTAATTGCAAAAAAATTATTATTTTTCCCCTTCACGAATATGCTGTTATTTTTTTTCTATTTCTAGTTGCTCTGGCGAGAAAATAGATTGAATGTATGTTTCAGTGAAGACTCTAATGCATGCTTTTGGGATGTCAGTCACATTGAAGGGGAAATGGCGCTGGAATGGAGAATGTGGAAAATGGGGCTGTGTCATGACAGCTGGATCAAATCGGATGTGCCCACTACCGTCCGGTGCCGGATACTTTAGTTTTTTGTTTTTTGTTTTTTTTTTTTTTTTTTTTCTTTTTTTTAGTTGCTCTGGCGAGGAAAAAAGATGGGATTTTCCAGTGAAGACTCTGATGCATGCTTTTTTGGGATGTCAGTCAAGTTGAAGGGGGGAAAATGGCGTGGATTGGAGACCGTAAAAAAAAGGGGTTTTGGGGCGTTCTGGAAGCTGTGTCATGAAAGCTGGATCAAATCGGATGTGCCTACTACCGTCCGGTGCAGGATGCTTTAGTTTTTTTTTTTTTTGTTTTTTTTTTTTTTTTTTTTTTTTTTGTTTTTTTTCTTTTTCTAGTTGCTCTGGCGAGGAAATAGATGGGATTTTCCAGTGAAGACTCTGATGCATGCTTTTGGTATGTCACTCAAATTGAAGGGGAAACTGGCGCTAGATTGGAGACCGTAAAAAAATGGCTTTGTGGAACGTTCTGAAAGCTGTGTCATGAAAGCTGGATTAAATCGGATGTGCCTACTACCGTCCGGTGCAGGATGCTTTAGTTTTTTTTTTTTTTTTTTTTGTTTTTGGGTTTTTTTTTTTTTTTTTGTTTTGTTTTGTTTCTTTTTTTTAGTTGCTCTGACGAGAAAAAAGATGGGGTTTTCCAGTAAAGACCCCTGATGCATGCTTTTGGTATGTCAGTCAAATTGAAGGGGAAACCCGCGCTGAATTGGAGACCGTAAAAAATGGGGTTGTGGAACGTTTTGGAAGCTGTGCCATGAAAGCTGGATCAAATCGGATGGCCCCACTAGAGTCCCTATATGTAGAGAGTTTAAAACAAGAGGGGAGTCAACTTCTGATTTGGGCGATGAATTTTAGGCTCTACGGACGCCGCCATTGGATGCGATTTTGCACTTTTGTTTTGTTTACCAACGGTCTTTTACAGATAAAAAAAGTTAATTTGTGACGAACCTGTTAAATTTTTAAACATAATGCACCACAAAAATGTCCATAAATCTCAAAAGAATCATTAAAAAACGTTAATACATGTCGATCAACAAATGCAGGGAAAGATTACATCGTTACAAAAATTAGCGGATCTGTAATCTTTGCAGTGGAGCAAGACACAACAACGGCCTCAGAATGTAAACAAATGTGCAAAATCGCATCCAATGGCGGCGCCCATGATTTCTCTTGTCTTAACTCTCTACATATAGGGACTCTAGTGCCTACTACCGTCCGGTGCAAGATGCTTTAGTTTTTTTTTTTTTTTTTTTTTTTTTTTTTTTTTAGTTGCTCTGGCGAGGAAATAGATGAGATTTTTCCCGTAAAGACTCTGATGCATGCTTTTGGTATGTCAGTCAAATTGAAGGGGGAAACCCCCGCTGGATTGGAGACCGAAAAAATGGGGTTGTGGAACGTTCTGGAAGCTGTGTCATGCAAGCTGGATTAAATCGGATGTGCCTACTACCGTCCGGTGCAGGATGCTTTAGTTTTTTGTTTTTTGTTTTTTGTTTTGTTTTGTTCCTTTTTCTAGTTGCTCTGGCGAGGAAATAGATGGGATTTTCCAGTGAAGACTCTGATGCATGCTTTTGGCATGTCAGTCAAATTGAAGGGGAAACCCGCGCTGGATTGGAGACCGTAAAAAATGTGGTTGTGGAACGTTGTAAAAGCTGTGTCATGAAAGCTGGATCAAATCGGATGTGCCTACTACCGTGTACCGTCCGGTGCAGGATGCTTTAGTTTTTGGTTTTTGTTTGTTTTGTTTTTTTTTTTGTTTGTTTCATTCTTTAGTCGTTCTGGCGAGGAAATAGATGGAATGTTCCAATGAAGGTTCTGATGCATGCTTTTGGTATGTCAGTCAAATTGAAGGGGAAACCCGCGCTGGATTGGAGACCGTAAAAAATGAGGTTGTGGAACGTTGTAAAAGCTGTGTCATGAAAGCTGGATCAAATCGGATGTGCCTACTACCGTGTACCGTCCGGTGCAGGATGCTTTAGTTTTTGGTTTTGTTTTGTTTTGTTTTTTTTTTTGTTTGTTTCATTCTTTAGTCGTTCTGGCGAGGAAATAGATGGAATTTTCCCAATGAAGGTTCTGATGCATGCTTTTGGTATGTCAGTCAAATTGAAGGGGAAACCCGCGCTGGATTGGAGACCGTAAAAAATGTGGTTGTGGAACGTTGTAAAAGCTGTGTCATGAAAGCTGGATCAAATCGGATGTGCCTACTACCGTCTACCGTCCGGTGCAGGATGTTTTAGTTTTTGGTTTTGTTTTGTTTTGTTTTTTTTTTTTTTCATTCTTTAGTCGTTCTGGCGAGGAAATAGATGGAATGTTCCAATGAAGGTTCTGATGCATGCTTTTGGTATGTCAGTCAAATTGAAGGGGAAGCCTGCGCTGGATTGGAGACCCTAAAAAAATGGGCTTGTGGAACGTTGTAAAATCTGTGTCATAAAAGCTGAATCAAATCGTATGTGCCATACTACCGTCCGGTGCAGGATGCTTTTTTTTTTTTTTTTTTTTTTTTTTTAAATGTTGTTTTTTTTTAATTTTTATTTTTTTAATATGTTTTTTGTTTCTTTTGCATGTTTCCCCTCTGTTGAGGTATGATACTGGTTCCGTTCCGTTTTCCTAGATCGAAGATTTGTCTTTTAATCTGAACATCATCGGGAGTCCAAATCTCATCGGTTGTCCGCAAGGCTGCATATATACATTCAGAGAGCAAATTTTCATGCTTGGACTTTAACAACTGTCGGGTGTAACAATCGCAACAGAGCACCAATCTCACCGTTCGTCCCCCCCCCCTTTTTTTGTGAAATGCACTTTGGCATGTTGTAAACTAACTCGTTTCTTTCCCAATCTAGCTCCATGGTCCTACAAAACGAATGAAAATGATGCACTGCTGCTACCTGTTTTCGGAGACGAATGCATAGATGGCGAGTTTTGCATGACATCCAAGACAGTGGAAAAGAAAAGAAGTTGGGATGCATATCATTATTTTTTGTTTGATTGCTTTTTCTTTAGCTGCTAATTTTATTCAGTTTTTAGGTTTTCTATGGGTGTTTTCAAAAAGGCAGCAGTTAACTTATTTTTTTATTTCTTCAAAATATCGGAGAACTTAGCTTGTCTTCTACCAATCGATAAGAGAAAAAATGTAAAATTAAAGAAATAATAGGTAATAAATGTAGGGTGGTATATACTACCCGGGCATCGGGCATAGTGCCATCATTTTCTACCTACTAGTGTCAATACCGTCTCCTTTATTAAATGACAAGAATCGCCTAGTTTTGTTGAATCGACTTGCTTAGCTCAAAAGATACGCGCGTTATTTCTACATAAAACCCCTTCAATTTCAAATGATGCAATTCCGTGACGGGCCTCTAAACTGAAGTGGCTTTAAAAAGAAGTAGTATTTCAATATGCTATTGTTCCTCTGATTTTCGTCCGATTTCAATGAAATAAAACGTTAACCAATCCTTATACTCTCTTGAAAACATGTGTAGAATTAGCAGTTTGATGATCAGATCAAAAGTGGCAGCCAGAACAATTCGAAAGATATGTCGTGGTGAAAAATGTCGACCGACTTGAATGAATAATCTTTTTCTGGATCAAGAGACCAAGAGATAAGTGCCCGTTTTTTTGAAGATCGATGTGGGAAACAAGAAATGCTCATGCATGCGTAACTAAGGTCCATACCTGTACGTGAAAAATATAAAGCCCACAAAAACCGGATGAATAATGAATAAAAAAAAAACTTGGCGAAACAAAGCTAAAAAAAATGTAAACTTTCTAAAATTAAAATTAAATAGTAATAATAATGAAAATGTGCAGGCAGATTTTAAAGCCGGATTATCTGCGTTGCTGCTATAGTTTATTACGAACGTTAAAATTGTAATCGTCTCGAGTCGAAAGTAAGGCCAGTGCTAACCCATTAATGGGCGGTCCATTCCAATACAATTAATGCCTCACGATTTTGATAGGATTTCTCTCACGTGCGCACATAAACAATCAGCTCCTCATATAATAGACTATAAAGGAGATCTATTGGAACATCTTTGTTATGAAGTGACGTCATTCATAAGGTTCAAGTTCTTCCGATTCGATTACGATTCGAACGTTCATAATCACCCCCGCAACTTCACCAACAGCGCAACGAGAAATTCTCCATCTCTCTCTCTATCTTTCTTTCTTTCTTTCTTTCTTTCTTTCTTTCTTTCTTTCTTTCTTTCTTTCTTTCTTTCTTTCTTTCTTTCTTTCTTTCTTTCTTTCTTTCTCTTCTCTCTCTCTCTCTCTCTCTCTCTCTCTCTCTCTCTCTCTCTCTCTCTCTCTCTCTCTCTCTCTCTCTCTCTCTCTCTCTCTCTCTCTTCTCTATTAGAACATTCATGTTCGACAAAGATAGACAAGGAGATAAAATGTCCTCCTTTTTTGGTTTTCCAACTCATACATATGAATTCATTTCAAAACATGAAACATTTAATGTACGTGTATTCTGCCAAAATTCTGTACTAAACTTTGTTAATCGCACTCTGTTAAAAGTTAAAATGTCTCTCAATAATCTATCTTCGTTGAGCTATCTTTTAGTTAACTATATTTCTCTTGACTCGTGATATAGCTCTTTCGGCTTTTCTGAACGTGTGATTTCAAGAACTTTTATCGTTACGATAACGTTCATTCTTTTGGCAACACAGGACTAACAGCTTGGTTATAAGACGAGGCCTCATCAGGAAGCGGATGTGTTGGATCAAAGCCAGTGGCGTAGTGCGTAATTTGGCAACATTGCAATAATAATGACTATATTTAATCCGTGTAAACTCATGAAAAATGTAAATTTATTGGGTGCTCGGCGAACTCACGCAAAATCGATCTTTTTGCATAAGTTCGAAAATATTAAATGTTGTTGTATGACAGTGATTATTCTCTTTCTTGTAACAGAACTTTACTTCGCGCAATGAAAACGGTCACAAGTAAACGTGTTTTTTTGATTTTAGAGAAGCTTCTCTCAGTGCGCCCCCCCTTTTATTGGGCAGCCCTCAAACCTTTAGCACAATGGGGCTCTTGCAAACTTTTGCTATAGGGGATTGACCCCATAAAAACCATAGGGGGCATAAAAACCTGTAAAAATGACGATGAGTACACTGAAAAATCACGAAATTCACTCTCAGAATCGGGCTTAATGGCGGAGAGACGCAGGTATCATGGGAGATTCCTATCTAAATTGAGACATATCTCTGTGTTTCCGTAGAGAAAGTGACATAATAGACAGGGGCCTCCCATGATACCTGCGTTGAAGCGCCATCACGATCTTGCCGTTATAGCAGTTATGTGAGTTTATTACTGAATTTGAGTCTTTCTTAGTGTGATTTTCGTGATTTTCGCTGGTCTTTACATAAGATTGAACTATTTATTTGCTTATAGCAAAAGTTTGCAAAAGCCCCATTTCGAGAGCTGTTTATCTCATTCAGGCCACTGCTGATTGCTTGACAGCAGCACATCACTGCTTTCAACTAAGCCTTTTCCTTGTAGGTATTTTGGTTGATCATTCACCCGAAGACTTTAAAGAAGATCACACATGAATACGTGATCCAACATCTTAAAAATTAAAATAGCTGCAAATTCTCTAGCTGCACGGGAGAGTAAAATATTTGAAAATATTTACACTATCATGGTGCATGATTTGGTCCCTTCGCTCGATGATGGTAAACTTGACCAGACTTCGTGTTGAATGTAACAGTTTTAAGGTAACTGTTCATCCCGGACCAAATAATATGTTGTCACTTGATGGCTCTCGTCGCAAATGGTTGGTGAGCACAACCCGGCAAAAAATGAATCGCCCAGTTTGGTCCTAAAAACGTCCAAGACGCTTTTAGGACCAAACCGGGCGATTCATTTTTTGCCGGATAACTGATTACTATTACTTTCAAAAGAAAGTATCCTGGTAGAAATTTTCTTTATTCCATTCCTCAACCAGTTTTTAAATTTTGGCAGTTTTCGCAGGTATTTCAGAGTCTAACAACATTCCCACTTGAAAGTATGCCTTAAAAAAAGCTAACACTCTTTGAAAAATAAGAAACTCAAGGACCGTTTCGATGAGAGGAAGGTCTTTCTTTTGAAGGTCATAGTACACATCATTTAATGTCCTTCGGGGACGGTAAAGCCACAACGCACAGTGCTTTGAGCATATGGGAAATTTATCAAAACTCATAACTTTTGAATGAATGCAGATAAATGTATGAAACTTGGTGAATCTTTAGGTCTTGACAAGTACTATCAAGCGCCGAGACCAAAATTTCATTCCCTCGTTCGATTTGGGGGAAGGGGGGGGGCTACATTTTTGAAAATATGATAGGTACGAGTAGTGTCGCGTTGCATCTGGCAACACAGCATTCAGTCCGTTCAAATACATGAAAAATACAGAATTTCGAATGTTGCGGTAACCCTTTCGGATTTGACCTTTGATACGCACTTAAATGGACGACATGCTGTGTTGCCAGATTGCAATGCACTCTAATTTAATATTGGGCACTCAACTTGCAGCACCCTCACAATCAGATTCCGCGTATGAGAGCATAAAGAAAATCAGCTTAGAAGGGAAAATGAGATTATGCTGTGATAAATGTACAACCCATTAAAAAAATTATTCTTTGTATTTAAATTTGTACAAATTCAAAGGGAGGAAAAAACTGGCAAGAATTTAATCATAGACTATAATTATCATAAGGAACCGTAACACAAAATTGAGGGGGGGACAGTATTTATATGATTCATAGCCAACAATAAAGAAATAATTTCAGACTTCTACCATTACTAAAAAATTAAAAATCAAAACTACTTAAATATGAAATCTCAGAAATACTGAAAAATTTGTTTTTAAAGATTTCACAGCAGAAAAATAAAATATTATTATTTAAAGGTACATTATATTTACAAAACTAATATGTAACAGCATCGTATTCAAAGACACGGGAGCTTTCCTTTTTATTTGTACTACTTGAATTATTGAGGGTGTATTCTGATACGACAAGATACTATCATCTTGAATGCGTGTTTTCTAATTTTATTTTTTTTAATTTTGCACAAGTTGTCGTTTGGATGCTAAAAGTAGATCATATTTTATGATAAAATCAATAAGCAAGTCGTTGCTTTGATTCACTTGCAGTCGGTGTCACTGCCATTGTGTAATCGCACGCCTAACTTTTTATGAAATCGTGTAATTTTTGTCATAATTCCAAAAATAGCTCGTATAATGTTGCAACGCTGGATTGACTATATTTAAACCTGTGTAAAAATATCGATTTATTTTCAGTGAGGCACCGCGCTTCACTTGAGATCGATTTTCTCACATAATTACGAACGTTATAAAGGAAAAAGAGGGCGGTTGCTGGATCGCACCAAGTCACTGGCAAAGTGTGTAT
This sequence comes from Trialeurodes vaporariorum, assembly GCA_011764245.1. Lineage (NCBI taxonomy): Eukaryota > Metazoa > Arthropoda > Insecta > Hemiptera > Aleyrodidae > Trialeurodes > Trialeurodes vaporariorum. The sequence goes on from VMOF01000369.1 coordinate 47,685,958, forward strand.
GTAATTCCTTGTTAATTCTTTTCTTTTCTTTTCCTTCTTCTTATGAGGAGACTTCCGCCCCTCATAATAGCACCTTTCTTGCAGAGCAAATCAGGTCTTACCCTCAGAGAAAGATATAGGAACGTGCTACATTTCTTAAAATTTTTCCTTGATCTACTCCATTGCTATAGGAACAGTGACGTCGCGTGCGATCTGGCAACGCTGCACTATTTACATTTTAATGCATGGAAAATATCGATTTATTCGAAGTGCTCGGTGCAATCTCTCGAATCCATATTTAGCAGTGGTTTCAATTGACGAACTACAGCATTGCTACACTGCACGCGACTCCACTGGCTGCAGGGAGCCAAAATTAAGATGAAAACACTGCAGAGGTTGGAGCAGTAAAGGGTGAATATTTCAAAAAGCGCAAATTTGCGCAAAAAAAGCGACTTATCCTCTAAAAGTACAAGCTCTAAGGAGTCATTTTCTGGAAAGAACCCGAGGGGGTTTTTTGGGGGTATTTGAGAAAAGTCCTTTTGAAGTTGGTACATGCGACAAATTTAAGAGTTTTTATAGGGCCATCTTGATGACACCCAATGACAATGTTCAAAATTAATGAAAAATTTTATAATTACAGAAATGGGCGTAACATACCCCTAGTAAATCGACCCATGTTCGATAAGTTCCAAAAAATAAAATTTCAGAACATAGTACATGCTATATGAGCTGGTCGAACAGCACTGAGAATGGCCGCAAAAATACACGATACTCATTACATAAACTTCGGTCAACCATTTTGTTGTTAAAATCACAGTTTAACTTTTTATCAGCGATTGTTTAGTGACCAGTAGACCCTTCTAATCATCTTACAATGGCCAAAAACCCCCATCTTAAATGGTGATTTTTGAGGGTTTTTACCATTGTTCAAAGCACTGTGCAACGTGGCGGCGGCGGCGGCGTAGCGTGCAATTTGGCAAAGTTGTATTTCGTGTATTCAAACTCATATTAATAATCGAATGCGAAGGATTGCACCGAGCACCCAAAATGTCGATCTTTTCCATGGGTATTACTTGACGAACTAAGACGCTGCCAAATTACTCATTACGCCACTGGTTTAATCCGATGTGTAGCTATTGATGCATACGCACCAAGACCATTTATCATTCTGGTAAATGCTATCATGTATTTTTTCCTTGGTCACTTTTGAGGCACCGATTGGAGAAGTATGCAATACAATTAATGTAGAAGATTTTGGCGCTCGCCAAAGAGTATGGCAATTGAGTATGATAAACTTCACCAGACAGAAGGTATAGACCAAAATATTCGGTTTCCTCGTTTTATCGCAAGTCACGCTGGGTTTGCCATACTTACGTGAAGTTTACCATCCTTTCTGGCCAGTGCTGAAATCTCATGTGCGTTTGGTTGGTTCTCTTTAATGCTCGGCACGGCATCAACCTTTTACGTGGTTTTAAATGGACACAGTGCAACGTTGCCAGGTTGCATACTAAATGCAGTGTAGATTCTTTTAGTAGAATATTTATTTACTTAAAAAAATTAAAGCAAAAGTTTGCGAAAATTCTATTTTGAACGTGCAGAAAGCTGCTGATTGAACTTGTAGAAAAATAATCATTTCTAGAAGGAATGGGACGGATTAAAAAGCCGTTGTATATGGTTATGAATATTATATAATTTCTGTGAACCTCCTTAACACTTAAAACTTAAAACTTAAAAGTTACAAAAGATCAATCCGCAGTTATAGTTATAGTGGAATAGTACAAAAGTGAAAAACTTAGCAACGCTTTTAAAAAGTTAAAAAACATTCGTAAATTCACTGAACGAATAACGAATTTTAAATGAACGGACAATATTTCATATAACGTGAAATGTTCATACAAAACATACAAGACATGGATGGTGTGCATCAGTGAGGAAACGAAACTCCAACAATGAATCGTGCTTTGCTTTGGTACTAGAAATCTACTTGATGGATTTACAAACGGTGCGCAAAGCAATGTAAAATTAGAAAAGTATAATTTCGTGAAAGAGAAAACTGCAATAAAGCGAACATTTCTGACAAAGTTACATCCTTAACTATCAATTCTCATATTTCAAAATTCGTAAACAAATGAAAAGGAAGTAATTTAAGTCATAATCTTTAAACTTATAGAACCGAGATAAAAAGTTAAGTACATTACAGACACGCGTGTTTTACCTATAATACTTTAATTATAATCATAATTTTAATTATAATAATAGTAAAGGAATAAATAATTTGATAGAGATAAAGCTCCATAAAGTTAACGTTTGATAAAATCTTGTCTATTCAAAATTAATTTATTGTACTTTACAACAGTATACTAGTGGGAGCAAAGATGTCTATGATATGTGTTTATGAAACAGAATTTCTAAATTTGTCAGTAAATTTAAACATTTAACATTGCCTGTAAGATGAATGGAAAAATAAGTATATAATTAGACTCAAAACAACAGCCCTGATTGGATGAAACGCACCCGTTACATTTGTTGGTTGGATTTTTTTCTTCGGAAATTGCATATAGCGCGCGTTGCTAGAGATCTTCGCCCCCTCTAGTATGTTTAAACGGTAGGGTGTAAATGCCTCGTTTTAATTGTAAGTTTTTAAAATTACGAAAAGCTAGGAATATGCAATTTATAAGATAGTAGTATCAAATTTAAAAATGCTTTGCACAGTCTCTTGAAAGATGACAATTATTTCTTAATTCTTGTAAGAAGTTTTTATATAATATTTCAATTCATTTCTCATCCAAGAAAAGAGAAATAAGGGGGAGTTACTATAAGGAATATCTCATTTTCTGTTCTAATAGCTTGGGAGCCCAGTTTGGAACTTTTCATCAACCCTTCTCGGCCAGTTGTGGCAGCGTGCTATTTGGCAACGTGGCATTTTGTCCATTTGAACTCATTGAAATGGTCGAATTCGATGATCATCACCAATTCCTAAATAGCTCAATATTTTTCGCGGGTTTTAATGATCCAAATGCAGCGGCGGCTCGTGCAATGTTGCAAGAATGTATTATCTCCATTTAAACCTATGTAAAAGAATCGATCTTCAGGAGGTGCAACTGCACCCCCAAGCTATCGATACCTTTGCATAGGTTTAAATGGAAAATAAGCATGGTTGTCAAATTGCACGAGTCGCCACTGTCCAAATGCGATGTTGCCAGATCCCACGCCTCGCCACAGTGAATACAATTTAATATTGACGTGAATGATGGTGGCGAATTTTTATCTTGAATACAATGCACCTTGAGTCATTTTCTGAATTTAATACATGACAAGCACGCATAGGTGTAATGAAGCACAAGAGGCCCCCGAAAAGGTTAGATAAAAAACAAACAAATATGCAAGATAGCCAGATTGCAGGCGCGTGAAAATTCAACTGTAGCATATTCCACTCATTTAAACCTATCAATTATGATATTTATCTATTTAGAGTATTCGGAGGTGGGTCGATTCTTCTCTATAGTAGCGTGCAATTTGGCAACGTTGCAATTTCTCCATTTAAATGCATGGAAAAGGATCGAAGTTTTGGGTGTTCGGTGAACACCTTTGAATTCGACCTTTGACATGGGTTTAAATGGATACAATGCAACGTTGCCAAATTGCACGCTACGCCACTGAATCGCAGGACTCATTCCATCTTTTTAATTTTTCCTTTGAATATACAGGTTGAAAAAGGATAAAATATGGGTGTTTTATCCCTTCATCTATCCTTGTCTAACGTGCATATTTTTATGGAAAAAAAGAGAGAGCAAGACCGTTAAGAGACTGTCAAATACCCAGGAATAGAACCACATCGTTGCTCATTCTGCCGCGCCAAGGAAGGGAGCCACCGTCGTAGATGACAAGTGTTATTTACGCTGTTTTTGCATTAACGTGTCTGAAAGCGTGAGTAAGGACCCAATTTGTGAATGGAAACTCCGACTCTCATTGCAAAAACAGCGAAAATAGTGTTTTCTTCTTGAGCGCGGCAGTTTGTTTTCATCGTTTCCACAGGAAAGTAAAGATATGGCAGTTCAGTATTATTATTTGGCACATGAGAATAATAGTTTTTATCGATAGTTTCAGTGATGACGTCACACACACGCCTCTGCCAATTAGATACTAGCTTAGTTACACTTTAGTAGAGGCCTGGTAATTTCGTATTTTCAAGTTATCTATGCATCATAAATGCCGCAACAGGAAATACCTTCATTTATTGAAGTATGCAATTTCAGCGCACAAATGCATTGCTTATTGCATACACTCAAAATTGAAGGTGTCTTGTCGTCTAAATCGAAGGAGAAAGTGAGGTTTGTAAACGCAAATTATTCATGTCTCAACAAACCAGCCAATCAGTGTCAGTTATAATTCAGCCAATGAGAGTACGGTTGATAAATCAGTCGACCAGATTCGGATTTTATGGCTTAGTGACGTCACACTAAAACCGTTGATTGAGGACATTGTTCCAAAAGAAGAGCCCGTATAATGTAGGGTTTACTCGCGGTAAAAAATTACCACCGAGCTAAAATTAGGATTTCTTTGAAAGACCATACACCTGTTGTTATGAGCCCTTCTCCTGATATTGTCCTCATTCAGATTGACTCTGATGTCTGAAATACTTTACAACGTTCGATAACATTATTAATTAACATTCGGTCGTATCGACCGAATGGAAGGAAGCCAATGACACAGGCCGAATGCATAGTAAACGCAAATTGCCCTCCGCTTAGGCTGCAATACGAGTCAGTCTCCATGAGTTGTCATCTTGCTTGACGTAACTCAATCTATCTCCGATGGTCAGACCGAAAGATTCGTAAAACTCGAGCATATCCGGCATCAGCTTGTAAGCGACCCTGCAAAACGAGCACAAAAAAGTTATGAGGCAGTTGTAAAAAACTTACTTTTATCCTCGGAAAAGTATAAAAATATGCAATAAAATAGCTATCAAAAGTCATTTTATATCATCTTAGAATCAGTGAATAAGAGTAATTTTCAAGCATCAAACATCATCTTTAAAATAGACTAATTGACACTCAAGCAAAACAGCAACAATTATATTGATGCTATAAAAATGGTGGCTTATTCATTATATGCAGTGACATGGTGAAAACTGCGCAATATCAGCCCTTTGTTTTGCACGTAAGATGACTTTTTGTATACCTGTTGTACAATGAAGGATACACAGATGATGTGATCAAAAATTAGTGCCCAAAACATTAAAGTCCAAAAAATTAGGTCCAAAGAAAGAACGTCCAAAAGTAGAAAAGACCAATATTAAAATGTCCAGAGATTATAGGGCAATAAAATGAAGTCCGAAAATTTGGAATGTCAAAGGTGCAAATGAACTTTGCGAGCGGTCAATATGCAAATATATCTGAACAGTTACTTACTGAAAGTTTTGACGGACAATATGGACAGTGGGCATATTGTGTGCATTGCACACCATTATTCATCAACCATTTCCCTGAGAGAAGGCAATTTTTATTCAAGCTGGTAGCTGATTGCCCTCAGATAAGTTTCAACAATAAGTAGGTTAATCAACTGGAAGGTAATTTTTTCAAATCACCTGATGGATTTCACAGGAAGATTTATTTTAAGCTTTCTATAGAAGACAAGAATACAAACATTGTACTGGAATAAGTCTGTTCATTAAATATGAACCTTTGGACATTTTTTTGGAGATGGATTTTTTATTTGCGGACATTGCGGTTCATTGGACATTAGAACGTTTGGACGAAATAACATTGGACGGAAAGATAACTGGACAAATAAAATTATGGACGAAAAAGTTTTGGAGGTAAAGGCTGTGGACATATCATCTGAAAACCGAATGAAGGACAGCTGCCCTTTGTTTTGCTTTTTTTATTTGTCAGGTGTGAAGCATCCCTCCCCCCCCCCCCCCACCATAAAACCGTGATTGATATCCAAAAGAATCATTGACTCTTATGTATACTTACACGTGATCAGGTTTTCCGAGCTCTTTGTTGTGTTCTTCGACCTCTTTCAACAGCTGATCGTGCTGATTCTTGAGATCCCTCCACTCGATCTCTGTGCCCTGATGACAGATGTGAGCACGGATTTTGCAGAACAACGGCTCCCGCTCGAAGATATCAATCCAGTTCGACTCCTCCAGACTTTCCACTCTACCTTCGATCCTCACCTGAAAAAGCACCATTCTTCATTAGTAATGTGATAAAATTAGAAATGAATTGCCATCTAAGGTGCTTTCCGAATAATAAGGCTTTAACAATAAGAATTTTGAGGTCAAATTGACAAATTCTGATCAATTTTTAGACGGCCTATTCTTTCATGAACGACCACGAACGGCCACCAAGCCCCTCGTTAAATCAAAGCTGTCGTTTTGCGTATAATCAATGCTATTTTTCTATTCACCGATGATTCTACCGGTTGAGAAAAGATTACACAGTTCAGTTCTGTGTATGACTGTAATGCACGAAAATACTCTAATCTGTAATCTTTCCTTAATCGGTGGAAACCGTTACTTAATTGAAATAGCCGCAAGTTTTTTAAAGTCATCGACCACTCCACCGGTTGAGCAAAGATTACAGATGCGAGTATTTTAGTTCATTACAGTAATACACTGAACTGAACTGTGTAATCTTTTCTCAACCCGTGGAATCATCGGTGAATGGAAAAATAGCATTGATTATACGCAAAACGGCAGCCATGCGTTAAATATACATACACAAAACGGCATTTTTATGTCAAGAGCGGGCATCGTTATGTTTGCATAATTTATCGTTAGAATCAATGCCTCAAAGTTGCCGTTGCAAAAAATCCATAATAGATTCATTATAGAACCATGAGCGAATCCATAAATTTTCCATCAATTTGGCAACCATGAAGTCATCCCATTTGAACGTATGAGAAACAATTGATTCTTGAAGGGGCTATGGCCATTTTACTAACCGATTGTTTCTCATCATTCAAATGAGAGTAATACACAGTTGCAAGGTTGCTGGATCTGCCTTTGCATAGAAGTACAAAACTGCGTGAGTGACCGACCGTCTGTATGACGTCTTAAAAGAAGAGAACTAAATTTAAAACGTGAGAAAACACCCTTGAGCGCCGCGCCGTTAGAAATATTTAGATTTAAATTGGATGAATAATAATCGGGGCTTATTTACAAATCTTCTCCCCAAGAATTGAAAAAAAAAGAAGAAAAAAATAAAATCCACCTCTAAAAAATCATTTGACAAAAAAAAATTTCCGGAAAAAAAATTATTCGACAACGGACAAATAAATCGGTGCACAAGCCGATTGCCACGCACGGTCGTACGTACCCGCAGCAATCATCACTATCATCCGTTCATCGGGGAACCGGTCGAATACCATCAACGGCGTGGACCAACGGCGAGAGTGCGAATTCTGGCGAAACTAGTCAACCAGGGTGTTCAAATGAGTTAAAAACTTAAAATGGTATGATGCAGTGAGTGGTTTTGATTTAACCCTCTAATAAATTCCGAGGGAATTCCTCGTCTACTCTACGGCTGCTCTGCTTTTTTGTTTTTTTGTTTTTCTGTTTTTTTTTTGTTTTTTTGTTTTTGTTTTTTGTTTTCTTAAAAAATTTTATTGAGTGATAAAAAATTCGCTTTAAATTAGTTCTCTCCTGATCTGTGTCACTGAGCCTACGTTGAAACAAAGACAAAAACTATGTTGAATTATTGCTCCGTATTTTTTATAAAGAAAAAAAAAAAGTTTTTTTTTTTAGTTTCCACCAGGGAGTTTATTTACATATTTAACAAAAACAGAAAGTAATACATCATTTTACTGGGCAAAACCCGTCAGGAGTTTACTGCCCAAGAAACAGCAGTGCTGAGATGCTGCTTCGAGTATGTATATTTTTATTGACATTTTTCAATTTACCGATGGTTCCACTGGTTGACTAAAAGATACCACAGTTGTCATTCGCTATCTGCATTTTTTTGAGTTGGTCGCTATATTTTAATGATAATATAGGGGGGAAATTATACACTTACTTGTCTCGAGAGACAGGATTGGCCTTTCATACATAGCCATAAGAATGACATTGCACAGTGAGGGTTCTCCGCCTGGAAAAAGCCACAAGAAAAATAATGAAATCAATAAGTGGAAAAATTGAGCAGTGAAAGATCCACGGAGTTTGTCCTCCTCTTTAATTCCCTATTTTATCAGTTCAGTACTCACTGAGTACTACTCAGGTTTCAAAGTTACATGAAGCATGGACGATTCCCTTTCCTTTTCTAACGCAAGAATTCAAATGGGCGGGAAGAGAGAAGGACATATTTCCGGACCCGTGGCTTCCACTATATCTGTATAGTGTTTAAAATTCAGTATAATCGAGATACTGACCTCTCTTTCAGATCGTTCTGAATAAATGCGTATTCTACCCCAAGTGGCAAAAATTGGCTGAAAATTCAAGGTTTTGCGAAAGATGACCATAAAACGGCCACATTGCAGGGATCATATTTTTAACGTAAACGGAACTTTTACGGGAGGTTTCAGAGCAGTTAATTAGAACTTTTCCGGTAGAACCGCAAAACAAAACGGGGGAAAACTTCAGGATATAAACCTTTCATATACATATTAACTGGGTCTGCCTCAGAACATTTAAATTTGTATAGCCAGAAGCTTCTTCAAATTGTTGGCATTTGCAAAATAATGTTTCGTCGGGTGCCTTCAATTTTAGGAATTGGCAAAAAGAACACCTCGATCGAAGTAGGGATAATTAACTGCCCATTTAATTCAAGGGGACTAGTGAAGGTTTGTTTTCCTGGCCTAGTGGTAAAAGGGTTCATTATTTTATTTTTGCCTGTTTGGTAACTCTAAACTGAATTATTTGAAGTCCCTCCGGACGGAAAAAATTTCCTTTGAGAATCCTGATTCCACCAGTGGCGTAGCGTGCAATTTGGCAACATTGCAATTCCTTCATTTAAACCCATGAAAAATATCGAACTATTGGGTGTTCGGTGAGCACCTTTGCATTCGACCTTTTACATGGGTTTAAATGGATACAATACAACGTTGCCAAATTGCACGCTACGACACTGGATTCCACGTATCTCTCCACTTTTTAGGCCGTATAATCATTCAGCTAATATGAAAGTACGACCAACTAACCAAGTCTTTGGATTTTTTGCTCCTGTTATCAGTCATTATAACAAAACCGTCTTCGTCTAATCTTCTAAGAATTAAAGTTCTGTTGCTGACTCGTCCGTCCCTGAAACATAGAGAAAACAGTACAACATGTAATTAATATAACCCTTAAGAGAACGATGAGATTTTATTTGAAATGGACAAGACATGTAATAGTGTGTTTCGGGGGAAAAAGAGGTCGAATAACTTCCTGGACAAACTTGTAATGTGACAGGAAAATGTGATCTAATCAACATTTATGAAATTAAGATTTCGGTGAAAATCAGTGCTGTGAATGTATTGACCGTGGCACACAATTCTTTTCAAAGTTCAAGGTTTAAAAACTGGTAAAAAAAAAAAAAAAAAAAAAAAAAAAAAAAAAAAAAAAATGCCTCAATTTTCTCTAAATAAAATAACTTTGGTGTTGCCTGGAAGAGCGTCAGATGCATTTTTCGAGCTTTAAGCTTTGTTGGCTTACAGATGACCAGGTCTGCTCGAATTTTCCCTCTTGAAACACAATGGTGATGCCTCGGAAGGACGCAAAGGGCTTTTTAAGGGAATTGTACCATGTTGAATTTTTGACGGCCCTGGGGCCGAAAAATGTTGGTCCGAAAAGGTCAAACTACATTGGTGGATGGTGAGGATGTGAGCATGCTAGTGGATAGTTTACGACCCCACCAAGCATTTTATCATGTACTTTTTCGGACCAACATTTTTCGGCCCCTGGTGAGCAGAATAAAAGTTGAGTACGAGCAGCAAGACAATTTGCCCTCTAAAAATAACATTGGCGCTACGGAAGATGTTTATAGCAATGCACCTTGTTCCGATTTGAAGACCTCAAAGGAGAACAGATCTGCTCGTAATTGAATCTTCCCCACCTACATTGGTCTTGCCCAGGAAGAACACATAAGGGATATTTGAAGAGCCTTGCACACAGAAAAAACAGAAAAAAACACTTTGGTAGCGCTGACAAAACCTTTGGTAGAAAAATGACCCAGCAAAAGACTTTAGTTGAGCCAACCAAAGGTTCTTTAAGCTTAACTAAAGAGATTTTGCTGGGTGAATAAAAAATTTGGTTGGCCCAACTAAAGTCTTTTGCTGGGTCATTTTTCTACCAAAGGTTTTGTCAGCGCTACCAAAGTGTTTTTTCCGTTTTTTCTGTGCACTGTGTTGGATTTTTAAAGACCCATAGTGTATAGAATAATAATGGTTAGGTATAATGTGATGCTAAATTTATCAAACGGATGCGATTGAATTTCAATAGGATAAATTTAGACACTAATCTAAATATGTACTGAAAAAATGCTAACTATAAGTATTTACTTGAAAGTATGGTCAAGACTATAAACATTCATAGTTTGACCATTTATAAAATAATTAAATCAACCCCATGCTGTTTTTAATTCAACTATTTTAAATGGTATAAAAATCTTGACCATACTCCTAAGTAAGTAAATACTTAAAGTTAGCATTTTTTTCAGTGTGATTAAAAGGTTTATTGTTTATATTTTGAATTTGAGATCATCGGTCATGATGGCCAACGAATTTCCAAAACTCACGTACTCACAATTTTTGTTTTTTTGTTTTCTTAATGTTTCTGAGAGGTTTTTTTACAGTAAAAAAAAAATATATATATATTTAAAAAAAATAAAAAAAACTTTTAATCGCCCATAACTTGCTTTCTAAATTGAGTTAGGATGTGCAGATTTCCTTCAGAACTTACTTTCCGGCCGTGGACAATGATAAAACGTTCGCCATCAGATTGTTTGGGTTGAGTTGAACGTGATCGGCGTACCAAGATCTGAAGAGTTCCATTGGATGTTTGGTTGCTGGTTCTATACGGTGTAAATCGGAATCGGTAGGAACAAAGTTTGGATCAACTTTCTGAAATTAGAGAATGATAGATAGAACTAACATGCGAAAAAGAACGTCTAATAAATTCAAGTGCATGAAATGACGGAAAATAAACTTCTCTTGTCGCTGGGATAATAAGTGTGTATTTATGCGAGGACGGAGATGCTGGGTCAGGCAGTGGCGGCTCGTGCGATTTGACAACAATGGTTCCCCTCCATTTAAATCTATGTAAAGCAATCGATTGCAGGTAAAGCGCTGTTTCACTGTCAAATCGATTGTTTACCATAGAATATATTGGAGGGAAAACATTGTTGCCAAATAGCACGAGCCGCCGCTGGGGTCAGGTCAATGGCGGCTCTTGTAATTTGGCAACTTTGTAATTTCACCATTGAATCTTGTCTAGGTAAAACAATCGATTCTATCAATCTCCTCAAGAACCTATAGTATAGCATGCGTTCAAATGGAGGATTAACACTAAGTTGCCAAAACGCGCACAAGCAACCGCTGGTCAGGATATAAAATACGCAGCGCTTTCAATGAAGGTCCGTCTGATGATGACTTTCCGATAACAAGCTGCATGACATTGAAATGGGGAAGGGGGTTGCACTAAGGGGCAGGGGAACGTTTACAAAATTTGTTGATCTACTGGGCTGATAATGGCTTGGTATCAGACGGTGCATACGATCCAGTGGCGATGCGTGAAATTTGACAACGATGTACTTTCTCTATTTAATCTTACTGAAAGAATCGAATGCTTCGGTCATCGGCGATGACCAGATGTTTCGACCTTTCTAATGTGTTTAAAGGGGGAAAAAGAAACGTTGCCAAATTGCACGCCTCGCCACTGGTACCGGGTACGATCCTCTGATGAACGTAGGTAAATGTTGTGTCCCCTCGCTCCTGAATTTTGTCAGCAGTGCAGTTATTGGCGGTTATACAGGAATTTTTCTTTCTCTCTCTCCGGCCATTTGAACACATGCGTTAGAAAAAGATAGCAGAGGAGCGATCAGGTGACTTTAGCCCCTATCTTTGTCCTTTTCTAACACATGCTTTCAATTAAGAGGAGAGAGAGACAGAAAAATTCCTGTATCCGAATTGAGCCCCAGGTCTTGAACAAAGAGAGAGGTATGTTTCTGTGTTTGTTTTTTCTCTTTCTTTCTCTCTTTCGATCTCTTCTCTCTCTCCCCCCTCTCTCTATCTATTTTTCTTCTGATCTGACGAAAAAGTTAGAATAATTACTTTTTTTTCGTCATCGCAAAGGCTTAATGACTCCAATTATCATATCTTTATAGCTAAATCATTTTTGGGCGCAAGCTGACACGTTTTCGGAATTTTTGGAAACTGTCATGGTTTTATGTTGAGCCCGTATGGTGCCCGATACGCGAGAACCTGAACATTTAATAAGTTTATATTACCTTCCTCTTTTTTTCGCTTTTTTTTTTTTTGGTTTGATTCTTTTCCCCGCCCCACCACTTTTTTTTTTTTTTTTTTTTTTTTTTTTTTTTTTTTTTTTACCATTTTAGAACAGCGACTTCGTCGTAAATCCTGCCGAAAGCAAAGACGATCCGAAAAATCTGATCGATTGACCTGCAATTTTGGTGTCAAGATTCAAATCACTCACCGTTCATTTCATATACTTGACTGAGACCGACGTCATTCATGACGTCAATTGAAATTGGATTTTTAGGTTAACATGGCTGCGGGGTGAGACTCCCCCCTTCCCCGACATTACAATTCATAGTTATTTTCGCATACTTAATCCACCTTTCACCAAAAGAAAGTGCCAAAATGTATGTATTTCTTTTCTTTTTTAATTTTATTGTTCGTGGTCAGTTTTTGAAACAATCTTCACTTCTATAGTAAACCAGTTAGCATCCCATGCCTTTTTTGGTACTAGTGCGTCATACAATGCTCAGTGGAGAAGCGTGAAATTTGGCAACAATGTAGTTTTTAATTTCACTAAAAAATTCGAACGCTTCAGTCATCGGCGATGACTAGGCATTTCGACCTTTCTAATATGCGTTTAAATGGCGAAAAAGGAACGTTTCAGGGATTCAGGAAATCCCCCGAAGATCACTTATTTCACGTATATGTTGAAATGGAGAGAATCTGTTGTTGCTACATTGTGCGTGCCACCACTGTTTGTTCTATTAGCTAGGCTGAGCGCGTTAAGTGTGAGTCTACAATGGGTCTGTTGCAAACTTTTGCTACAACGATTAAGAGTGTTTAATCAAACGTAAAATCGGCTGAAAAGTCCATTGGTGGCATCAGAAAGTCATAGAATGCAATAATAAACTTACAAGAGGCGTTTAATTAAATCCAAGATGGCGGTAAAATATCGAGCAATTTGTATGCATGCACCACGAACATCCAAGGATAGCCAACCTCACAATATCGATCACAACCAATCACAACATAAACAAACACATAACCTCTACCTCCAGTGAGGTTGTCAAAGTTGGCAATCCTAGGATGTTAAAGGTGCATGCATACAGATTGCTCGATATTTTACCGCCATCTTGGATTTCATTAAACGCCTCTTGTGAGTTTATCATTGCATTTTATGACTTTCTTATGCCACCAATGGACTTTTCAGCCGATTTTACATTAGACAAAACACTCTTAATCGGTGTAGCAAAAGTTTGCAACAGACCCATTATGGACCTTTTAATTCAATTTTTTGCGACAAAAATTAGGAGTATACAAACTCCCACAAATATCAACCCAATAAAACTACAATGAACTCGCAAAGGAACTTCAAAATTCACTCCTAAAGTAAAGCGCGCATTCAAAATTGGCAAATTTAAACAGAATGCTCACAATTTCTGCATAGTGTCGCGCAAATGCAATTCATAACCAAAATCTGAAACACCAAAATCCAATCCAATCCTGTCCAATCACCGGATTGGTCATTGAAAGATATTATTTTCCTCTCTTGAGATGTTCTCGTGAAAAATTATAGTGGCAATGGTTGAATGGCCACCTTTCCCGTTCCAGTGGTTTCAGTCTCCCAACCGACGAAAGTCTATACTCATAAGATTCTGAGCAAAATTTTGAAACGCCTTCAGAGCGGAGGTTATACAATGCCAAGACAGTCGTGCATTATAAATTGCACACCAATTAATGAAGCATTATCACTGGTTAACCTGAGCAAGAGCTGCACAGGTCACTCACCGAAGACATTTTTTTTTTATATTTCAATTTTGTTTAAAAAAAAAAAAAAAAAAAAAAAAAAAAAAAAAAAAAGTATTTCGGTAAGTATTTTAAGTCCGAACTTTAAGATATAAAGCATCAGAATGATTGTGGATTATCTTCTAAAATATCTAGTTGATTCGACACGCCATACCAATATGATTTTACGAGAAATGTTGGAGAGAAGGCGAGTTCCAGTAATTTTAATCAGAACTTTACTATCTGAATTTTACCTCCGGACATTTTAGTTTTTCACGTGAACATTATTCTTCAGAGGGTTAGTGACTCTCACAACTTCTCAGATAAACTTAGTGCATGGCGGCCCGTGTGATTTGACAATCATGTATAATTTTTCCATTTAAACTTAGGTAAAACAATCAATCCTTGAGGAGGCTGAAATCCTACTGAGGGATCGATTGTTTTACATGCATTTAATTTGGAGAAAGACACTGTTACCAAATTGCACTAGCCGCCAATGGATATATTAATTTAAAAGTCCCTCTATAACGAGTTCAACGATAAATCCAGTGGCGGTTTGGCATCAACGTAATTTTTCCATTTAAACTAACTTGGGTAAAATAATCGATTCTTGAGGAGGCTGGCAGCCTCCGGAAGAATCGATTGTTTTACAGTGGTTAAATGGGAAGAGGACTCTCTGTTTCCAAATTTCATGCCGCCACTGGATAAATCCCGATCCCAATTTTTCAATCATATTCGATCATCTCAACTTACTTGTTGAGGAAGCCCAGCGGACGAGTATCTGACTGAGTTGAACATAGCAGGGAGCCTGCTGGCTAAACGTAAAGCGTGTCTTTCAATCTGAAACAAACAAAAAATGAGCCATTGAGCAAATATTCATTGAATTTACTATAAATAAAATTATGATGCACATCTAAGAACATTGATCTTAAGAGTCAATCATTTTTAAAAACCAGGATAGATTCAAACATGATGCAATAAATCGGTGAAAGGAAAGTAGGGGGAATCTCCAACACTGGCGCAGAGGTTATTTCAGAAGTGTAAGTGAGCCCAAACCGATAATCTTGGGAATGGCCCAACGTTATTTCTCACATTACATAGTAAATATGAATGAAAGTAAAGTTGAGCGTTAGTTCATTGAGAAACGCTTTAAAATCAAAAAGTCTAAGTCATGCACAGAAAAAGTTTTGATTTGGAGGAAAAGGAAATTGGAAATTCTTCAACGGTTATCGATGAGGTGCGCTTTCACATTTCTGAAACGAGCACAAGCAACTTTTATAGTATTATATAGGGAATCTAATCAGACTCACTCTTTAAAGCTGTGCGAAATGATATAAATGCTGAAGATTATGAATCGCCATAAGCAGATGCAATCTGCAATCTTGCAATCTGGCAACCGAACATTCTTCCCTTTTGAAAGTATGATAAACAATCGAACCTTGGAGTGGCTGTAGCACCGTGACTCATCGATTATTTCTCATGTAATCAAATGGTAAGAGAACGATGTTGCCAGATTGCTGGACCCGCCAATGACCATAAGGTATAAGATAAAGTGGATGAAAAGATTGATTGACATTAATTTCAGTCTGTATGAAATAATTATTTAGTCGATCTATCGATTTTCAATATTAATGATCACAGTAAAAATGTCGAGGCCTCGAGGCCGGAGAATCGACAATTGTCGAACCCCAAAACTTTAAAAGTTTGCGTTACATAATAGACACTTGCAATCATTGTTATATAAATTTTTAGACAAATGAATCGATGCCAAATTGATAGAGCAACAAAAGGAAAAAAAGAAAAAAATGAACCGCTTACGTAAGGCTTTACGTAACCTAACGCTCAAAATAAAGAAAATTTTACGATCATTGCATTAATGTTTCCATAATCAAATCTATTCTTAGAAACATATTTTCTGGGCACGTCCACACTTGTTTGCATCGCGCAAAATTAAATTGGCAAACCTTCTACATGGTTTTTAGAAAAAAGAAATGCATTTCTAAGGTAGTGAAAATCAACAAGATAGAATTAATATTTAACACTGAAAAAAATGAAATTACTAAACAAGCAATTAAGTTTTGTAAAATCAGTAAAATAAAGCACATGCTAATTTTACTTGTTATTTTCGGTGAATCCTACAAAACTTATGGCTAATTTTACGATTTGAACAGTAAATTCTGCTTAAGTTTTAGTAATTTTTCTATTTGGATTGCAAATTTTTCAATCTAAACAGTACATTTTACGATCCAAATCATTGTGACTTTTGCATATTACATGGCTGTCTTGGCGTGACAGCTATACGACTTGCAAAAATTACAATGCTTTGAATTGTTAAATTTACAATCCGATTGGTAAAATTTATGATCCAAATTGTAAAATTAATCAAAATTAAGCAAAATTTACAATCCAAAACGTAAAATTAGCTATATGTGTTGTAAATTTTACGAAAAATGGCTGGTAAAATTAGCCTTTGCTTCATTTTACTGATTTCACAAAACTATTTTTTTCAGTGTAATGCATCAATTTAATGCTATTAGCCGATGATTCCATCACCGGTTGACCAAAAGATTATACAGTTCAGTCCAGTTCAGAGTATGGTTTGTAATGCACGAAAATGTTCTAATTCGTTATCTTTTCTCAACTGATGGAGTCGTCTCTGACTTTAAAAAAAGAAACTAAAACAAAAAAACTTTCGGATATTTTTTGATAATTCAACAAAAGTCCCACCGATCTGGCAGCTCTGCGTTTTGTCCATGTAAACCCGTTCAAAGTATCGATTCGAGGAAGTGCGATAATAGTTCGACCTTTTCCATTCATTTAAATGGACGCAATGCAGCATTGCCATATTGTACGCGACGATTCCACCGGTTGAGAAAAGATTACCCGGTGCAGCTAAGTGTATGAATGTACTGCACGAAAATACTCTGATCAGTAATCTTTCCTCAATCAGTGCAATTGCCGTTAAATTATTAAAATACCCACAAGTTTTTTAAAGGCATCGACATTTCCACCGGTTAAGAAAAAATTACAGTTGGGAGTATATGTTCGTGCATTACAGTCATCGGCTGAACTGAGCCGTGTAATATTTTCTCAATTGCGGTGGAGACTTCGCTAAATTGAAAAAGACCATTCATTTCACGCAAAACGGCAGCTCTGAAACTAACTGTGAGTCTAACGAATAATTTCCAAGGTCATGAGATCAGAGTAGACATACTGGAAAGAGCTACGCCTGAATTGGAGCGTTGAAGAAAAAGGTTACCATAATAAGTTGAGTCTTTAGGCGAGAAAAAAAGACTCATAACCCATTTTAAATACTTCGGGAAAGCATTTGATCCGCAAAAGAAAGAGAAAGTATATTCTTCCCTTGGAGGTAATAAAATGTCACATTCATAGAGCTAATACTGCGTAGAACTGAATTATATGCTCAAAGAAACGCAGGAATAAATTAGACCTTTCAAGAATGCTGGGATTGAAATGTATAAAAGAAGCTTTGTTGCTTGTGATTGGCTGTAAGAGGTTGCCGCCCCGACTGATTTACAATACCACCACTCATAGCAGTTTGAGTAAAAATATGATAAGGTCTGATTGGCTGGTGCTGAATTGGACAAGGAAAAAATAAACGCCCAAAATAAACGAAATACTAGTTTATTGCTAATCTGTTTTAAGTGCGTTGCAAGCCTTTTTTTTTCGCAAGCTGGTCGCGCCACAAACATTTCCTCAACCTTAAAAAACAATGCTAGAATCACGCCGAGACATTAATCTGAATTATTTTTGACGGCAAAATATGCCAATAAGAATTGAATTAATCCAGGAATTAACATCGATTGAGGAGGTAAAGAGAAAGTGCCCCCCCCCAATTTTCTCCCGCTAGAATTCGGTAATCTTCAGTTTAAGTACATGACTTGAAATGAGAGGGGAAAATATACTGACCAGTGGCGTCGCGTGCAATTTGACAACAATGTATTCCATCCATTTACACTCATGTAAAAGATCGAATTCAGGGGGTGCACAGTGCACAAGGAAAATTCGATATATTTAATGAGTTTAAATGGAGCAGTTGCATTGTTGCCAGGTGTCACGCGACGCCACTGATACTGACACGACCAAACCCAGGGAAATTAAGCGGTCA
Organism: Trialeurodes vaporariorum; assembly: GCA_011764245.1. Classification (NCBI taxonomy): domain Eukaryota; kingdom Metazoa; phylum Arthropoda; class Insecta; order Hemiptera; family Aleyrodidae; genus Trialeurodes; species Trialeurodes vaporariorum. Next base: position 47,704,247 of record VMOF01000369.1, read on the forward strand.
CCAATCAATTTATTCATTTTATTCAATCAGGGATTTTTTTTTGCGATGAAATGTAGACAAATTTACTAGAAAGTTATCGATGAGATATTTTGCAGGGAAATTCCTCAGGCGGTTACCTGGCACCTAACTTTCCATTTTCTTATAGATAAACGTTCGTTCTTTAATTTGACACACAAGTTCAGAAACATAAAAAACGCAATTCTTGGCGGGACTTTGGCATGACAGATACCGCGACTAAAAACTATACCATGTCCGCGCAACATTTATCTGCATTCGTAAAACTTATTTGGATTCGCGCTCAAAATGTTTGTACCATGCGGAGAAAAAAAGGGTTTAAACAGAAAATAGATACTGTAGCTCTAGCGGGTAAAAATGATAATATTTTAAACTGGGAAGATTGCTGGAAGAAGAGCTCATGAAACATCAGTAGTGGTCTTCCAAGACATCATTATAAGATGGTCTAATAAGGATTACTTTCGAAGAGTACAGCTCACGTTTTTGAGCCTTTCTTGCGCCTTTGAGCCTTTTATTATGAGGAAATTAAAAAGGGAAAAAATCAAGCTAAAGGGCAAGGTAAAATTATTTTTCTGGAAGCGAATCAGATCTCGATTATCCCAAAGGACAAACCAGAAGAATTTTTCTTTTTCTTTTTTCAAGCAGTTTCAGTGTCCACCATACTCCACTAGGGGCTAGGGCCCCAAGGGCAAAGATGAAAGAGAAAAGATAAGAAGGCAATACAAAATACAGAAGAATCAAATCCATGTCCTTCCTAGGTGACAAGATTTGAGTCCATCAACTCTTGTCATCCCGGCCGGGATTCGAACCCGGGATCTCAGGAACGGAAGTTTCTTTTGCTGCTCCTCGTTAAAGTCTCCCTATTAGCAATAAACGCCACACGACGAAAAACGGATGAATGACGATCTAGCATGCACATTTTACTCGATGGTACGTCGTTAGGTATCAACAAGAATTATAAAGTTTTATTAAAATCCTCCTTACACTCTTATACAGCGTATTTTCGATCAAGAATCAGGAAGTGGCACGTAGTTTTTAATGGAGATCACGAAGTTTCAGGGCGTCATGTCACACCTTTCGTTAATTACAAGCTCTTGATGAGTGGACTATTTTCGTTTTCCAACAAACACATCGGTACTTCCCAACTAGAGATTACTAAGCCAAAAAGATATGGCAAATCCTATCCCCGCCATATTAGAAAACCGTTAATCGACATTTCGTAAAAAACGCCTTCAAACAGGCCGTGATACAATACGGCGTACCACCTGGTGGACCGCACTTTTCGTAAACATTGCTATTACTGCTGCTTGTGGAAATAAATTCAAGGCGCACACAATTTTCTGAATTTTATTACTTTACAAACACGTTGACAAAATGGAAAATGTCAAGGAAAAATTTGAACCACTAAAAGAACCACTAAAACTTTAATCAAAATTCATTTACTGGTAGCCGAACGCACTTCGGTTACTTTCACACGGAAAAAAACTACGCTGAAAATAACCATACGGATACCTGATTTTGGCACCTGCTAGATGTTATGGTAATGTTAACCAGAAGTATGCGATGTTTTGACTAGGTACTAGGTGATGTCACCTGGTTGCAAGTCGAATTTACTCAAAGTATCGGTAAATGTACCATACTTCTGATCAAGTTTACCATAACATCTAGCAGGTGCCAAAATCAGGTATCCGTATGGTTATTTTCACTAATCTTTTTTTTCCGTGCAGAATTGTTTACAAAAATGGTCCACCAGATCGTATGCCAGTTTGCATACTTCGTAGGAGTTGATCAACAGTTTTGAGCAGTTCTGTCATATCTCTTTAGCCCTTTACTGCATGATTTTTTTTTTTTTTTTTTTCAATAAAATATTTTTTTTTTTTTTTTCAGTACAATTTTGATCCTTGAGACAGGGAAAAATAGTGAAACAATTCTTTCCATTATATTTCAATGGTAAAGAGCCTAAATATTAATTGTTCCAAATATAGTCTTACCCGCATTTAGGTATCCATGTAACTGAAAATAAAGTTGTCAGGCTAAAAAAATAAAAATTAAAGTAGTAAAAAATAAGTTAGTAAGTTTCAATAGTTGTTTTTTTTTTTGTATATGGTACCCCTGCGTTACACCCAAACATAACAATGAAAATCGGAAAATCTCCATCAGATTTTCAGTGAGCTATTTTCAACCACTCTGCAGTCTGCTTGTTCTATATCCTGTGCTGCGCGCTCTAGGACAAAATCGACAATTCTTACTCGTTTAGTATCTGTTCCTCATGTGACCCACCACGCAGCGACAGTACAACTCAAGCCCCCTATTTTTAGATAAGGCTTCAAAGTAATTGTTCCAGATCTGGGCTCATCTGCAGTTAAGGGTTAGCTTAGTAATTTCTGTTCCCAACCCACAAGAAGCGTATTTTCGAGACTACCCAATCGTTCATGATACCCCAACTGCTACCATTGAGCGTAAAACTGCAATTTAATTTGTAAAAGTCAACGATTAGCCTGCAGGATATGCAATACGCAACGCACCTTATCTGCAAGTATTTCTGTCTTACTCTCCTTCTCGAGATTTCCATTTTAAAGTTAGGTAATAGAGATTAATCGACTCCTAGCTACCAGCTGTCATGACAATGCGTTTAACCATGAATGAAAGCGAACGCTAAAAAAAAAAAAAAACGTCAAAACGGGATCCGTTACGTAAATCGAAGCCAGGCATTGACCGCGATATTCCTCTCGTTACAAAAATAATCTCAGAGCAAACAAACTCTCTTTAAAAACAGTGTTATTATGACTCATTGAGTCACTTGCAATGTGCAGACAAGATATATAGTAAACACCGTAACAAGTCAATAAGATTTATTAAGCCATCGTCCTTTTGGATCGGAGAATTCGAACACGTCAGTCAGATGACGCTTGAGTTCAATAGACCGCCTTAGCGTGACGTCAATTTGGCAACTTCCCATTTGAACTGATGAGAAACAATCGATTCTTAAGGGGGCCATGGCCCTTTCACCAATCGATTGTTTCTAACGCATTCAAATGGGAAGGATGCATGGTTGCCAGATTGCTGGATCCGCCTTTTCAAGCCACTTGCGTGGTTTGAAATTAATTGAACTCAATAGACTGTTTTAGTGCAGCGATATATCGCATTGATCGCTATTTGGGGACCTGCAGTTCGAAATAAACTCTGGTTCAGTGTAATTTTCCCATAAGCTCATTTTTTATTGGAAGTTTTGGCTGTTGTAACCAAGAAATTAATGCAGCCTTGTACTGATAATGCATTCTACGTCATTAAAAATGAATAGTTACGCTTATTGCTTATGGTTCTGTGACTAAAACTGCCGAAATCAACAAGATATTGCAGATAAAATGATGCATTTACAGAAGTTTGAATCACCCAAAGCTTATTGTTGTTGTTATTGTGAAATGGGTGGGAATTCGTGAATAATTTAATCTGTCTTATCTTCTTGATTTCGGCAGTTTTAGGTTTGGAACCAAGCATAATTAAACAGTTTCAAAGACGAAGAATTCATAATCGCAATAAGCAGTGGCGGCTCGTGCAATTTGGCTACCATGTGATCTGCCATTTAAACCTATGCGAAAGCATCGATATCTTGGGGTGCAGTGCACCTCCTAAATATCGATTATTTTACATAGGTTTAAATGGAGAGGATCCGTTGTTCCCAAGACGTACGAGCCGCCACTGGCAAAAAGGTCGCATTGATTTCTAGGTCTAGCCAAAATGTCCGTTCGATAATACGCTTGTGGGATAGTTATACCTTAAACCAGAGTTTTTCTTTTTGAACCAGAGGTGCCCAAACGTCAATCGGCACAATATATATATAGCTGTGCTGAAACAGTCTATATTTCACGTAACCAGCGCTAATTTGCAGTTTCCTTGAATTTGCCGCGGTATGAAAAGTATCCAAAGTAAGTGTAAGAGTACTGGTTTATACTGGTTCACCCTGGTTATAAACTATCTATTCAAAATTTCATATGTATGGCTCAGAAATTCGCTACGTAACTTATAGAAAAAAGACGTATTGCGATTAAGTCGAAGACGCTGGCCGCTGGGGTGAATGAAAACATCAAAATGAAAACAATAAATAAGTAAGTAGATAAATAAATTTAAAGAGCAAATTAAATAAACCAAAAACAAATTATACGGTTTTCCCACTACTTTTTTCAAATTTTCCTTGTTGCAAGCGCGTGTATGCAAAGGTTTTTGTTTCTCGTTTAATTCCAAACGAGTGGTTAAAATAAATCATAAAAATAAAAATAGCAGGAGGGAAGGAAAATGAAGAGCTGAAGGGAAAGAAGGGAAAGAATGGAAAGAAGGAGATGAAGGAATAGGATCAATAAAAGGACGCAAGGATCATCGAAGCAGAAAGGCGCAAAGAGCCAGCCTGAGGGGAAGCCGCAGGTATTTGTCTTTCTTCCTCTCTCCACCCATTTGAATAACACATGTGTTAGAAAAAGACAGAGTTAAGGACTGAAATTACATAGCCTCTCTCTCCATATTTCTGTGACACATCCATTTTAATTGGCAAAGACAGAGAAACAATTATTCTATAAATACGCTTTTGCTTCTATTCTGTGGGTTTGTCTTTCTCCATGGATGGGTGAATACAGACAATTTTGGGACGTGCGCATTAGAAAGGGGTGGAGATAAAGGCTAAAGCCACGTGCTTGTCCCATGTCCCATTTTCGCAGAGGCGTCGCGTGCAATCTGGCAAAGCTGTATTTCGTCCATTTAAATACATGTAAAATATCGCATCGAGGGAGCTCACAGTGCCTCCAAGAGTTCGATTTTTTTCACGCGTTTCAATGCACTAAATACGATGTTGCCAAATGGGGCTTTTGCAAACTTTTGCTCGAAGAAAATAAATAGTCCATTAATTCAGTGGCGCACCGAGAAATTTGCCTGGGGGGGGCTGGTTGGTACGACTCAAACTCCTGGGGGTATGGGGGGTATTGAATATCCTTCAGGACAAAAGGGGGGTCCGGGGCCCTCCCCCGGAAAAAAATTTAAATCCTTACCTTCAAATTGAATTTTACGGTACTTTCATGTACAGTAAAATTGAAATGCTTAAATATTTTTTCGATTTTGCTGCATGAACTCTTTGCTCTCGACTCAAAATTGGAGGGAGAAGAGTCAAGTGGAATGTGGTTGAAGGAGCCATGGAATATTCACCGAGGGGTTCACCCAGAGGGGGGGGGGCCGGGGACCCTCCCCCGGAAATTTTTTTCAATTTTCCTGACCTTCAGATTGAATTTTGCGGTACTTTCATTACAGTAAAATTGAAATGTTCAAATATACTTTCGATTTTGCCAGCGTGAAATCGTTGCTCTAGACTCATGGCAATTGGAGGGAGAAGAGTCAAAAGGAACGTGAATGAAGGAGCCATGGAATATTCACAGAGGTGGTTCACCAAGGGGTTAGATTTGATCCCCCCCGCCATAATGAATAACTCTTAACTCTTAAGCAAATGCGGACAGTATGGAATTTGTTCACCGTGAACCCCCTCTCTTAGCTGATAACGATTTTCTTTCTTTCTCTTTCTTCTATTTGTGAAGGAACCACATCCTCTCTCTCTCTCTCTCTCTCTCTCTCTCTCTCTCTCTCTCTCTCTCTCTCTCTCTCTCTCTCTCTCTCCCTCTCTCTCTTTCTCTCTCCCCTCCCTTTCTTTAAGGGGGGGGGGGGGGGTAACCCTGACCCCCCCCCCTTCGATGCGCCACTGGTCCAATTTTATGTTAAGACCAGCAAAAATCACGAAAATCACACTAAGAAAGTCTAAAATTCAGTAATAAACTCACGTCATAACTGCTACAACGTCAAGTTCGTAATGGCGGTTCAACGCAGGTATCAAGGGAGATTCCTGTCTAATTTGTCACTTTCTCTACGGAAACACAGATATATGTCTCAATTTTAGATAGGAATCTCCACTGATACCTGCGTTGAATCGCCATTAAGCCCGATTCTGAGAGTGAATTTCGTGATTTTTTAGTGTACTCATCGTCATTTTTACAGGGTTTTATGCAAGAATCAACTCTTCAATCCCCTGTAGCAAAAGTTTGCAAGAGCCCCATTGCACGCGACGCCTCTGCGGTCACGTGAGGATCTACACAGGTGTCTTTTTTTTCAGATATATGTTTTCAAATGGACAGTCAGGGAGAAAGAAAGACGAATTCTTTTAACCGCCTGTGCCTCGCAGAGAAAGGTATTTATCTCTCTCATTGCCCATTCAAAAGCATGTTTGGTTGGTCAAAAACACTTTGTAAATTTCGTGCGAAGCCCCGGCCCCCCCTCCAAAAAAGCTGATCAATAAGAGGACTTATACTCTGAAACCAGCCGCAATAACGCGTATGATTAAGTCTCACGCCCATTAACTGATTGTATTATGTCGTTTAGTTGCTTCAGATTGATTCTTAAATACAAAATTAACACATCTAATTACGTTAGGTTGATCATTGAAGAGATAAACTTTTTTTTTCTTTTTACTTGTTTGACATGTACAGTTAGTGACAGTATAGCCTCAGGTGGTGGCGCGGCGCTACCATTTAACATGCGTGGGGAAGTAGTACTCATACGAACAAACAAGATTTGCCCACAATGGGTCAGAACATGGAGTTTTCCGAACAAAAAAATAGGTATTGAGAGTTTTGTCTTCAGAATATCATCAGTTTACGGCTCTTGCAAATAACTTCAAACGAGTAAGCTCTGAAGCGTCATTTGGGGTTGCCTTTTTTTGGATTTGGTGCCCTCAGGATTTCGCCTCACGCGGAAAATTCAAGAAGCTGTCCCAAAAAATTTAAGCGAGTACAGGTCAAGAAAGTTTTTCAATACAGGATGTATTGTGTGCAAAATTCGTTTCTTTCCCAAAATTTGCCCAGATCGTACGTAAAAAACCTCAATGGCTAGAGTTTCAAGTGAAAAAACGCATGAGAAACCCCCCCCCCCAAATAAAAATGAAATCAGACCCCCCCCCTCCCCCAGCCTTCCTCGGAAAACCTGAAATGAAGCCACTGGAGGAGCAAATCTCTTTAACACGGAAAAAAACTACGGTGAAAATAACCATACGGATACCTGATTTTGGCACCTGCTAGATGTTATGGTAATGTTAACCAGAAGTATACTATGTTTTGACTAGGTACTGGGTGATGTTACCTGATTGCATGTCGAATTTACTCAAAGTATCGGTAAATGCACCATACTTCTGGTCAAGTTTACCATAACATCTAGCAGGTGCCAAAATTAGGTATCCGTATGGTTATTTTCACTTATCTGTTTTTTCCGTGAATGACGGCGATTAGAAACGCCGATCCGAAATCACTCGCATGACGTCTCACAATCCATTTCATGCACTTAAAAGGAAATGTCATCATTTTGTAGTTTAATTATTTTGTTCGTTTTGTAGTTTTGCAGTTTTTGCAGTCATTCAGTCTGTTTTGACTCTTAAAAAGCTATGTAACTTCAATTATTCATAAAATTTACAGTCCATTATTGTAGAACTTGCTGGAAGAAACGTCTTTAACGATGACAATGTACTCATTCACTTGGCATAGTTTTATACATTTTTATGATGTAATTTCCATGACATTTATCGGCATCAGAGAAAATTCCTGTCACTAAGCGGAATTATCAATATCATTTTATCTTGCAGGTGTAAAAATCAGTCATCATCATTGTAAATCTTACAATTTTTTTCCTTATTCCCGAGAGGAGCTCTGCTCAAAACGCGCTGACAAATCGAAATAAAAATATTTAATGTTTCATGTAGTGTTCCATGTCGTGTTCCGTCTCGTTCCATCGCGTTCCTGTAAAAAAAAAATCGCCTTTTCAAAGTTTCTGAACGTGCGTTATCAGGGTTGGCCACTGAGCGACGCACAAGGGGGGAAAATGATCGATTTGGCGGACAAAAATAGGAAAGTTAAAGTTGCCTTCACTCATCGTTTAAAAGTTTCCGGGTCTAAATACTCACTTAAACCACTTTTGAAACTTGGTGCTACCTGAAAAATGTAGGTACATAAAGAGTCTAGAATCAGTTCAGCTTCATAATGATAATTATTATTTAAGGTGATTTTAAGGTGAACAATTAATGAATTTTTTTAATTCATCGATGATTACACCGGCTGAAAAAAGATTAAACAGTTCAGTTTAGTGTATGACTGTAATGCACGAAAATACTCGCATCCGTCATCTTTTCTCAACCGTCGGAGTCGACGATTACTTTAAAAAACTTGCGGGTATTTCAATAATTTAACGGCGATTCCCACCGATTGAGAAAATATTACAGATGAGAATATTTACGAGTGTTACAGGCATACCAAACTGAACTGTGTAATCTTTTCTCAACCAGTGGAGTCGACGATTACTTTAAAAAAACTTGCGGGTATTTCAAAAAATTAACGACGATTCCCACCGATTGAGAAAAGATTACAGATGAGAATATTTACGAGTGTTACAGTCATACTAAACTGAACTATGTGTAATCTTTTCTCAACCAGTGGAGTCGACGATTACTTTAAAAAACTTGCGGGTATTTCAATAATTTAACGGCGATTCCCACGGATTGAGAAAAGATTACAGATGAGAATATATTTACGAGTGTTACTAACATTCATACTAAACTAAACTGTGTAATCTTTTCTCAACCAGTGGAGTCATCGGCGGATTGAAAAACATCATTAGATACACACGAAAGGCAGCACTAATTTGAACTTGCTGATTCTTGGCCGACAAATTGGTAAATTTCTACCTACTGCGCAACGCGCGCCGCGCATTCAACTTCATCTCGACCGCGCGACGCGACGCCATTGAAAGTTCCGCGCTTGGTCGCGTGCCAATCGTGAGTTCGCGCTGGATGCTTCAAAAAACCTTCCGATTAGATTGATGACGATTTTTATGTCGTTCATTATATTTCGTGTCCTTATTAAGGGATTCCTGAGGCTAATCTCTTTATGGTCAAGTTCAAGGGAACTTTAGCTATACTTTATTCTACTTTTACTATATATCGTATAGAGAGAAAAAGTACTGCGAGTAAAGGTCTTTTGCACGGAACTTTATACATCAGAACGCCGTGACTGCATAAACATTTATTACGTAACGTTTTACGTAAAGGACCAATAATTTTTACGACGCTGTTTGTGCGTACGAAAGTTCAACGATCGATGTATGAGTATATCCTGAGTGTTTCTCGCGTGTACGGATGAGGAAACAAATTATTAATGAAATTTTCCATACTTGTGGTTGAGTTATAGGAAACTTGCATCTCCTCGCTTCTTTCTAGTCACTGGTCAGCGATGCACTTTATACACTGTAAAATAGAATTGGTTCACCTGACTAATTAGTGAAAGTTGCACTATCTAATTCATTGGTTGCATCTACCCAATAAATTAGGTCCTTAAACCAATAAATTTGGTGCCAACTCAAATTGGTACGGTACAACCAATCACTTATCCAATATAACCGGTACCTGCACTGCAGTTACCAATTATTGATTGGAGTATCTAATTTATTGGGAAAGTATGAACAATTGATTAGATTGATTTCATTAGATGGACATATTCCCTCCACTTTCATTAATTATTATAATCAGGCGAACTGATTCTTTTCTTCAGAATGAAGCAGTGAGGAGGGTCAAATCTATTCAGAAATTGCTTGACAATTATGCTGGGGAGTGTTTTTATATTGTTCCGAAGATGACTCACAAAATGCAATAAATGGGTTAAAACAAAACGTTAAAATGGCGGTCATATAGTGAGTCACAGTGGGATAGCCCCGTCGCATGTAGTTTGTCTATCCCTTGATGTTGAATCACATGATAAATCCCCCTGTAAATGCGCCCTTGATCGTGATCGGAGATGTTTTGAGCCGTATGACGCGGATAAAACCACTGACGGAACCAGTATCTTTTCCATTTCTCTCATTTCCCATTTGAATGTATAAGTAGGAAAAGGACAGAAAGAGGGGGTTTTATCCAATAAGCCATAACTTTAGAGTGGCACATCAAGGAACGTTCCGCTGGTTCATTGTTGTCACCTAGGGCGCCGCCATCTTGACGTAAAAATCGATTTTGAGGTTAAGTTTTGTAGGTTGTTTCCGGTCGTTTCGTAAACAAACTCGGGCATCGCCGGAAACGGCCTTCAAAATTTAACCTCAAACCTTGGAATCTGCCGTCCAAATTCCACTTTTTCCCGGGATTCCTTCTACCCTGTGTGGCACAAGGTGGACCAGCCCGCTGCCACTCTAAAGTTATAGCTCATTGGTTTTATCCCCTTGTCCATCCTTGTCTAACATACGTTCCTTAATAAAGAAAAGGGGGAGATGAAGAAACTCTCGTTGCGCTACTAGATAAACCAAAGTTTAAGTACTATGACTTTCAAACGAAAGTATCCAGATAGAAATGTTCATTCTTTCATTTCTCGACCAATTTGAGAAATTGTGCGGTTTTCAGGTATTTTGGAGTCTCATAGTATTGCTACTTGTGACATTATGCCTCAAACAATTTAAAACTATGGAAAATAAAGGAAAAGTTCACCAAGAACAATTTCGATGAGAGGACTTTCTTTTGAAAGGAGATCTTAGAATAATAGAATATATCATCGCGTATAGCCGAAACAGCATTTTAAAAAGAGCTTCGCAGAGCAGAAGTTCTAGCTCTACCGGAGGAAATTGGAGTTTTATATACCGAAGCACTTCTTCGGTGGAGTAACAGCCTTTCTTCTTGATTTTGCTCTACTGAAATAACGTTTCAGTACAACTGCAACTTCCTCCGGTAGAGTTGAAACTTTCGCTCCGCGAAGCTATTTAAAAAGTCTGCTCCGCCTGTAATTAAACTTTGTTTGTTCATTGAACGCGGTATCCGTAAATCAATTTACTCAACACAGAGAAAAATACTTCGGTAAAATTTGATCACCAAATTTTTTGGTTAGAGGAACCGAAATGTTCGGTCCTGAGCACCGAATGCTTCATTAGTAATACTGAGTATTAGGTAGGGGCGGAATTTGGGTTATACTTACCGATTTCTTCGGTACTTACGACCGAACATTTTGGTTTATTCAACCGAAAAATTCGGTGATCAAAATAAGTCGAATCTTCAGTTCTAACAACCGAAGCATTTTTCTGTGTGAAGCAGTATATCGAAAAAACTTCGAGAGATGCATGTCTCGCAAATTCACACATTTCTTTTAAAAATAAAAGAACCTAGTTTCGCACCATGCTCATTGGAAAGGAGATAATTTACCGGCTTCTTATGCGCTATTCTAAGACCTCCTTTTTGAAAAATGTACAGGAAAATATTTTCAAAACAAAAGAAAATGCAATTCAACGAGATAAAATGTACGATAGCATAAAGGAATGTTTACGCGAAAGAGAAGGAAACTGGATTCATTTGAATGATTCCAAACATTTATGAGATCAGAATCATTAGAATATAGAACGAGGAAAGTTGTTTTACTCAAGTCCGTAGTGCGAATAAATAAATCATTCAGTCAATGAAAAACTTCTTCGGCTTCCCGCTTTTTTCTCGCTCAGTGTTGCCAAATTTGGTGGGAAATTAAAAAAAAAAGAAATAGCATTGAGTTAAATGAGGAAATGCATATGCTTATAGTTATACACAGTGGCGTACGCAGGGGGGGGGGGGGGCTAAGGGGGCTAAAGCTCCCCCCAGACGTCCGATTTTTGGGGGTGGAGGGGAAGGGGAGGAACAATTTTCAGTCAAACGCTCATCAGTGCGAGCCCCTCCCAAGAAAAAACCCGGTGTACGCCACTGGTTATACATAAACAAAATGGCAACCCTGCGCGGTTCGCTTTCAATTCATCATTTTCATCTTTCAGCGTAAAATCACCCGCACAAAAGTGGTCTACTATATGCATTTAAGATTTAGTTGTAGTAAGCATTGTTGCCAAATTTCCCTATAAATTACCAAATTTTACATGAAATCAAATGGAAAAAATCGAATAATTATTCAGAAAATGGCAACACTGTTCGTAAGTAATATTAAATAGTTTAATCTTGAGGCTTATTCACGCTCATTCGGTGGACGGTCCGGTTTGATTTGCGATCAAAGGAAGAATTCGGACAAGTGAAATTTTAATAAATCAACACAACACGTTTGAAATGAAGGAAGTAGTGATTGAAAACCAAAATAAAAAGCTTAAGAGACAGCCTTTTTCAAGGTCAGTCGGACTCTTTACTCAGTAAGTAGATCTCGGTATTTTATCGATGCATTATTGAGAACGAGAAAAAATTTCCTTCGAAATTCCATGCATACTTCTGGTAGATTTGTTTGAGTCGTTATGATGCTATAACGACGTTTCTGCTGCTTAAAGCTCATTTGAGAAGTGTCGTTATCCCACCCAACGCCTCAATTCAAATTTGAATTTCGTCTCACAAAAAAACCAAAAAAAATTCGAATTGCAGTTCCTTCTGTTTTCCTCATCATTATACATTGATCAGTGTCGTTGCGTGCAATTTGGCTACCTTGCATTGTGCCCACTTCCACTTAAACCCTTTTAAAAAGTCGAACGCCCAATAGCTTGATAGTTTATGGGTTCAAATAGACGAACGTCTATACGAACGCAACGTTGCCAAATTGCACGCTACGCCGTTGACCTACAGAATTTGACGAATTCACGCTAAAAACACAAATTTGAGGAACGTCAGCACCTGCGAGCATACTTAAGGAAGATACCCTGAAAGTTTCAGGCTGAAACTAAATTCTCTTGGGAGGTTCACATCCCTTAAATGGTTGGGTCGGATAAGGTTAGGACAAGTTCTGTAAAGGTTCATTTGCGGGTTTAAAAATGTTCTCATCCGTCTTACGGGGCATTCAAGTCTTTTCGTTTTGAGTGCATGTCCACCCGGCGTGTGAGACAGCGAGCGCATGTGTGTGAGTGAGGGTGTGTTTGTGTAAAGTGAAGTGCCAGAAAAATGATTCGATAGTACAATCTCACGACAATCATCTCACATTTACGTTTGAGTTAATTCAATACGGATACAGTCAAAACTTGACTCAGAATTATTTATATTTATAGATTTATCTCATTCAATAAAGCTCGATAGGTCTATCGATGATACTTCAAAATTATCAGAACACATGATAACAAAATTCGGATTGTGAATATGAGTACTTGATTTTGACAGTGTTTGCTTATTATAATATATCTTACAACAAAGATGCAATTGAAATAAGAATAATAACAAGAACAAGTATACAAAAAATAAGTACTTTCTCGAGATTTCTTGGGGAAGAAATGACCTGAAGTCGTATAACCGGCAACACAGTGGACAACTTGAAGATCTCTCTTCAAAAGCTGTCAGCTCTAAAATCTAAGGGGAAGGTTTAAGCGCAATTTTCATGTTCTCAAGATTAGAGGAATCTTCAAATTTAAGGACTTCCACAGAGAAAAGTATTCATCGTTTTGAAGTTCCACGAGATAAAAACCGATCAAAGATCAAAAGAATCTTTAAAGTCAAGAACTATGTAGAGGGTTAGTCACTACTTCAAAAATAATGTATAAATAAAGTTTCCATAACGTCGTCTTAAACAGATCCATTAATCGTTTATTAACCCTTAACTGCATGATTTTTTTTTCAGTAAAATAATTTTTTTTCAGTGCAATTTTGATCCTTGAGACAGGGAAAACTAGTGAAAAAATTCTTTCCATCATATTTCAATGGTAAAAAGCCTGAATATTAATTGTTCCAAATATTGCCTTACCCACATTTAGGTATCCTTGCAACTGATAATAAAGTTTTCAGGCTAAAATAAAAAAAAATTAAAGTAGTAAAAAATAAGTCAGTAAGTTTCAATAGTTGTTTTTTTTTGTATATGGTACCCCTGCGTTACTCCCAAACATAACAATGAAAATCGGAAAATCTCTATCAGATTTTCAGTAAGCTATTTTCAACCACTCTGCACGTTCTCTATCCTGTGCTGCGCGCTCTAGGACAAAATCGACAATTCTTACTCGTTTAGTATCTGTTCCACATGTGACCCACCATGCAGTGACAGTACAACTCAAGTCCCCTACTTTTAGATAAGGCTTCAAAGTAATGGAGCTGTTGCAAACTTTTGCTACAGGCTTATTAATAGTTGATTATGGGGTAATACCCTGTAAAAATAACGATTAGCGCACTAAAAAATCACGAAATCCACTCCTAAACTCACAAAATGCTTTTAAACGCGAGACCGTAATGGCGGTCGCGGGCCGCGGTTTGCATTGGGTTTCCCTATCTTCAATCAGCGCCATCTACAGGAGGTAGTCTCGCAACACCACACAAGAAGAAGAAGAAGAAGTATACAATTGCCATAAGAAAACCGCGGCCCGCGACCGCCATTACGGTCTCGCGTTTAAAAGCATTTTGTGAGTTTAGGAGTGGATTTCGTGATTTTTTAGTGCGCTAATCGTTATTTTTACAGGGTATTACCCCATAATCAACTATTAATAAGCCTGTAGCAAAAGTTTGCAACAGCTCCATTGTTCCAGATCTGGGATCATCTGCAGTTAAGGGTTAACATTATTAGGAGGAGGAAGTATGGTCCGACTCCTCAAATCTAGATACGGCTCATAAACAATCGATTATTCACCATTTTTACCACTAATTTAAAACTATGATAAAGTATCGGCTTTTCCCAGATTCGGTGAAACCACCGAAGGGTCAATATCGAACGAACCTCTAACCAACATAACAGAGTTGGGCATGTTGAAATTCCTGAGACTTCGTAAATAAAGATTGAAACAACTTGAAATGGTCAGAAAGAGATTTCATGTGACGCGATTCGTAATGAAAATTTTGAATAAGTTAGGTTAAGAAAAAAGTTTGCACGCAGTAACTCAGAACAGCTGATCCGTTTGCAATGTTAAACAAATTACAGTGACTGGATAAACCACAGTGCGGCCATTTCAGTCGTCTTTCTGATTGGTCGGATTCCTTAGATCGCGAATTTGAGCATTTAAAAGTATTTTTACAGTTTTATAGGGTTCTCATAGGCAAGTTAGACACGACTGAAGGGCTTCTGTCACATTTGAAACATATTGATGCGCAAAATTAAGAGAAATAAACGATTCCCCGTAACTGACCCCCCGCGGATGCGCACCCAACTTAACACGGGCGCCATAGGGAGAAAGTGTGTTCCTGAGTTACTCGCAAAAAATATCGCAACCCCCCGCCCTAAAAATGGTTTATACATAGCATTAATGACTTTTTTCAGACAGGAGGTAGAGAAATCTTCATTCCGAAACCCAAGAACAATCATACTCCCCATGCCGCCAATGCTAAAGTGGGTGCACTCTTGAGGGGTGGAGGGCAAATGGCCACACTGTGGTTTATCTAGTCACTGTAAAACAAATAAACGCATGGCGCTATCTGTTAACTAACTTCTAAACTAACATTAAATAATTCAACAGGGCAAAAACATTAATCAGCAAATAATGCGATCAGTATGAAATCATTCAGTATGATCTGGTGAGTATTATCGAGGGTTCGTTTTACCTGTGATTGGTGGAACTAGACATTTTCATGGGAGGGGGGGCAGTGGCGTTTTGCTTCTCATGTGCTTAATCCCTGATAAATCTGACCATCGAGCGCGCATTGATAGCCCTTTTTCACTTTGGGAAAAAATTCATTCCATAATTATTGACAACCTTTTTGTTTCTTCTCCTTGAATTCTCTAGGATAGCCGAAATTTTGGGATGTGCGCAGTGGCTAAACGTTTTTTGTTTCCAAAATTGTCTGGGGGGGGCATTGTGGACCTCTATCTCCCCCCCCCCCCTATTTCCGTCTATGGACCTTTTACAGATCAATGAAATCGATTCATCGAAATCTTCTAATTATTTGCTTATCTTGCGTTGCCAGACTATCACAATTAATGATCGAATAATTCGTGCCCCACTCTGCTTCATAGTTCCAATCAAGATCTATTTCATAGATGTTGTTTCAGAAGAGGAATCAGAACCAACATTTTTCGCAAATTTTCCGTTTACATGCCTTCAGAAAAAAAAAATCAAAAAACAAAACAAAACTGGTCTCAAACTCAGACAATGCGATTTTAAAGCGCTTATGAAAAGCTCCAGTATAGTGCGGCGCGTTCAATCTAGCCACGTTTCATCTAGTCCATTTAAAGTCATGAAAAAGGTCAAAATATTGGGAGTGCACCGTTCACTCCCTCGAATCGATAGTTCACGTGGGTTTAAATGGATAAAATTCAACGTTGCTAAATTTCACGCGCCACCACTGCAAATCTCTCAAATTATTTTTATTAAGTTCCATCATGCATTATGCAGTATGAGAAATAAAGTTGCGAAAACTTGAAACATTATTGGTTGAGCTCCACCTCTTCTTCTGAAAGGAGCTGTGCCAGGTCGTCAGGTACCTAGTAGGCAGGGCAAACGCGTTTCGTTCTAGACGTGTTCCCCCGAATTGGGCACTGCTCCACCCTCTATCTTGCGAGTGCGTCAGGTCCAATGTTCACATTGCAGAATCAATCAACTGTTAGTGAGGTTAGGAAGTATAAGATGTTGACCGCACCCAGTAGCGTACGCAAGAATTCGTCTTTCTCTCTCTTGCCTCATTAGAGCACGTGTGTTAGAAAAGGACAAGAACAGGGGCTAAAACGTGACTTCAGCCCCTATTTCTTTCCTTTTCCAGCACATACATTCATACGAGAGAAGAGAAAGAGAGACATATTCCTGCGTACGCTACTGACCGCACCAAATCAAGGTAACAATGACATGGACCGCCTCTCGAACTAATTTGGTACTATAGTATATATTTATTCAAATATCTATATCTCTTAAAGATGCTAAAAAACTAACTATGTCAAGTGGACTTTTCCGAGAGAGGTCGATAAAAATTGAAGCGATAAAAGTTCGATTAAACACGAAATGTGGGTTTATCCACTCCACTCCAAAGCATTTGAGTGATGGACTGATGCAAGAGTAAGTAATAAGTATTCTTTTTTTCTGAGAATTTGGACTCTTGAGTCTTGAGTTTTCTTCCTCTTTTCCAGGCTAGACTACAAGATAATGTAGCAAACAGAAATTGGATGTTTTTATATTGGTTTCACACTTCTCAGTTTAACCCTCCGATTACAGGGGCACGGGGCACGTCCCCCCCAGAAGCCTCACATTTTGCCTTTTTTCTATAGAAAATAGCCCGAAATTGCTTCCACCAACGCTTTAAATTTCAAAATTTCTCAGGCGTGCCCCCCCAGAAAAATTTTCTGGATCCGCCACTGCGGCCCGAAGCTATATTTGACCAAAGTATTCATAGTACGGGGGGGGGTATGAAAATGCCCCAGTGGGCTCCTCACCGCAGAGGCTTCGTTACTTTCTTAGAAAAAAAAAAAAAAAATCCTTTACGTATTTTAAGTAAGTTTTAAATACATCAAACTGAATGTATTAAGACCATTTCTCATCATAAATTCACACATATTTTGATATTGGTGGCTATATACATGCGAATTCGCATGTCGGCTACATATCAGTACCTTGAATGTCACAAAGTTTCTGCCTCTGTGGTGAAAAACCCTCTGGGTATATTTTTATACCCCCCTCCCAGCTCCCTCAAAAATATACGTTGGTCAAATACGAGTAGCTTCAGCTTCGGAGGGTTAAACACAGAACTTTGAAAACAAATACTCGAACTCGCTGTGACGAAAGTTCGCAACCAGTGGCGAGGCATGCGATTTCGCAAAGTTCCCTTTTCCCCCATTTAAACACATTAGAAAGATCGAAATGCTTGGTCATCGCCGATGCCTGAATTGTTCGACTTTTTTGGTGAATTTAAATTGAGAAAAATTGCTGCCAAGTTTCACGCCTCGCCTCAGTTCGCAACATTGGTTCCGTTCCGAGGATTGCGGAAACAGAATTGTTGACTCTCTATACGGAGAACCCCAAAGACGAATTTTACTTCGATCATGCAAATAAATGCTTCATCTCGCTCTTTTAATCTGTGAAAGTCCACTTTCGATTCTTGATTCTAAGAATTGCGCCGAGCGAAGCCTTCTATGAAACCTATCAACTGCAGTGATCAAGATGCGCGCAAAATAAAATTCATTCACGGAATTGTTCAGCTAGGGCTATATAAAACTAGAACATTTTTAATCGTGTCATCTGCGTTGGGTCAAGTGGCATTCCGCAGAAATGCATTTTTACAACCGACAAATTGTTATCATATCGCTATGCACACTTCATCCAAAGAGTCACTACAACCATTCATTATATGTCTTTTATATTATGATATAACCATTCGCGTTTCCTATGATCGCAAAAATGAATGAGTATTTAGTAATTTTTCCTCTTCTTCTTTTTTTCATTTTACTCGCATTATTTGATGAAGGTTGTTTTATGATTAATCGGAGGGTAATAATAATGATTGTAGTTTACTGTTTTTTTTTTTGTTTTTTTTTTTTTTTTTGTTTTTTGTTTTTTTTTTTTTGTTTTTTTTTTTTTTAATAATTACGTTTTCAATTTTCCTCAAAGGACTGAAAGCGGATCCGGTACGATCCGACAGTGTTGTCAGGTTAGAACAGGGCTGCCGTTTTGCGTATAATCAATGCTATTTTTCAATTCACCGATGAGTCCACCGGTTGAGAAAAGATTACACAGTTCAGTTCACTGCATGACTGTGATAAACTAAAATACTCGTATCTGTAATCTTTTTTCAACCGGTGGAGTCGTCGATGACTTTAAAAAACTTGCGGATATTTTAATTAATCAACGGAGTTTACACCGATTAAGGAAAGATTACAGATGCGAGTACTTTCGTGCATTACAGTCATACACTGAACTGAACTGTGTAATCTTTTCTCATCCGGTGGAATCATCAGTGAATAGAAAAATAGCATTGATTATACGCACCGCGGCAGCCCTGGGTTAGAATGCGTAAATTTTACATTGCCTTAGTTGATAAGCAAGCTGCCTGAAGCCATAGATCTGGCAACAATGAATTTAAAGCAGTGTTGCCATGTCACTGGTTGAAAACCGCGTACATTTCACTTCAAGTGAAAAATGAATACACTAAAGATGTTGCATGCTGCAACATGGGGATCTGAACTATAATAATACATTAATAAATCTACTCGGTAAAACGTGCAAATGTATATGTACTATCAACGATTTTAAGATTGTCGCGAGATTTTTTCGAGCTAAGCTGCGCCTTCAATGTGTCGGTTCGGCCACTCTTCGTACTCCTCACTCGACGCAGGCGAGGGGCTAGTGCGGGCGGAACGGGCGGAGTGGAGTGGGAGAGCCGTCGCATATCAGTCCCACACTCACACGCACAACTGTCGCGTCGGCTTTCACTCATTTTCGGCAAGGCACGGCACTTGTTATCTTCGCGTCGGCTTTCCTGCTTCTGAGTCTTCGTATTTCCTACAAGGTATTGAAGATTTGCGTCGGCCTTGACCGATTGAATAGACCCTTACATTTTTGCATCATTTTTAATTCCATCTCACCTGCTCGCACTGATTGTGAGTTTCGAATCTGACGTGGCGCTTGCTGCCTGTTAAAGGTTACTATAGAAACATAGTGTATTCCTATCCTGAGATTAATACTGTTTACTTATTAATTGTTCTAGTGGATTCTCACTATTATTAAAACAGGTAATCATCCTCAATATTGTTGTATATTCATTGAATACTCAACAAAATGGTGACCTCGACGTGATTCTGCGAAATTCTGCGTGATTTTAAGTGATTTTCAGTTATTCAAGACAAAGTTTTCAAAATTAACCTAAAAATTTTTAGGTTAAAAAGTATGAAGTGAGCGTTTGCCGCCATACTCTACACTGTCTAAAAAAGTATGAAGTGAGCGTTTGCCGCCATACTCTATACTATATATAAAATAATTGATCGGCATGAAGTGAGCGTGCGCCGCCATGTCGCATCAAACAAAATGTTACAAAATGTAACAAATTACTTAAAATCATGCTTAAATAAGCGTAAAAAAATCAAATGAAGTGTGCGTGTGCCGCCATTTGAATGCTTGATAGTAAGCAAAAATTGTAAGACCTGGGCCTAGGCAGAACAGCCAATATATGGTGATCCAAAATTGGATATATAGAGAAAAACGAGTGAAGTGTGCGTGTGCCGCCACTCGGGTTCCTCAAAAATTCATAAAATTATGAAACTTGATATAAATGCAAAAATTGCAAAATTGCGAGTGAAGTGTGCGTGCGCCGCCACTCGTCAATAAATTAATAAATTCTAATACCTACGAGTGAAGTGTGCGTGTGCCGCCACTCGTCAAATTAAAATACAATTACGAATGAAGTGAGCGTGCGCCGCCATTTGTCATTGTCAAAAAGTTATAATAACTATTAAATATATTTCAGGTAGAAAGTAAAGGTGTGAGGTCATTATGCGAAGAACGACGCGTAAAACAAACGTATCCCCCCGCGCCTCTACTTCTGCCTCATCATCGAATCCAGTGTCTCAAATAGACCCAGCCTTAGAAGCCCTCACCACTGCCAAGGACCTACTGGAAAAACAGCTGACAAATTTTCAAAGATCGGTCGACAGTGATGTTGTGCATTTAAACATTATCAAGGCAAGATTCGATGAGTCCGCCACATTGTTGCCAACTTTCTTCTCAACAATCCGCCAGATTAAAACGCTTAATCCAAACTTTAATGATGAAAATACTTATGACCAATTTGAAAACAGATATTATGAGACCATCGGCAAAGCAAAAGCCCTCCTCGAGTCAACTACCGCGACCTCGCGCAACGACAAAACAACAGGGCCCATGCTATGCTCAAATTTAAAACCACCCGAGTTGCCAACCTTCTACGGCAACTACGAACAATGGCCTTCATATTATCAAATGTTCCACACTCTTGTTCATTGCAATACCAACTTAAGTGCAATCCTTAAGTTTCATTACCTTCGGTCTTCCTTGAGTGGGAAGGCACTCTCTCTCATTCGAAACATCGCTTTTGTTGAACAAAATTACAATGTTGCCTTTCAAACATTAATTGATGAATTCGAAAATAAAAAGCTACTCGTTCAGGCTCATTGTGAAGCCCTCGTCAATCAAGGATTGCCGTGTAACTGTAAAAAAAAGGACAAATTAAGCAGCAGAGATTTGGAGAATATGCACGCCAAAGTAAACCAATCCCTCCAATCTTTGAACGCTCTCCAAGTGGACACAAGCACTTGGAGTCCACTCGTAAGCCATCTAATAATTTCCAAGTTTGACCCAGCCACACTCTCACAATGGGAAAACGTCGCTCCAGTTAAGGACAGCCCAGACATAAAGGAGCTCCTAGCCTTTCTCAAGAGACGTTCTATACTTCTCCAATCTCTGGATCGAATGAAACCCAATAAAGCACAAGAATCCTATCCGAAGAATAAACCTGCATTTGCAGAAAAAAGAAAGCCCTCCTCAACAACCGTAGGATTCTTAAAAAATGAAAAAAAAGTCAAACTAGACAAAGAAATGAAAACTGGACCACAAGGTTTCGTTAGAAAGTGCCCTTATTGTGATGCACAGCATGGTCTCGCTTCCTGCATGACATTCCAAAAATTGTCATTACCAGACAAAACACGATAATACGCTCTCAAAACTTATGTCGCTGCTGCCTCAAAAAGCACCAAGGCAAATGCCAAAATCAAACACCTTGCTACAAATGCTCAAAACAGCATCATTCATCATTACATCCAGACGAATCTTCAAAAGGAAATAACCCTACAGTCTCAGCACCCAAAATCTAACGATGAAAAATCTGACTAGCAACTGTTCGAGTTAATTTGATTGATATAGACTCGACTTTGAAGAAATTCTGGAAACAGAAGATTGCAAAGAGCCATCAAAAAATTCAAATTTTAATGAGTGTGAACACTTCTATAAAGAAACAACTTCAAACGACGTAGACGTAGACGTAGACGTTTCGTCGTGCGCCTACCCTTCAAAAAAGATCCATCACTTTTAGGTGATTCTCGAAAGCTGGCTCTGAAAAGACTTTTTTCTTTAGAGAAAAAATTCAAAAAAAATGAGAAATTAAAACTCATGTATACAGAATTCTTAAGAGAGTACGAAATGCTAGGGCATATGAGTTTATTTCCCCAAAAAACCTTCTCCACACTAATCCATCATACTACACCCCGCATTTAGGAATCCTAGATGAGAGTAGAGTCACCACCAAATTAAGGGTTGTTTTCGACGCCTCTGCCAAAACGACGACCTCAACCAGTCTCAACGACGTACTATTTTCTGGTCCCACAATTCAAGATGACCTATTTTCAATACTGATACGGTTCAGAGAATATCCAATAGTTATTTCTGGTGATGTGACAAAAATGTATCGGCAAGTCTTGATCGCAGAAGATCAAAGACAATTTCAGCGAATTCTTTGGCGGGAGGACCCATCTTCTCCAATTCAAACCTACCAGCTAAACACGGTAACTTACGGCACTGCACCAGCAGCATTTCTTGCCATAAGGTCTTTAAAAGAAGCGGCCATCCTTAATCAAGAAAAACTTCCTGAAACAGTTTCAAAAATTTTAAAAACATTTTATGTGGACGACTTTCTAAGCGGCGCTCCGAACCGTGCTAAAGCAAAACAGCTAAAAACTGAAGTGGAACAAATCCTAACTCCACATGGCTTCTCCTTACGAAAAAGGTTAGCAATGATGCTAAAGTATTTGAAGAAGATGCAGAAAATTCAGAACCTTTTTATTTTAATCCAAGTGATGAAGTAAAAACTCTTTGGGGTTCGCTGGGAGCCCAAAACAGATCTATTTAACTTCACTTCTGCTTCGTCCTTCGAAGCCAATTCCGCAAATTATACCAAAAGAACCTTGCTCTCAGAAACAGGAAAACTTTTCGACCCCCTGGGGTTTTTAGGGCCTGTAATAGTCAGAGCAAAATTTCTTCTCCAAAAAATTTTGGCAGTTAAAAATAGATTGGGATGCACCTGTTGGAGATGTCATCAATGCGGAATGGAATCTTCTTCGTCACGACTTCGTTCAGTTAAAAACCCTAAAAATACCGAGACATCTACTTATTACAGAAATTACAGAAAAAAAAATCATACATGGTTTTTCGGACGCTTCACAGAAAGGCTACGGTGCATGTCTTTATCTCATAACTCATCAAAAAGAAGTCAACTCACGATTAATTTGCGCTAAGTCACGAGTAGCACCGTTAAAAAAGCAAACGCTACCAAGACTAGAACTAGCTGCGGCTCTACTTCTCTCAAAGCTAACAGTTAAAGTTTTAGAAGCTACAAATCACAAACCATCTGAAGTTTATCTGTGGACTGATTCTTCCATCACTCTTCACTGGATCAACAGTCCATCAAACAAGCTCCAAACTTACGTCGCCAACAGAAGTATTGAAATTAACAAACTTACAGATGGCCTCAACGCTACTTGGTCTCACGTTTCAAGTAAAGACAACCCAGCTGACCTTTTATCTCGAGGAACTACAGCAAATACTTTAATTAACTCACAACTTTGGTGGGACGGTCCCGATTGGGTACTTCAGAGCAAAATCTCTGGCCAAGGCCTGCTTTTGCGCTTCCAAATTCAACTTTAGAAATGAAGCCAGTAAAAGTCCTGCTCTCTCTCCACCTAATGGTACCATCCGATATTATTCAAAAGTTTTCATCGTTGAGAACAGTTCTCCGAGTCCTTGCCTTTTGTTTGCGATTTGTCAAGAATGCGAGAAAAACTAACAAAGTTAAGTATACTTCAACTATCCTAGAAAAAGAAGAACTGAACGATGCAATGGACCTTTGTGTCAAAACCGTACAGCATGAATATTTTGATGCAGAAAAAGACGACCTGGCTGCACAAAAAGAACTCCCCATAGCATCAATTGAGGAAACCTCAAGGGGGGGGAGGATGTTAAAGGTTACTATAGAAACATAGTGTATTCCTATCCTGAGATTAATACTGTTTACTTATTAATTGTTCTAGTGGATTCTCACTATTATTAAAACAGGTAATCATCCTCAATATTGTTGTATATTCATTGAATACTCAACACTGCCAATTTACCCCCTGCTTGCCGTTTCAAAGGAACAATTTCCAACTGACCAACGCCCGCACTCCAATTTCCACTCATCAAAACAGTTGAATAGGTTTGTTATGCTGATGATTTATTTTTATCAGCATCGGATGATGGGTGAGGAGAGGAGAGGGGCTAATCATTCGATGGACACACTTGTATGTCTTGAGTCGAGTTCCACCCAGTAGCAGTCCGTCGAAGAGGCAGGGGGGAAAAGCTTTAAGGGCTCAGCCCCTCCCCCCCCCCCG
The DNA here is from genome assembly GCA_011764245.1 of Trialeurodes vaporariorum. Taxonomy (NCBI): domain Eukaryota; kingdom Metazoa; phylum Arthropoda; class Insecta; order Hemiptera; family Aleyrodidae; genus Trialeurodes; species Trialeurodes vaporariorum. The sequence continues at coordinate 47,728,528 of VMOF01000369.1, forward strand.
CCCCGAAACTCAATCGTAGAAGGGCTAAAAAAGGGAAATAAAAGGTAAAAAAAAAAAAAAAAAAAAAAGAGAAAGCAAAAATTCGCAAAATGTCTTTCCAGATAAAGAAAGAAGAGAGTCTCAGCTTTTTTTGATACAATGGAAAGTCGAGTATTTTTGAGTACATTATGCGAAAATTTCATTTGAATCTATTGATGCTTACTATTTTTTTTGCATTTTTGAGATGCGCGGAAATAATAGATCAATTATGCCGTTCATGCTTATGATCTCAACCTTTTAAATCGCAAAAATTCGCAGAATGTCTTCCCAGATAAAGAAAGTATAGAGTCTCGGCTTTCTTTTAATACAATGGAAAGTCGAATATTTTTGAGTATATCATGCGAAAATTTTATAATAAAGTTTTATTGGAATCTATCTATGTTTATTGTTTTTTCCCCGTGTGTTTCTGAGATGCGCAGAAAGAACAGATCAATTATGCCGTTCTTGTTTATGATCACAACTTTGTAAAGCGCAAAAATTCGCAGAACGTCTTTCCAGATAATGAAAGTAGAGAGTCTTAGCTTTCTTTTAGGAAAGTCGAGCTTTTTTGAGTATTTCATGCGAAAATTCATTTGAACCTATTGATGTGTTCTGTTTTTCCCCCGTGCATTTATGAGATTTGCAGATCAATCAATTATGACGTTCTTTTTATGATCTCAACCTTTTAAATCGCAAAAATTCGCAGAATGTCTTTCCAGATAAAAAAAAGTAGAGAGTCTCAGCTTTCTTTTGATACAATAGAAAGTCGATTTTTTTTGAGTATATCATGCGAAAATTTCATTTTAATCTATAGATGTTTATACGTTTTTTTTTTTTCATAGTGCGTTTTTGAGAAGCGCAGAACGAACACATCGCAACTGTGCCTTCTATTTTATCATCACAACTTATAAAATCGCAAAAATTCGCAGAATGTCTTTCCAGATAATGAAAGTAGAGAGTCTCAGCTTTCTTTTGATATAAAGGAAAGTCGAGTATTTTTGAGTATTTCATGCGAAAATTCATTTGAACCTATTGATGTGTTCTGTTTTTCCCCCGCGTGCATTTCTGAGATTTGCAGATCAATCAATTATGCCGTTCTTTTTTATGATCTCAAACTTTTAAATCGCCAAAATTCGCAGAATGCCTTTCCAGATAATGAAAGTAGAGAGTCTCAGCTTTTTTTTGATACAATGGAAAGTCGAGTATGCGAAAATTTCATTTGAATCTATAGATGTTTATACGTCCCCCCCCCCCCCCGTGTGTTTCTGAGATTCGCCGGCTGATGTATGATTCGTGTCCACTAAATTTGATGAATTTGAGGACCCAATACCCTTTAAAAGGTGCTTTATGGTCATATATGATGCTATTTTCTTGCTCCTTGTACTTCTAATTTGTCAATCTTAGACCTTCTTTCAATGATCTGCCAATATACTTTTTGGAGGTTTTCGGGCGCTAGATTGCCGAAATTACACACTATGTGCAACGGACGAAATTACAATTTTTGCTCAAAAAACTTTGCTCTTTGTTTACTGCGACATATATCTAGTTTATCAAAGGTACGCACTGTCCGTCGAGAATGCTTAACAGATGCCAACCTCGCTACCGGTAGCCGAAGAAGGAGCGACATACAGGGGGTGGGAAAACGCACGCACACCCCCACCCACTTTTTTACTGTTTGATATTTTGAGACGCGGTTTTCGGCATTCTTTCTCACGTCGAACGGCTACTCTTCTGGGGCTATTTTGCATGCCACCCTCTATCATGAAGCTTTTTCTGTTTTTTTTTTTTTACCCTATGAGTTGAACGTGGTTCGTCTAGCAATCCGATTTGAAAAACCAGGCTGTATCGAAATTTTCAAGGTTCCATCTTTGTTTGCCTTTTTAAACTAAGGTCTTTATCTATTTTCAGTGCCATTTTTAGAGGAGAAACTCTTTAAGTCCGTTTCCCGCCAAACAAAAAAAAAAAAAAGAAGAAACGAAACGAAACGATACTTGTGCTACTTTTAAATAAATCGACATATGCGAAAGAACTCAAGCGGACTTTTAAGCGGACTGGAAGCGTTATCCCCGGTAAAAATGTTCTAATGTTCGAACAGTACGCTCAGTGGCGTCCCGTGCAATTCGGCAACAATGTATTCTATCCATTTAAACTCATGTAAAATATCGAATTCAGGGTGTTTACAGTGCACAAGGAAAATTCGATATATTTAATGAATTTAAATGGAGCAGTTGCATTGTTGCCAGATGTTGCGACGCCACTGTTTCCACTTATCTTCATCCCTTCTTTATATAAATGTTGGGGGGGGGGGGGCTTAAGGTGTGATAAAAGAAACATGCGAACCATGCTGAAAAACACGGGGGAAAAGACATAAAAAATTGGTGACGACATTTCGGCTCAAATCGCAGCCATTTTCAAAGCAAAATGTAAAAAAAAAAAAAAAAAATTATTTCAAAATATTTGTTTGCGTGTTTTACAGCATTCTCCGGTTCACCTGTTTCTTTTGCGTCAAGTCGTCGCTGCATTATTTTCACCTAGTTTATATGGTAAAACTACCTTATATTTCCCTTTTTAGCCCTTCTACGATTGAGTTTCGGGGCGGGGGGGGGGGGGCTGAGCCCTTAAAGCTTTTCCCCCTGCCTCCTCGACGGACTGCTACTGGATGGAACTCGACTCAAGTCACACAAGTGTGTCCATCGAATGATTAGCCTCTCTCCTCTCCTCACCCATCATCCGATGCTGAAAAAAATAAATCATCAGCATAACAAACCTATTCAACTGTTTTGATGAGTGGAAATTGGAGTGCAGGCGTTGGTCAGTTGGAAATTGTTCCTTTGAAACGGCAAGCAGGGGGTAAATTGGCCGCAAGCGCCACGTCAGATTCGAAACTCACAATCAGTGCGAGCAGGTGAGATGGAATTAAAAATGATGCAAAAATGTAAGGAACTATTCAATCGGTCAAGGCCTACGCAAATCTTCAATACCTCGTAGGAAATACGAAGACTCAGAAGCAGGAAAGCCGACGCGAAGATAACAAGTGCCGTGCCTTGCCGAAAATGAGTGAAAGCCGACGCGACAGTTGTGCGTGTGAGTGTGGGACTGATATGCGACGGCTCTCCCACTCCACTCCGCCCGTTCCGCCCGCACTAGCCCCTCGCCTGCGTCGAGTGAGGAGTACGAAGAGTGGCCGAACCGACACATTGAAGGCGCAACTTAGCTCGAAAAAATCTCGCGACAATCTTAAAATCGTTGATAGTACTTCTAATTGAGGAGTAGGTGCTTGGAAAAAATTATAACTAATCTAAGTCAGGCGACTTTCTGGTATTCGCAAGAAACTTGAAGGTGGCTTGGTCGGACAAAGATACTATCTTGCGCCAGTTCCTTTAAGAGTTGTCAGTTTTTCCTATTATAGCTGTATATCTATAAACTTCAGGCAAAGGCGAAGCGTAAAGTTTGGCAATGTTGCATTTTGCGCATTTAAATTTATAAAAAATGTCAAATCCTTGAGGGTATTTAGGATATTTTAAAATTTAAATACACTTAAGGTAGGTGACCCAAAGGTAGCCCGGCTCTTAAGGTGGCCCACCCCAGCTTATTCAAGTTAATTACACTGATTGACGATAGATGACGTTAATGCTGAGTAGCAGGATGCTATCGCTTCCCCCACTCCAAAAATCAAGAGCATCGGGGATTCGGGGGATTCAGTCGGCGCGGAACAGTGCAACGTCCATTTTCGCAGGTCTTCAGCTAATTTTCACGGAAGTAAACAATCGTAAAAGCTAAGCCCTTAAATTGATTCCACCTTTGACTTTCAATTCATCATAATCATTATAATTGCTGGTGTAACTAGGGTCTAGATTCCGTTTCTGAACGATAAAATAGCGTTTGAATACTTATTAATTAAATTTAAAAGGAGGTGTACACTTTTAGGTGCATCAAAAATATTAGGGGTGGCCACCTTAGGTGCATGTTTTGCGCGACGTCAAAACTACTTTTTTTCAAACGCAAAAAAAACCTCAAAAACAAGCACATTTTAAAAAAATGAAACTACTCTATGATAGCCAATTCCCGGCAATAAATATTGCGATTTAGACGTATTAATTTTACTCTCGATGATCATCTTATTAAGGTCAAACGGAGGCGTTTCAGATCTATTCTATTCTTTTTCAAAATTTCCTCCGGTCGTCGCGTCGCGTCCTGAGGACGTTGAACGCCATATTTTTTTTTTTTTTTTTTTTTTTCTTCTCTCTAGGAATTTGTATAAAGTTAAAAAGAATATTCGTCGAGACTCGACCAAAAAAAAAAAAAAAAAAAAAAATAGTCAAATCAATGCTGAATATTCTAGAAACTTGGAGTAGTATATCTCCGCTCTAGGCAATAACTAACTTCCACTTTTGAGAATTTTTAATTTTCTTCATGAAAATTTAAAAACTTTTTTTTTTCCAAATTGGCGTGATTTTTTTTTTTAATTCCTCATTTTTTTCTCTCTTATTTTTTTTTTAATCCCCATACCCGTGTAGAAAAAACATGTTAATAGATTCGATAGATTAATGATTCAATATAGGTTGATATATTTAATAACTTCTTCTTTGCCGGCTCTCTTTTCGGCCGAGAGATTCTTTTCAGTCACGAAGGGTGTTAACTGTTACTGTCTTAGGTCTTAATATTCTATCACAATCGCATCACTGTAATCACGATCACGATCGTTTCGTTTCACTACAGTATACGTATGAGCTTTCGGCCCCAAACATTTTGCGGTTAAATTCCTTAAAAAAGGTCATTGAGGGTCATTATTGTGCTTTTCATGGAAAAAGCCCTGTTTTTCGCTATATGTTGAACTATTTTGATGTGAGTCGAATGAAGTTTGTTCGGGTTTCTTCTTTGATTTCATAAATTTTACTGAAACTGTTGACCCAGACGGATGTTTGACAAAACGTTGAGCGATACGAACAGATAAAAACCGTCAGTGAAAACAAAATTATAAACGGTGTTTGCGGGCAAAAAAAGAGGATCCCACAAAAAATTATATTAAGTAAAAAAAAAAAAAAAAAAAAAAAAAAAAAAAAAAAAAAAAGTATTTATTCTGCATATTTTTTATGTTTTACTCCATAAAGCCTACCAGAGGCACAACGACACGTCAACTGAAGAAATGTCTGGTACTGTTACCATAATTCTAGCGTTCGTACGATAGTACTTGAAAAGTTTGAGGAAATTATGGTGCCACCAGATTCACCGAAACAGAAACACTAGAAAAAAACTGTGTAAGCGGACTCAATGAAAGTTGTAAAACTAAAAATTAGACAAGTATTTTCATTATGCTATCACTTATTTATACTGCTCATAATTTTGGCTCTAGCTTTATGAACGTATGTCCACAAAATTCCATTGTTGGATCAACTATGTCACCCCTCCCCCCCAAAAAAACCCGAGAATTTAATCAGTTATTGCATTAAACATTCAATTTAATTAATTCTTTGTCACCAACTCAATTTTCTAAATCTTTACGTTTTGTCTAATCAAAAAAAAGGAATCTAATCTCGCTCTGTAAATCAATTCCAATAAATTTTATGCATTTTCTTTCACTGGCTTACCTCCATTCATATATTTGAGAGTCTGTAGTTGTTAAGTGTTTATTTACCTCATCATGAGTCAGTAATGAAGCTATATGTTATGTCATTCGATTATTTATCTCTCTCACCGACGCGCGACGCGCTTTGCATGCTAATTCGTCCACACTTCAGTGGCGGCTCGCGCAAATTGAAGAAAATTGTATTTTCTCTGCATTTGACTCTATGTAAAACAATCGATTGTTGAAGAAGCGCTGCTTCACTGAATCAATCGATTGTTTCGCATAGACTTAAATGGACGAATAAACATTGTTGTCAAATTTCAAGAGCTGCAACTGCCACTCCTGATGTTTAGGGCAGTACACCCCTAACGGGGTTTGCCCATTCAGATATGTATTATTATTTCTATATAAAATAAGTATAAAATAAACTCCCTCCAAGCAGGGTTACTGCTTGGAGGAAACTGAAAAAAAAAAAAAAACAAGCAGGGAAAATTCCAACACGCAGGTGTTGGAAAAGCGTGCCACTAAAGTCTGAACAGCTTTAATGCTTTTGCTAGCAATGATAATAATTAGACAGCATTCAACATGGAGCTGATCTCGAGAAAATTGAGTCCAAAGTTGAAGAGCTAGCATTTAAACAAAAAACGGGGAAATTTCTTACGTTTTTATTTCATTCAACTACCGTGTTGTTTTTTGCATTTCAACACCGGAAAAGTGGAATTTACTATGTAGGAAAGGTTCTTAATTTTTAGCGTTTAAAGTGACTTGGTTCCTTTCTTCTTTTTTTTGGCATAATCACGAAAAACGAAACTCCAAGAGAAACCAAACGGCAGAGTTGGTTTACACTGTTGATTTTTTTAAAATCCGTTAATCCGGACTTAAGTCCGTTCCAATTCTAAAAAGGAACCAGTGGCGGCTCGTGCAATGTGGCAACAGTGGATCCCTCCATTTAACCTATGTAAAACAATCGATCTTCCGGAGGTGCAATGCACCCCCAAGATATCGATACTTTTGCATAGGTTTAAATGGTAAAAAGCATGGTTGCCAAATCGCACGAGCCGCCACTGAAAGGAACCAAGTCGGAGTTGGTTCCTTACGTGACTCGGATTAAGGTTTAACCTAATCAGCCAAAGGAACCAAGTTCTCATTTTATTTCATCATATGGACAATGACATCAATGAGGCTCACCAGCTCACTTTTACCTGGAATTTTGACGGAAATAGTTGTTATACTAGAAGAAGCACTTGTTGCTTCGAGATTCAGTATTGCTAGCTCTATCAATCAATAACTCAATTTTATCAAAAATGTCACTCGGTTCTTTTGTGACAAGTGCTGTCCAATTGAGCTGTTTGGTGAGAAATTATGAAAAAATAAATTTAGATCAGATGTATCTATAAGGAGATGAGTCAAAGGCGTTGTTTTTTTGTGTTTGTTTTTTGTTTTTTGTTTTCAAAACTTTGGAGGGCTCTAGCTCAGAAGAGAAACAATTGCAGCACATACTCATGTAGGAAAATAAAGTCTTATATATGTATGTTGACCCCAAAAATACACTCCATAAGTTTGGCACTCAAGTTTTGAAACACCCTGTTCTTGATATTTTGCTTCCCCCCCCCCCCCCGCCCCCTTCACAAAAACAACATCTTGACCATGCACATTTTTAAAATCACAGTTTGACTGTAGAGATATTTTCTCCTCCCCCCCCCCTTAACGAAAAAGGGGAGAATGGGTCACCTATCTTGATGTTCGTCGTGCGCGTGCACAGATTGTTCGGCTTTACGACTGCAATTTTGGCTTTCTTTATAATGCGTTTTTTGGGTTTATTAGTGGATTTTATGACTATTTGATGCCGCCAATGTAATTTTCAGACAATTTTACATCAGAATCAAAACTCTATAGCCCTGTAGCAAAAGTTTGCAACAAACCCATTGAAAGCTGAAAAGAGAAAATTATTTGATAAGGCTCGATCTTTTTTACCCACATAAACTATAGACAATAGATATTTCTAAATCCCTCCACCTTTTAAACGGCTTGTTCAGGGATCAAAATGAGGTTGCGTTCTTTTGAAGTCAAAAAGTGTCATATTCGGAAAAGCCGTGATTCTAAATAATAAACAGTTTTTTTTATCTTTTTTTCCGTTTTAGGTGCTGTCAGCACTTGTTGCGATTGTCACGATGTAGATACGTAATATGCATAAATGGAACACTTGCGAATTCATGAAACAATAATCCTTTAATATACAGAACTAACCATTTCAAGTGCCCTTTACACATCAAGCATTCTAGGGGTATAGATTAGTAGGTGTGGAGGTTTAAGAGGTTTGTGGATTTTAATTCCCCCTCTCCCCATTTATTTTTTGAAAAGTATCGAAAGTTTACAGTTAAAACTATGCTTATTCACTATAACGCATTGTCATATATTTCTTTTTTTTTTCTGTTGCCGTCGGTCGATATCATTTTTCGTGTTGGAAAAGCAAAGTTCCATATGGACCTATAGTTTCCAAAATTTGAAGAAGCTTCCAGTGAAAAATTTTGTACACGCAACGAACTTTTTAGGATAGGTAAATAAGTTATTCCAGAGTCAATTCCATAGCCGCAGCGAGGAAGCTGTCCAGGGGTGGAAGACACGTGACAGCCCCTCTCACTTTTTAGAGCTATTAATGCGAATTTTACCCTCTGCTCCCTGTTGTTCTGGATTTTAAAAACCTATTTTTCAACAAAACGCCAAAAATGTCCTCAAAAATCCCTTGATTCCACCGACGCTCATTGAGGGGCTTTCAATTTGCCGATCCCCCAGAATTTCAAATGTTTCCGATGCCAAGACCTGTTTAGTGTGACGTCATGAAAAAAATTGGTTCCAAACAAAGGCTCCGTCTCACTCGCTCTCGTGGGTTTTCCCATACGAAACACATCCAAATTTTCAAATACAAGTGCTAGTAAACAACACGTTCTTTACACGTTGTGTTTATCACACCATTGGGTTCCACGTCCCTTATAAAAATTTCCGATTGTTTCAAAAATTTTCCGATTGGATATATATTCCCGCGCTTTATTTCCCATAGAAATAATCGAAATTCCATAGAGACAATCAGAATTCGTGTAGATTCAAGCGCGCTGACTACAGCAACGATAGGTCTCATGATTGAAATAAGGCGAAATCATCTATGGTTCTATTCTTACAGTTTTAACAGCCACTTTTTTCTCAGTGATAAAATATGAGCCCCTATCACAAACTTTTTGAAACATCGCGCATCGATGCACAATCACAGTTATCAGTTTCTTAAGAGCACAAAATTCTAGGATATAGGCTCATCAGCACCATCACGCATGTGTTTACCTCGAACAATAGCTTCATACGGAGAGAAGTTAGAATGATTGAGTGTCATGCCGGTGATACTCCATAAGAGACCGTGAGTAAGAAAAGGACAAAACGTAGAACGTCTTTCGGTATAACTGTGATTGTAAATTCGCTTGTGATCTTTTAGGAATTTGTTAAGTGAAAAATACTTTAAGGCAAGGGGAATCTAATGGTGCAAAAAAATTTGAGAAAACTGTGGTTAACTAGCATGAATTTGCGTTCGAAAATTTGGATCTGGTAAATCCACGAGGTGGCGAGATAGAGCATTTGTTTGGAACTAATTTGATCGTGACGTCATCACTAAAAAGGTCTACTAGGTAGGTTCTAGAATTCAACCATTTACTGCTCCGTGCAAAAAGATTACATTACCCTGTGATACTGTAATCTATGTACATTTGGAAAATGCTGCTATTTTAAACTTTTTTGCATCGAGACTGGATGAATTCTAGAACGGTACCACGTGGAAAGTGGAATTATTCCGATTTAAAAGGACGCTTTTCGACGGAGCAATTTTTAGTCTGAATTTTAGAAAGGTCCTTAAAGGGTATGAATGAGCCTCTCTCTTTTCTATCCCCCCCCGCTCTTTATCAAAACCTCGCCGCTTCTTACGATGTACCCTCGTCAAACAGATTTTACACATTTACGACCCCTTTTAAAGCACCGTGAAGAAATCGTGACCGGTGGAGCCCAAAAGGGGAGGGGCAAAAAGGGTTCCCGCGGGAGATGTTTCCACCCCCTCCTGCCTTGAATTTTGACTCATAGGTTGGCACAAATGACTTAGGTTGCTGGACCCGTATGGAATTCTCGTTTAAGGAATTCGACTTTGACGCTTAATAACTTATTGAAATTAACAGGAATACCAAAACTTTTACAATTTTAAGAAAATAGACGCCGAGACCTCTGGATTGCAGCAATAAATTAACGATTAATGAAACCATTTTTAAAAAAACACGTTTTTAATTTTTCAAACCTTTCCCGCCAAGGTTTTGCCATAAGCAAGGCATTGGACTTATATATTAGATATGAAAATGAAAACAAAAGCGCACCGTATATATACGGCACGCTTAAAATGTGTCGCTAAAACCCAATCCACTCGAGTGTCAAAGTCAAATAGTGTTTTTCCCTTTTCAGTGAAGTGTTTTGGTGTTTTTGTGTTGATTATTGAGTGGGAAAACGGTACTAGGTCCAAGTTACTACGGATTAAGATGTAATTTAAAACACGGCACGGTAAGAGAAATAGTTTTTACCGAAAGAATGCAGAAAAATTTCGTGAAAAAAACAGAAGAATGCATCGTTTAAATAAATAATTTACGTCAATTTAGAGAAGAAAAATTGACAAGAAAACTCGTTGAACTTTACAAGGGAATGCTATTCTGCTCCAGAAATATACGAAGCAAAAGTTTGTCGCGCAGCCATATCATTCGAATTTTGTTTGTTGAGGTACCGTTTTCCAAATCAATAATCAACACAAAAACACTAAAAATTTTCGCAGAAAATGGGGAACATCCTTTGACTTGAAATTAAGATTCTAAAATTTTTCAACCAACAATTCCTTTTGAATAAATATATGTTGTATCTATATGAAGGGCCAAAAAGGAGAAAATTGATCTAATAGCATTTTCGAAAAAAAAGAAATGAGTTGAAAAAATATTTACGTGAAAAAGAAAAACAATTAAATCGTATATCCAAGCATGAGCGGAGTTTAAATAACCTCAACAAAGTTAGATGAAATTAAAAGTCGAATCAGAGATTCCAAACCTCTAATTCAATCTATCCTTGAAATGGTAATTTGGTTACTGACCGTGCTTTCTGCCATCCGGCTCTTCATTATTTGTTTGTTTCGAAAAATCGAAAAATACAATATTCGTGGCAATTTAATGCAGAATAAATCATGATTGAGGTTTTTTTTCTTGAAAACTGGATACAATTTGGCACTTAAAATAGGAGTAAAATAATGATCTTTAGGTTGTCGGATGAAAAAATTATGAATTTCTGAATATGTGTCTAACTCTTTGGGTGGGTCTTTTTTTATAGTCACTCAGTAAATGTTTCCCCCCCCCCCATTTGTCTACGAATCTAGAGATTTCTCAACAAATTAAAATGAGCAAAAATTAGCGATTCAACTGATGAATCAACAGATCACTGACGATAGTGCAAGACATGCAAATGATCGAGCAAGATACTCCGAACCTTACTGTTTGTTTTTTGTTTTTCACCCCCGATTTATCGACCTGCATTTTGAAAGCATAATTTCTTATGAAAAAAAAAAAAAAAAAAACGACAAAAATTAGCAATTCGACCGATAAATCAAAAGATCAAAAACGATAGCCCGAGACATGGAAATTATCGAGCTTGATACTCCGAACCTTTCTGTTTGTTTTTTGTTTTTCACCCCCAATTTATCGACCTGAATTTTAAAAGCATAATTTCTTATCAAAAGGAACAACAATTTCGCAATTCGACCGATAAATCAGAAGATCAAAAACGATAGCCCGAGACATGGAAATTATCGAGCTTGATACTCCGAACCTTTCTGTTTGTTTTTTTTTTTTCACCCCCAATTTATCGACCTGAATTTTGAAAGCATAATTTCTTATCAAAAGGAACAAAAATTAGCAATTCGACCGATAAATGAAAAGATCAAAAACGATAGCCCGAGACATGGAAATTATCGAGCTCGATACTCCGAACCTATCTGTTTTTTTGTTTTTCATCCACAATTTATCGACCTGATTTTTAAAAGCGTTCATCGAAAAGAGTTTTTCGGCAGGGTATAAAAGCAGGGTTTCACCACAGGGTATGGAATGAACGGAACTTGTGACAGTAACCTATAAATCAAAGGATCAATACGTTGACCCCCGACATTGAAGGTTTAAATCATGTAACTTCCTATTTGTCTACGATTTGAACCCTTTTGGTGGATGTGGTACACATGTTGTACCACTTAATTTAACTTGGGATGCAATGGCATCTAATGGACATCTGCAAAAAAAAAAATGAGTGACCCATCAAAGTTCTTAAAAATTTGTCCTCTTTTGAACGGTCTAAGAAAATCTCAAGCAAAATTAAAATCCAAATTGCGCGCTGAAAGGGTTGAAAACGTCCTTCCTCCGTTAAAAGGGATCATTCGGGATCAATAGGTAAAAACAAAAACAAAAATTGGCTTGTAGTTTTCAGAAAATTGTCCTCTTTTGAACAGTCCAAAAAAAATCTCAAATCCCGAATTGCGCGCCTGAAAAGGTTAGAAATGTCTTTTCTCCGGCAAAAGGGATCATTCGCGGGACCAATTCGTCAAAAAAAAACAAAAATTGGCTTGTGAACTGATAAATCAAAAGATTGAACACATGAAAAATACTTGAAAATTGTCAAGCACGATAGTTCAAACGATGGTAGTTGAGGAATCAATAACTTACCATTTTGTCAATAAATTTTTTTCGATAGCCGGTATACTATTGTTCCCCGGTACTATTGTTCCTCAGTACTATTGTTAAGGATGATTGACTCCGAAAAAGGATGCACTTGCGCTGCGATTTAATAAAAGGATCAAATGTAAGAGAAATTAATATTTTTTTCCGATCGGAAAGCCGCGCGTCACGATGGCTCGAGTCCTCGACTAAGACTCAGCTTCGAAAAAGGCGACGAAACGGGAACGCGCCTCTCCTAGCTCGACGCACGCTTAAAACGCCGCGACAGCCGCGCGCTTACATAACGCGCGCGACATTTTTTTTTTTTTTTTTTTTTTTTTTTCAAATCCTTCTGTGAGCGTGAGCGTGCCATTGACAATCAACGCACGCATGTTTTTTGAAATCACTTGGATGTTGCGGCTCGCGCAATTCGGCAACCATGCTACCATTTAAACCGATGCAAAAGTATCAATATTTTGGGGGTGCAACTGCACCTCCTGAAGATCGATTGTTTTACATACGTTTAAATGAAGAGACTTCGTTGTTTCCAGATTGCACGCGCTGACACTAGCATGTACCAAAGGGGTATGCCGATTGGAGTTTCCAATTTTAATGGCCGTACGATCATTCCTTATTTTCGGATCAGTGTGGACAAACAGATGATAGCTAAGGGTATTTTCATGAGACAATGTCATACTGCTTGTATAAATGCACACTGAAAAAAAGTGCTGAATTTAACTATTTTACAGTTAGTTAAAAGTATGAACACCACTTAACCCTTTAACTGCTACGGACGAGTATACTCGCGGCGGAGAAACCTCTTCTCTTAGAGCTGCGGACGAGTATACTCGCAATCGTGACTGGATTCCTCAAAACTCTTAAAAAAAAATAAAAAAAATAAAAAAATAAAAAATAAATAAAAAAATAAAATGAAACAAAAAACGTAACAATTCGTAAATTTGCACGGTTTTCCATTCACACCCTGGCAGTACCTGCATTCCTAACTCAGCAGTCAAAGGGTTAAAAACTGTTCGTTTGACTATTTAAAATAGTTAAATTACCTTCGTGCCGTGTTATTTTTAATATTTTTTAACTATTTTAAATATTCAAACTAACAGTTTTTTAAGGGGTGGGTGTCCGTACTTTTAACTATTAAATCCTTTAAGTCAGCACTTTTATCAGTTTTTTGGTGTCTATGCATGAACCACTTGAGCATAGAATGAAGATTCCTCCTTGATAGAATCGACCACTATATCGCCGATGTTTCTGTCGGCACTTGTTGACCTTGAATGATCTAGAAAAGACTATGTTTGGAAGTCTGTCTCAAATTCTGTAACCTTTTCATTCAACAACAATATCATCCACCATCTAGCAGCGCTGCGATTGGCTTATTTTGAATCTTCGCGAGACGGCTTATTTATGAGAGACACCCATCAAAAGGAGTTTAAACCTAGTCTTACAGTAGAGACACTGCTCTTGTGAGGTAATTATTATTTTTCTATGCGCTCGCAGTCCATCATAGTACATATTAAGTACTGCCAAAAGCCCGTACAATGCTGCTGAAGTCGATTTCCTACTCATTTATACACTCAACCGGCTTATTTTGAATCCTTGCGGGACGACTTATTTGAGCGAGGTCAACAAAAAGAGTTTGTACAGAGCCTTACGGCATGCATCGGCACTCGGCAGTGACGCTTCTATTACGAAGTAATCTTCATTCTATGCACTTGAGGGGATGGTCAGTTAGGTCACGGACCACCTACAAAATTTGTTTTCTTTTTATGTTTTTTTGTTTTTTTTTTTTTTTTGTTTTTCTTGGTGTGTGTGCGGTTAAAGAAACCAAGTTTGTGCCTCGGCCGGTAGAGCAGTATAATAACGTTTCATTTTTAGCGAGTTTATTTCGCTCGTATATATTTTACATGGAGAACTATGCAGTGCAACACATTTGGTATTTGTATGATTAGGTTAAGCTTGACATGCAATTGAAGAGTAAAAGTAAATAAAAAATAAAAATAAAAACTAAAAACTAAAATTTGACTGTACAATGAATATTGAAGAAAGCATCAATTTGTGTTAATTAAATAAAGTTAAGTTCAGCGAGAAGAAACAGAAATTTTGACTTCAATAATCGGCCAGAAGTTTCCGACGTTAAACCTGAAACACCCTGTATAATTCCTAAAAGAATCTTTAAAGCGTACACGGAAAAAAAACTACGGTGAAAATAACCATACGGGTACCTGATTTTGGCACCTGCTAGATGTTATGGTAATGTTAATCAGAAGTATACTATGTTTTGACTACGTACTAGGTGATGTTCCCTGATTGCGGGTCGAATTTACTCAACGTAACGGTAAGTGTACCATACTTCTGGTCAAGTTTACCATAACATCTAGCAGGTGCCAAAATCAGGTATCCGTATGGTTATTTTCACTAATCTTTTTTTTCCGTGTACTTAGATGTCGATCAATAAAAGCAATGAAAGATTATACCCTCAGACATTCTACGGAACTGTAATCTTTAAATGAGACAAACACAACGAAGGTCCTCAGAATGTAAATATATGTGCAAAAACGCAGCCAATAGAAGCGCTCATGGTTTCACTTGTCTTCAGGTGATTCCATGGCGCGTGATCAAGGCGATCGATTAGTCAATCGATTAATGGTCATTTCCCGGACTTTGTGGAGTTTTTTTTTTTTTTTTTTTTTTTTTTTTTTTGTAAAACCAGGATTGTCAGCACCTGAAGCAGTGGCGTAACTTACGGGGCCGCAGGGACCGCTGTGCGGTGGGGCCCGGAACGATTGGGGGCCCTTAACGCAACCAGGTAAGAAAAAAGGGGGGAGAAAATCAGAAATAATAAAAGACGAATAGAGGAATTTGATTAGCTGCAAAATAGCTGAGAAACGAAATGGTGCCAAATAGTTCCAAAACAACCATACTTAAAACACAGAATTTCAATACTCCAAAATGCTAAGTACATTGTACAACAGCGCAAATCAAAAACCAGACCGAAACCAACATGCACTCCCCACAGGGTCGTGCATATAAAGGAGGGGTGAAACCTTCTGTTCTGTTCTTAACAGGGCTGCCGTTTTGCGTATAATCAATGCTATTTTTCTATTCACCGATGATTCCACCGACTGAGAAAAGATTACACAGTTCAGTTCAGTGTATGACTGTAATGCACGAAAATACTCTGATCAGTAATCTTTCCTTATCGGTGGAAACTCCATTGATTAATTAAAATATCCGCAAGTTTTTCAAAGTCATCGACGACTCATCCGGTTGAAAAAAGACAACAGATGCGAGTATTTTAGATTATTACAGTCATGCACTGATATGAACTGTGTAATCTTTTCTCATCCGGTGGAATTATCGGTGAATTGAAATATGGCATTGATTATACGCAAAACGGCAGCCCTGGTTCTTAAGTTCTTAAGTTAAGTAAGTATATTTTCCTTTAAAAACGCGGATCTTTCCGAAATTAGGCGCAATTGTTTGAAGTGAGGCCGTTCTTTCCAAATACATTAGCGTCATAATTCTGTCTCCTAGGACTTTAGAAGCCGCCTCTTCACCGGAGGTTCGGTTAGGAAGAGCTAAAGGGGTCCCTTTCACTTGTGGAAGCCCGGCGAAGCAACTTGTAGGGGCTCTTACGATCTTTAGATCATTATTTTGAAAATTCAGGGCCTTTAAAAATGTTTGGCGCTCGTACTGGCAGTTGTTATGAGTTAGGTGGGGGGGGGGGGTTGAGGTCAATGAGTTATTTTAGAGTATGCAGATTCTGTTGTAGGAAGGAAGGGGGGGAGGCTTCCAGTTAAATCTGCGGCGGGGGCCCGAATTTCAAAGTTACGCCACTGCTGAAGGTAGATCTAACAAAGATATCTGTTAAGTTTGGATGCCCGAGTCCGGAAAATAAGGACGTAACTATGCGAATTCGGAATCCGTTGAGCGAAACGATAGATCGAACAGCGATTGTGCGAATTCGCATAGTTCTTATTTTCCGGATTCGAGGATCCAAACTTAACAGATATCTTTCACGGAAAAAAAAGATCAGTGAAAACAACCATACGGATACCTGATTTTGGCACTTGCTCGATGTTATGGTAAACTCGACCAGAAGTATGGTACATTTAACGATACTTTGAGTAAATTCGACATGCAATCAGGTAACATCACCTAGTACCTAGTCAAAACATAGTATACTTCTGGTTAACATTACCATAACATCTAGCAGGTGCCAAAATCAGGTATCCGTATGGTTATTTTCACCGTAGTTTTTTTTCCGTGTTGTTAGACCTACTTCCAGGTGCTGAAAATCCTGGTTTTACAACAAACAAAAAAACTCCATTTATTCCGGGAAATAACCATTAATCGATCGACTAATCGATCACCTTGGTCACAACACAAGCCATGAAATCACCTTAACAAAGCATTTTCAAAATTAAAACATTTTATCAACAAAGCAGAGATGATAAAATAATACAAGTAAATATCAAAAATAACGTGGTCAATGCCATGGAATCACCTTAACTCAGTAGCGCACCGAGAGTTTCTTCATCTCTCTCTTTTCTCCATTCAAAAACGTTTGTTAGACAAGGATGGACAACGGGATAAAACCCCCTCTTTCTGTCCTTTTCCTACTTATACATTCAAATGGGAAATGAGAGAGATGGAAGAGATCCTGGTTGCGCCAGTGCCTTAACTCTCTTCACACAAGGACTCAACTTCTAATACAACACTGATATTATTATTTTCTTCAAATCTTACATTCATTAATGTTTCTTTTGGATTTACGAGAAGGGAGGTGGGTACCCCCCCAAGCAAACTTTCCTCCAAGTCACGCCCAATCCCAATCCGTCCATGTCTCCGTACTTTCTTCTCGTCCGTCCCATCCACCCGTTCCTCATCTTTCTTTCCCTTCTTCTTCTTTCACCTTCTTTCGATTTTTCCTCTCAGCCCCCCCTCTTCTCCTTACCACTTCATCTGCGCCGAGTCCGACGTTTTACGCCTTCCTCTGCACATATTCCTCCGTTTGCTGATCCTTCTTTTCTTCTTCTTCTTCGTCTTTCTTTCCTCCTCCTCCTTCCGTTTCCTACCCCCCCTCCCGGTGGTTCATCTCCCCCCCCCTAATTTTTATTTTCTTCTTCATCAAACCCAACACACGGTCGTCACCGGCAGTTGGGTCGGACCCAACCGTGACCGGTTTTGCAAGAACATTGAGACAGTCTTCGTCCGCCCGCCGCCCGCCCCCCGGCCAAGCCCCCGCGAGAAAAAAAATCTCGTGATTTACACACACATCTGCAATGGCGCAGCGGAACGCAGCGATAAAACGGTGTTGCCAAATTTGACCGGAAATTTGCAAAAGTTACATGGAGTTAAATTGGAAAATGTGTTTGTATTTGATAATAAACGGGAAAAAGGCAGCGCAGCGTTAAATAGCAACAGCTCTTCGAAAGAAATTCTCTGTTTTTTCGTTCTTTCAATGGGGCTCTTGCAAACTTTTGCTATGGGGGATTGAAGAGTTGATTCTTCCATAAAAACCTGTAAAAATGACGATGAGTACACTAAAAAATCATTAAATTTACTCTCAGAATTGGGCTTAATGGCGGAGAGACGCAGGTGTCATGGGAGATTCCTATCTAAATTGAGACATATGTATACCTCTGTGTTTCCGTAGAAAAAGTGACATAATAGACAGGAATCTCCCAATCTCCCATGACACCTGTGTTGAAGCGTAATAACGATCTTGCCGTTGACTTTTAGACTTTCTTAGTGTGATTTTCGTGATTTTTGCTGGTCTTTCAGAAGATTGGACTATTTATTTGCTTATAGCAAAAGTTTGCAAGAACCCCATTGAAATATGCGTTCATTAGAAAAAGAAAGACAACGGGAAAGAACCTCTTTTTTTCATCCTTGTGTCACTTATGCATTCAATGGGGGCATAGTGGCGCGGCGTAGCCAGGAATTTTTTGATGGGTGGGGGGGGGGGGGGGTTCGGGGTCCAAAAACTGTCAAGAGAGAGGGTCCAAAGATACTAATTTGGTCAAAGTTGTCTGCAAACGTATAAAATTACCTTTTTTAGGGTAAATTTTGATGTCAAGGGGGGGGGGTCCAGGCCCCCTGCACCCTTCTCTTCACTCTTGGCTACGCCACTGAATGGGGGAAACGAGAGGGGTAAAAGAAGAGACAGAGCTGCCGTTTCGTGTACATTTAATTATTTAATTTATTTTAATCTTTTTAATCATTAAATCATTCCACCGGTCGATCAAAAGATTACCCCGCTCAGTTCAGTGTATGACTGTAATGCTAGAAAATACTCACATCTGTAGGTAAAAGTTTATTATTAGGTTGAATCGCCATCAAGTATATTTAAAAATCCACAATTTTTTAAAGTCAGAAAAGGATATATTTATAACCGGTTGAGAAAAGATTGCAGGTGAAGGTACGAGGGGTGTTCAATAAATAAGGCGCTTTTGTCTATAAAACGAGAACGAATCAACGAAAAATAAAAAACGAGGTGGCAAATTAAAGCAAATTTTAAAACTCTTTAAACTTACAAACTCATTTTTCGACGTAGTCACCGTTACAGCGACGCATTTCTCCAGACGTTTAATCCATTTGCATCCCGTTGAAAAAAATCATGCGGTTGTGATCTGATCCATTCGCTCACAGCGGTCTGCACATCCTCATCAGAGCTAAATTGTTTACCCTTCAAGTCTTCCTTGAGCTTTGGAAAAGCCAAAAAAAACTCGGAGCTAAGTCTGAACTGTAGAGGAAGGGGGGGTGGTGGGGTGGGGCACACTTGAAACTTTTAGCGTCCAGGCTTTTTGGGTTTTTGCACTGCAATGAGTCTTGCATTGTCACGATGCAACAGGAAAGCTGTCCTGTCCGGTCGAATTCTCAATGCGAGTTTTCCGATTTCGCATAGTATCGCAGTATCTTGGGAGTTGACAATATGCCCTTTTTCCAGATATTCCTTGAGAATGACCCCGTTTTTCATCCCAAAAAATGGTCAGCATGATTTTTTGAGCTGATTCAGCTTTTTTGAAGTGTCCCCTCATGATTCGCAACTACGGTACTGACCTGATACTGATGAAACTTTTAGATGACAAGCTTTAGGTCAACGCTTGGTCGCCTGATTGAGACGCTTACCTTATCAGTATCTCCGTTTTTCGAGTCTCGGAGATGTATTGCCCCAAAAACTCGTAGATCAGATCACAACCGCAGGATTTTTTTTTTTTTTCAACGGAATGCAAAATGGATTCAACGTCTGCAACATGCGTCACTGTAAAAGGTGACTATGACAAAAAATAAGTTTGTAAGTTGAAAAAGTATTCAATTTGCTTTAATTTTCCACCTCGTTCGTTTTTTTTTTTTGTTTTGTTTTATGACAAAGCCCTTTTTTATTGAAACCCCTCGGGCATCCCGCCATATGAGCGGCTGGGAATCTCCCGGGGAACCGGTGGGAAAGGGTCTGTTGAAACTTTTGCTACAACGATATAGAGTGTTAAATCGAAGTAAAATCACGTGAAACGTCCTTGGTGGTATCAGAAAGTCATAAATGCAGTATCATACTCACAAGAGTTTTAACTGAAAACCCAAAAGGCGGTAAAATATCGGCAACCTGTGCGCACTCACCGGGCACCATGATAGCCAAAGCTAAAAACCTCACAATATCGGAGCTTATGAGTTTTTTGCGTTGTGATTGGTTTTGATCGTGTTGTGGGTTCGCCATCTGGATGTTCATGGTGCTTGCATACAGGTTGCTCGATATTTTACCGCCTGTTGGATTTCATTTTAAAAGCCACTTGTGAGTTTGTTATTGCATTTTACGACTTTCTGCTGCCACTAATGGACTTTTCACACGATTTTACATGAGATTGGTCCCTTATAGCGCTGTAGCAAAAGTTTGCAACAGACCCATTATCGGTGAATGGGGCTCTTGCAAATTTTTGTTTGAGAAAATAAACAGTCCATTCTGATGTAAAAACCAGCAAAAATCACGAAAAATCATACTGAGAAAGTTTAAAATTCATAATAAACCTACATACTTACATAAAAGGCAAGATCGTAATGGTGGTTCGACGCAGGTATCATGGAGTTCTTTCTAATATGCCACTTTCTCTTTGGAGACACAGAGGTATGTCTCTGTTTAGATAAATCTCCCATGATACCTGCGTCGAACCGCCATTAAACTCGATTCTGAGAGTGAATTTTGTGATTTTTTAGCGTACTCGTCGTCATTTTACAGGTTTTTTTGCAAGAATCAACTCTTCAATCCCGTGAATTGAAAAAGCCCCATTGGAAAATTTTTCTTGAGTGGCGGTAGCCGCCCAGGCTATGTCAGAAACGCAACCTGCAGGCTGATCGTAATGGTATCGAGTCGCTATCGAGTGTGTGTATTCTTATATGGGTGGTGTGGTTGGTGGGTCATTAAGATATAGGGTTTCCCTTTCCCATAGAAACCCTTCAATCTCTACGATAAGCGCAGCTCAGGGAATAGGAATATCAAATAGCTTATAAATCGTCGGTGAATTTCCGCAGGGATGAAAGAATTCTATCGAAATGACGTGGCGGCTCGTGCAATCTGGCAACCGTGCACTTTTACCATTTAAACGTATGCAAAAAGATCGACACTAGGTGAGGGCTACACCTCACCAAGTAATCGATTTTTTTACACAGTTTTAAATGGGGGAAAATCCATTGTTGCCACATTGCACGAGCCGCTGCTGCGAAATGACCCCAAAAAATTAAACACGTACTCTCATCGACTCGATCAGTGGCGTCGCGTCCTTGGGAAACTGCAACGCTCCATTTGAACCATTGAATGTATCGATTTTCCTTGTCACCCCCTGAATTCGATATTTTACATGAGTTTAAATGGAGGGAAATACAGTGTTCCCAAATTGCACGTGACGCTACTGGACTCGATGGCATAACGATACGCGATCGTTTATAATCAGCCTGCTGGAGGGCTTTAAAATAACACGAAGTAGTAGTTCCTCCCACTGCTTATCATAGATGTTAACTTAAAAAAGATTCGCGCGGAAATAAAGTTGTAAAAGGTTTAAAAAAAAACCACCTAAAAAAGGGGCCATAAAACAACGGGTGTGCGCTTTTTGCTGTAAGTGTGAAACTAGCATTGTGATTGAATAGAGACTTTTGTCTGAAGAGTGCATACCTCTTTCGTTTTATGTATCCATTTTCAAGAATGGCTTCAATTGAAAAATATTCAACATGAACCTGTCTGAATCAAAGACATATGAAAGAGGGAAAGGGGAACACTTTATTTTCATAGCATGGGAAGCAGTGAGAAATAGTGGGGTATACAATTGTATACTTAAACTATAGTCAGGGGAAAAAAGGGTTTGACCCAGAATAAAATTTCAACAGAAACTTTTATGGCTGGAAGTTGCTCATTGGTACTATCTAAAAAACATATGAAAAGTTCGCCAAAATCCGAGTATGGGAAAGGGGGTTTTGCCCCCCTTTTTTCCCCAAATTAGAGGATTTTTACGTCTTTTTTTACGGTTTTCCTCAAATTTTCCCGAAACTACCACTCCAACGCAAAAATCGGGCTGAACTGATCTTAAAGAGGGCAAATTTCCTACAAGATGGTTTAATCAAATCAAAATTTTTGTCACCCGGAGGGCGGGAAACAGCTATTTTCATTTCGCGGAAAATTTGAGAATTCGCGGAAAAAAACGCGTTTTCGGCGATTGCTCGAGTAATTTGACTTCCGCAGCAACGAATGCGGGAAAAACCGTATTCTAGACACCGAAAACGTATTAAAGGGGGCTATATTGAAAATAATGGAGGGGGAGGGACCAAGGTCCTACTTGATTCCCCCCCCCCCGACCCGCTCTCAATACAGAATGAAAAGAGCAAAATTTCCATAAAGTGTGAAGTGATTCACTTTTTTTCTCGCCAAATGCGTCTTGTTCATTTTTTGCCTTTGCGTATTTGGACCAACTACCCCCCCCCCCCCCCCCCCCCCCCCCTCCCCTTAAGAGGCCTGGCGTCCGTAAATGCTAAATTTTACCTAATTTTTTCTGGGGAGAAACGTTCACTTTTTTACCAAGTCGGGAAACACCCGGGGTCTTGGCAACCGCTACAAACGTGCGTCAGTACATGGCAAACCAATTTTTTTGCAGCTGCAATGCATGGTGTCACACTATTTCTAACATTTACGGAGGTCGACTGATGAAAGAATTTAAAGCAGAAGGTGAAGGCCTATCCGTGAGTCTAGGTAGATATTTTTTGCACTCGGTGACCCTACCCATGAGATGGCATCCAGGCCCAGGTCTTTTGGGCCCATCCACTCCTGAATTTAAAAATAAGCTCGCTAAGAGTGATACTTGACGGCTGTTGGAGTGGGTGGAAATTTTTTCCCGGGTTTGACGAAAGTCTTGGTTGAGGCGACCTTTCATTTACAGAGACGAAAACGCAGAAACTCTATCGTATCGTCTTTTCTGGCTCCATAAATTGAAGAACCACCAGTATACCTGCATTTTCAATATCCGAATGGTTTTCTTCGGGGCACAAAATACATCAGCACATTTTTGCAGCTCTCCATTAACTGTTGCAAGTCATTTAAAAGGGGCAATTTTGCAAATTCCAAAATGTGCGATGTTGAGTCACAGCCTATGAAGCACGGAGGAAAAGGAAACTCTTGTAAAGATCGGCCCCAAATTAATTATTGCATTTTATGCACTTCCTACGTCATGTTTTTATGTTTTTTTGGCGTTGAATGTCACTTTTTAAGTCCACTTAAAACTGCTATCTAAGGATCTATTTAGCAATAACATACAACGTAAAGATCTGAATCTTCCCCAAATGGGGCTGTTGCACACTTTTGCTGTAAGCGTTTTAATAGTCGATTCTGGTGTAAAAAGCACCAAAACTAATGATATGGCAGAACTAACAAATTTCCAAAATCTACTCCTAAACTCAAAAAACGTTTTTATTAGCGAGGGCGTAATGGTGGCGGAGGGTAGTAAAAAGGGAGATTCCTATTTTAAATTTCGTCACTCTCTCTATGCTGAAAAGGGATATTCACAGAGTAATTTAATTAGTCATCAGAGTACAGTGATCCAATCCGATGAATGTTACCGAGACACGTAGTGACACCGGTGTCCAGAAAGTATCTCTTATTGGTCCTTCTTGGTGGAGTTACAGTATTGTTGGATGGAAATCTCCCATTATTACTCGCGAAAATAAAAACGTCTATTGAGTTTAGGAGTAGATTCGGAAGTTTTTAGTGCTGACATCGTTATTTTTGAAAGTTGTTACGGCCATAGAAAACAGATTTGACGCCTTTGTTGATAATGTGTAGGTCTGCTTTCATAGGCTGTGACTCAACATCGCACATTTTTTGGGAAATTTGGGAAAAATTTCCCCCTTTTAATAAATGACTTGCAACAGTTTAAAGGAGAGCTGCAAAAATGTGCTGATGTTTTTGTGCCCCCAAGAAAACCCATTCGGATATTGAAAATGCAGGTATACTGGTGGGTTTTTCAATTTTATGGAGCCAGAAAAAACGATCATAGAGTTTTTTTGCGTTTTCGTCTCTGTAAATGAAAGGTCGCCTCAACCAAGACTTTCGTCAAACCGGAAAAATGAGCTTGTTGCACACTTTTTTTTTTTAAATTTAAAATATGAAAGTACTATGTGAGCTGAGTACTCGTAATTTTTTTAGAATTTTTTTGACGCCGGGAACACAAAGAAAAAATTTATTTGAAAAGTCGAAAATTTTATAAGATTTGAAACGGCTCCAAATGGCGGGAAACCGCCGACTACGTCACAGCTAGGTCACAGCTAAGTACGGTCGATTTGTTTACATTTCGCCCATAAGCTACCATGCCCAAAACGTGAAATTTTGGGCGCTTATTTCCTCTAAAAAGTCGTCATCTTTTGGGCATCTGCCGTACTATATCGATTTTTTTGGACAAATAAAAATCCTGACAAGCCACGAAAAGCGTCAGAGTTTATTTTTTTAAGCATCAAATGAAAATACGAGGTCGCAAAATTCGTCGGTGCCGCTAGTGAAACCAAGTTAGGGGACTCTGACAACAAGTTAAATTCAGTCCATTGCATCTCTTTTCGTCCCTTAAAATGAAGCGAATCCGTTTATTTTGTCTTTCCTTTGCCTCTTTGACCTTTAATGAGTATTTTTCAATAACTTTTAAGTTTTTGGACAGTAAAAGTCAC
>VMOF01000369.1:47753576-47770836 GCA_011764245.1 Trialeurodes vaporariorum
ATCTTTTGGAGATCGACAGAGTCTGAAAGAAAAAACCAAATATTGCATTCAACTCAAATAATTATTTTGTAATATATTTTTAATAGTAATAATTTTTAAAAGTAATTAATTAACAATAAAACTAGGGGGAACAGGGGGATATCCGGGGGGGATATCCGGGGGGGGGTATCCGGGGGGGATATCCGGGGGGGATAACCTTTGGGTCCAGAGCCTATCTGTGGTATAGCTAAATGCATTATCAAAAGCAAGATAAGGGACTGGATGAAAGTTAAGCATCAGAAGTATTGGCAAGATTTGCCAGGACTCGCTACTAGTAAAATTAACATTAAATGCCCAGAGATGCAGCCAGAACTCGTTTTGAAGTATGACAGGCTACAACTAAGACATTTGATAGGTCTACTTACTGGACACTGCCCATTAAGAAAACACTTGCGCACAATTGGAGTCTTCAAAGAGAACCCAGTGTGCAGATTATGTGAAATGGAGGAAGAAACCTCATTACACATTATCTACTTCTGTGAAAGGCTCGCTTTCAGACGCTTCAACATCTTTGGCGCAACAGAGCTGGACACAGAAGTGCTGTATGAGAATTTTGGGAAAAAGGCCTTAGATCTGACTAAGGGCCTAAAACTCTTTGAGATCTCATAATCTATGAGGGGACACAATATATCAGAAATGGTCGCAGTGTCTTTTTGGGCGTTAAACGAACACCCTCAGAAGTAGTAAAAAAAAAAAAAAAAAAAAAAAAAAAACCCGGGGGGATATCCAGGGGGGATGTCCTTTAAATTCTGATGTTGCTTTCAACATGTTTTAAGTGATTTCAGGATATAATATGTTTTTATTCTTTGAGTTGAATGCAATATTTGGTTTTCTCTTTCAGACTCTGTCGATCTCCAAAAGATTTTTTTAGTTTAGCAGATTACACCCCCTTCTTGAAAGATTTTGATGAAACATTAACAATGAAAAAATCTTTAAAACAAAACAAAAAATAAAACAAAAACAAATAATGCAACTTTTTAAACACGCCCTTCAAACCTGTGTAAATTGTGAGGGAAAAGTTGATTGATTATTTGATTAGCTATAAATAACCTCGGGGGTAAGTAACTGGGGGAAATGACCGGGGGGAAGTGTCCGGGGGGTAAGTGTCCTCGGGGGGAAATGTCCTCGGGGGGGAAGTGTCAGGGGGGGAATTGACGGGGGGAAATGTCCTCGAGGGGAAATGACCGGGGGGAAGTGTGCGGGGGGGGAATTGCGGGGGGGGGAAATGTCCGTAAACCCTCGCAGAGAAAATCTAACTGAAATTTTCGAGTGACCAGCCTTGCATGTACCTAGGTATGCATCAACCTCGGACTCGAACCCCAAACAAAAGAACATAACCTCCGAATTTGAACAATGAGATTAATGAATTTGCTTTCAAAAAGTAAATTAGAAGGAATTGAAAATACGTTCATAAACATTTTGTCACTAGGAGCACGGTGATAACTACAGATAAGTTCTACGTTGCGTAGTAAACGAGGAAGGCGGCACTTAATTTCATGTCCTGTTCTTTTGTTTGGGGTCTGAATCCAAGGTTGGTGCATACATGCAAGGGTGGTCACCCAAATTTCAAGTCAAGTTTTCTCTGCGAGGAGTAAGTTTCAGACTTTTTTAATGGTCTCATCGTTAATTTCGCAGCATTTTACCTCAGAATTGATATGTCAGTTGTCTACAGCAAAACCTCGCAAGAGCTCCATTTGGCTAGACAATTTGGTTTAAAGTGCGCTGGACGTTAATTATTATTGGACCTATAATATTTTGGACCAACGCGACCGTAATATGGATGAAAATCATTGGACGAATGTTACCGTTTTTCTCCTTGAGGTGTTGAGCACGTCACGGGTAGGTAGCCAGCCACCGTGGTCCTATCTCATTAGTCACTTCTCCACTTCTTCTCCACGGTCTGCTCGGACCAAAAGTTTTGCAGCTGAGCGATTCATTCTGCAGTTGTCATAGCATGGCACCGCGCACTGGTCGGCCGATCCGTGATGCACTTTGGTGAGCACGCGTTGCGTTATTGGAGATAAAATATCCGCTCCAATATATGTAAAAAAATCATGGGAATGACCCATGTTGCGTCCAGTAGCGGCCCGTGAGATTTGGCAACCATGCATTTTTCCCACTTAAACTTAGGTAAAAAATCGATTCAAGCGGAGGCTGGCAGCCTCCTCAAGTTTCGATTGTTTTCCATGTATTCAAATGGGATAAAAACACTGTTGCCAAATCGCACGAGCCGCCACTGGTTGCGTCGCGTCGCGGCGCACAGTGCGTTGTCCAAATGGACGAAAGTGACAAAAATCAATAACTTCTAAATGGAAAGAGATATTAGGATGGAACTTTGTATAGTGTGTCCCCTCGATGGGTACTATTGCACGGCACAATTGAATTTTAAAAGGGCCCCCTTTTGGGGGCAGAAGGGGGGGTCGATTTTTACGAATTTTTTTTAAAATTGGAGATATACAGGTGAAGTGCGTCTTGAAATGGTCCATTTACGTAGAAAAAACACCAATTTGAAGGAATTTGAAGAAAATAAATTTTTTCTCATAGCCTAAGAGGCCTAAAGGGAAGAATTAGACAAAAAATGGAAGTTTTTAATGGTCAATTTTGTGAGAATTTGCCGAGCTGTGATCCTTCAAACAGAACATTTCGTCCATTTAACTCAATTCTACACCATCAGCTCATATTTGGGTAATTTTGAAGCTCAACAGCACAATATTTGAGCCATACTGACGCAAAAGGCTCAAAACTTGCCTTTTTACGAGCAAATGACTCAAACCTTATCAAACAGTACCAAATTTCAGAAGCCAACAAATTTGTTTTAGAGGAATAGAATACAACACAAGAGTGCAGCTGTACTTCTGATATTAATGAGTTAGATTTCAGTGTTAACCCTCTTGTTTAACATTATATTATTGGAAGAAATTAAATCAGGTATTTGGGAGAAATACTGACAAATAAGTGAACGAGTTTTATGAATATTTCCCGTTATCTACTCGATCTCTCCATATTGACCTTGGAATTTTAACAAATAGGCCTACATAATGTTTTTAGGGAGGTTTGATAACATAAACGGCTTCAGCATTATGGTACGCATATTGACGCTATCTATTGGGTGTTCGCTACAGTGCAGTAGGCGGGCATCAGGTTCAAATAGTAAAATTGTTGCTTTGCAGAGCGATTTTGTCAATTACAACCAATTCTGCCAAAGCAGTGTCATCTCCGACATCATGGACTATACTAGAGTCCCTATATATGAAAGAGTCTCGCCATACGAGGTTCCATCTCTGATTGGCTGCTGAAAAGTGAAGAAGAAGAAGGGGTCTATGAAGCCTGGAGGCGCGCCTCTTGTTTACATCTTCATGGAACCATCTTCACTGCTGCCCAGCTTTGAGGAAACTTTCGGCATTTTTAGCTTGTACTGATGAAATTTGAATTGGAAATTGATGAAAATGTGTTCAGAACAGAATAAAATTCACGCATTACTTTTAGAACAGGTAGTGAAGCCAACGGGTATGGGAGGTTAGGTTGACCTAACAAAGATTACTTTCACACGAATACATGTATAAGTAATCTTTGGCGGGAAGATCGTTGGATAAAAATGTAAACAAGAGGCGCGCCTCCAGGCTCCTCAGACACCTTCTTCTTCCTCACTTCTGTTCACGTGTCTTGACTCTTTCATATATAGGGACTCTAGACTATACTCTATAGTAAAGCACTATTTATTTTGATTTTTCTTTAGATAATAAACCATGCCCTTTTTTGTTTTATAAGGCCACATGGTGTACCTGTCAAATTCATCTACATTTTAATGCTTTTTCTCAACTGTGATGGAACGGCATAAAAGAAAGTTCCGGAAAGTTCCGTGAAACTCTATAACCAGGAAAGCTCAGTATTACGTAATGTTTAAGAATCCTCCAACCTTTACTGCAGCCACCTGCACTCTGCAGCCGCGCCTGTAATATACGAATTTTCGTGATTTTTTTTCGGACTCGTGAAAATGGCGAAATGAGGTGGCACTCAATTGAAGAGTTTTTTTTTTTTTTAAACCGTCCTTGATAGTTGGAAGGGGATGTCTGGTATGAAAACAAGTTAAAAGGCCATAAAAGATAGACCACCATAACTTTCGAAAGTTTTGTCCTCACAGAGCCAATCAGCATTGATCTCCAGAAGTCTATTTGAGGATCTGTGACTGCCTTTCCATTTTCTCGAAATTTTGCCGGACAAAACTTTCGAAAATTGGGACGATTGTTCTTTCATGGCTTCTGAACTTGTTCTCACACCAAACAACTCCTCTGAACCACAAAGGACGGCCTTATTTTTGGAATTACCTTCGATTGTGTGCCGTCTCTCAAATACTGTTCTGAATTTATCCAATTCCACGAATCTGAAAGAAATCACAAAAAAACTCGTACAACAGACGTGGTGGCAGGTTGTGGCAGTAACGGTTTCAAGATTCTAAAACATTATGTGATTCTGAACGTTCCTGTATAAATAGTTTTGCGGTATTTTGCGGTACTTTTTTTTGACACTCCATCAAAGTTGAGAAAAAGCATTAAAATGCAGATAGATTGACATGACCACTTTGAGTCCATGAAAAAACACATAAGAACATGGTTTAAAAATCTGCAAAAATCAAAATAAATAGTGCTTACCTATACACGGAAAAAAAAGATTAGTGAAAATAACCATACGGATACCTGATTTTGGCACCTGCTAGATGTTATGGTAAACTTGGCCAGAAGTATGGTACATTTACCGATACTTTGAGTAAATTCGACATGCAATCAGGTAACATCACCTAGTACCTAGTCAAAACATAGTATACTTCTGGTCAACATTACCATAACATCTAGCAGGTGCCAAAATCAGGTATTCGTAGGGTTATTTTTACCGTTGTTTTTTTTCCGTGTAGGAATGATTAATCTAAGAAGTCGGAGACGTCACTACTTCGGTAGGGTTAGGAATGTTATGTTGCGTATCTGACGAAGTTGCGGTGCGAGTCGAAAAATATCCACTTTGAACCTAATGTCCGCCGACCGCACCGGAAAACATCCAATGGGTAGCGGATAAAATACGTATCAATGCTGAATCTGTTGTTGTTAAACCTTCCTAAAAACACTGTTTAGGCCCTTTTATTCAAATTCCGAGATCGATTTTTCGATTTTTGTCCATTGGTCAACGCACTGTGCGGCGGCTAGGACGTTCATGTTGGTTCATGAACATTTCTTTTAACGCATGTCTATTGTCTATACT
This sequence comes from Trialeurodes vaporariorum, assembly GCA_011764245.1. Lineage (NCBI taxonomy): Eukaryota > Metazoa > Arthropoda > Insecta > Hemiptera > Aleyrodidae > Trialeurodes > Trialeurodes vaporariorum. The sequence continues at coordinate 47,758,866 of VMOF01000369.1, forward strand.
TGCCGCCTCTCTATCGGATTTGCAGTATTCTGTTCCAATTTCTTGGTATACATATTTTGGCTCCATAGACGATATAGTGGCGGAATATAGTGGCAATAGTGGCAACCCCCCACAAGGCCATCATATCCACCATAGATCTTTCTGCGTGGTTATAGGGAACTGAGACGCTGAATGGTGGAAAGGTGCCTTTTTGAAGTGAAGGAGCTCTCGTTGAGACTTGCGGCCGATTTCGAAATTTTCATCGAGTTAGGATATTTGCATTATATGGCAACAGTGGCATAGCCAGGAATTTTTCTGGGGGGGGGGTACGGGGTTCGAAAATTGTCAAGGGAGGGGGTCCAAAGATACTAATTTGGTCAAATTTGTTGAAAACGCAAAAAATTACCTTTTTTCGGACAAATTTTGGTGTCATGGGAGGGGGGTGTCCAGACCACCTGGATACCCTCCCCCCCCGGCTACGCCACTGTATGGCAACATGGATACATCCGCATTGGCTCCGGGTTGAATTAGCTCCGACGCAGAGGATAATTATATTGAACCCAACAGCAGATTTCCTCTGGAGTTAATATGGGCATCTTTTTCATCCACTGACACCAGGACAACAAAATGTGAATCATTCCATTCCCATTTCAACAAGGAATTCTCAAGTGATGCCCACCCTAATATTTTCTGTTTTATCAAAACCCTTATCAATTTCCAGACGGACTTATATATCAAACTGCAAACAACAACAGAATTGCCACCAAATAAGAAACAAAAAAAGAAAGAGGAATATCTGCTCGACACGATGGTAAAATATGAAAAAAATGAAATTGATCGTTTAAATTTTGTATAGAATCAACATCTTTCAAATTTCTCCTCGCTGATTTTTAAATTTAAATAACTTTTTTTTTATTGTTGCTTTTACTTAAACAAATTTCAATGCGTTTCTTTCGTGTTTCAATCACATCAATAATTTTTTTTTTAACTTTTGCGTGCGGTCATATAACGGACAATTTTTTAAATTTTTTTTAAGAAGTTACTGACAGTCCTAAGCCTGTGTAAAATGGGAAGGAAAATGTTTTTTTTTTCGAAAAATCTTTTTACTTTGACGGTTGGAGCCCATTCGGCCATTTGGGAGCCAATTCGGTAGTGCCCGGCAACATCCTGTATGCAAAGTTTCATGGAGTCACCTACAGAAAGTGGATTCATAAAAGAGAGCGCTGATTGGTCTCCACTTCAACACGCCATCCAGTTTATGCCAAAGAATTCTTGCGGGCTGCAGTACCGATACAATCGATAACCAATCAGCGAACACTTCTGTCGAGCCACTTTGACCATGTAGTACATAACTTCAGCTGAATTCTTGAAGCAAAGTTGGACTTCACTTTGATTTGCGGTCCGACGGGCAGTACCTATTTGATGCAGATCTCTTCCGGTTCAATGTACCTATACCTTCAAGTTAACGGACCCCTCTAACGTACTGCGTAATGCATATAGGGTGTTACAAAAGTATCTTTAAATATTATTAGGGCGTATTTTGAAGGTCAAAATTAGACGGTTTCCAATGAATAAATGTTCGGAACACCAAATAGTTCGATCTTTTTCATGGGTTTAAATGGAGGAACTGCAACGTTGCCAAACTATACGCTGTTTCACAGAAAATCGCAGACCTATAATTCTGATCTCGTACCTAATATTTTGCGTGTAAAATATCCTAGAAACCAACTCCCTTGAAATTTGGATCAAATTAGGGGCCGCTTTGAAATTAAAAAAAAAAAAAAAAACAAAAAAAAAACAAAAAAAAAAAAACAATCAAAAAACAAAAAACAAACAAAAACAAACAACAACAAAACACTAATTTGTTTAATTTGTGAGTGACTCTCGCTTGAAAGGGAGACGTAATGAACGGCAGACATCCATGTGGTATATAAAAAGCCAGATTTTGACCGCTAGATTACGCCTTTAAGATATTCAAAGGACTACATGCATATTTCTCTGTTACACCCTGTATAGGCCGATACTACTTTTTATTACAGGTTAGTTCGATTGCACCGTTATTGCTGTAGCTTTTTCTAAGCGTGGCTGAAAATCCTTCTCCTATAGACGATTTAAGAAAGTAGGTTACGATGTATCGGACCAAGTTAAATTATGTGAAACATAAAGGAGAGTTCCTCGAAACGATAGACAACAACACCCAAGAGCGATGCGAAACTGCAGAAACGCATAGAAAATTAAAGTTACGTAAGGGATCGAGTTGAATAAACCCCTCTCCTTTCACGTCATTCAGTAGACGCGTTTCTATACAGGGTGTGTATAAAAACTGAGCCGGGTTCAATTTCTCGCGAACGGCTACGAATTTCGGAAAATACCCAGACATGCGTTCGCTTCTTTAGAGGGAGCCATATTTTAGGGGAAACTCCATGGTCTTCACACCTCTTACCCTTTAATTGCATATTTATTTTAAACAGGGACCCTCTACTTTCCATACCGCAAATTCGAAAATATTGTAAAATTGTAAGACTTTCAGCTCAAACCACTAGTCAATATCGATTTTCGTCTTCGATTTATCGAACCTCAAAATATTCGATATCGGTCAATTTTCAAAAAATTTTAACACCTCCAAAGGTTGGAATTAAAAAACTAATGGTCTGAAGTACTCTCCATAACGAGTTTTTTTTTCAGATAAAAATACATTCTTCAACTAAATACGCTGAGTTGCCATTGGGCACCTACGTTTTTTCCAAAATCATTTTTAAAGTGCGATATAACGAAGATGAAAGTTTACGGTGACATGTTGTTTACTCTGAAAATCTGAAAATGTTGCGTTATTTTCGTAATAAAAAAATGGGGATCCCCGTTTAAAATATGCAATAAGGGGGGTGGTGCCTTCCATCCCACCTCCCTTGGGGGTGCGTCAATCATGGAGGTCCCCCAAAAATATGTTTCTCTCCCAATAAGCAAACATGTGTCTGAGTGTTTTACGAAATTCGCAGCCGTTTGCGAGAAATTCAGCCTGGCTCGTTTTTTATACACACCCTGTATACTTCAAACCTGTTGGCTCTAATCAAATGGCCTTTCTCGATGCTACTTTTTTAAAGACAAAAATTTCCACTTTACTACGACCGAATTACGCAATTTCAATTTCAATTTCAATTAAATTTAAATTTTGATAAGAGGACACGCGATCATGGAAAAAAAGACAGTTTGCCCCAAGTTTCACAAAATTAACCTCTGGGTGTGTCCTCTACCATAAATGCAAGCATCCCGACAATACTTGTGCAATATCATCGGAGGAAAGCAAAAATTATCACAGTGACGGCTAGTCCAATTTGGCAACAGTGCTTTTCCTCCATTTGACTCAATGTAAAACAATCGAATGCTGGTGAAGCGCTGCTTCACTATCGAATCGATTGTTTAACATAGGATCAAATGGAGGAAAAGCATTGTTGCCCAATTGCAAGAGCCACAACTGCATTTATCATCGTTGTAACCCAGAGATTACCAGTTTAATTTGGCAACATCAAATTTCCTCCATTTAAACCTATGTAAAATAATCCAAACGTGTTTGAATTTTTCTACAGCCAAATTTTTTGAATCATAAAAATAATCGTGTTTTTTCCCCCATATAGTAGTCAGGGGAAAATAGCTCAAATAAGGGGCTAACCCGGAATAAATTGCAACAGAAGCTTTTATGGCTGGAAGTTGCTCATTGGTACTATCTAAAGAACATATGAAAAGTTCGCCAAAATCCGAGTATGGGAAAGGGGGTTTTGCCCCCCTTTTTACCCCAAATTAGAGGATTTTTACGTCTTTTTTCACGGTTTTCCTCAATTTGCGCCGAAACTACCACTCCAACGCAAAAATCGGACTGAACTGATCTTAAAGAGGGCAAAATTTCCTACAAGATGGTTTAATCAAATCAAAATTTTAGTCACCCGGAGGACGGGAAACAGCTGATTTTCATTTCGCGGAAATTCGAGAATTCGCGGAAAAAAACGCGTTTTCGGCGATTGCTCGAGTAATTTGACTTCCGCAGCAACGAATGCGGAATAACCGTATTCTAGACACCGAATACGTATTAAAGGGGTCTATATTGAATATAATGGAGGTGTGGAGGGACCAAGGTCCTACTTGATTCCCCCCCCCCCCCCCCCGACCCGACTCTCAATACAGAATGAATAGAGCACAAATTCTCCATAAAGTGTGAAGTGATTCACTTTTTTTCTCGCCAAATGCGTCTTGTTCATTTTTTGCCTTTGCGTATTTGGACCAACTACCCCCCCCCCCCCTCCCCCCTCCCCCCTCCCCTTAAGAGGCCTGGCGTCCGTGAATGCTCAATTTACCTAATTTTTCTGGGGAGAAACGTTCACTTTTTTGACCAAGTCGGAATCACCCGGGGTCTTGGCAACCGCTACAAACGTCGCGTCAGTACATGGCAAACCAATTTTTTTGCAGCTGCAATGCATGGTGTCACACTATTTCTAACATTTACGGAGGTCGACTGATGAAAGAATTTAAGGAGCAGAAGGGTGAAGGCCTATCCGTGAGTCTAGGTAGATATTTTTTGCACTCGGTGACCCATACCCATGAGATGGCATCCAGGCCCAGGTCGTTTGTGCCCATCCACTCCTGAATTTGAAAATAAGCTCGCTAAGAGTGATACTTGACGGCTGTTGGAGTGGGTGGTAATGAGCTTGTTGCAAGAAATTTTTTTTTTTATTAAATTATATGTTATCGACTGAAAATTTCACGTGAAGAACGATGGTACCATTTTTTCCGCTCAAAAACGAACAGAAAGTACCGAAATTAAAGCTCAAAGTTGAGGGGTTTGAGAAACGATTTTCATTGGTTGGCCGCCGACTACGTCACAGCTAAGTACGGTCGATTTGTTTACATTTCTGCCCATAAGCTGCCATGCCGAAAACGTGAAATTTGGACGCTTATTTCTTCTAAAAAGTCGTCATCTTTGGTCATCTGCCGTACTATATCGATTTTTTTGGACAAATAAAGATCCTGACAAGCCACGAAACGCGTCAGAGTTTATTTTTTTAAGCATCAAATGAAAATACGAGGTCGCAAAATTCGTCGGTGCCGCTAGTGAAACCAAGGTTAGGGGACTCTGACAACAAGTTAAATTCAGTCCATTGCATCTCTTTTCGTCCCTTAAAGTGAAGCGAATCCGTTTATTTTGTCTTTCCTTTGCCTCTTTGACCTTTAATGAGGAATTCTTCAATAACTTTGAACGTTTTCGGACAGTAAGAGTCACGGGAAACATAGTGGCTTTCCCCATAACCTATATTGCCTGTAAGCTTATACAAACTGTACAAGATCATTTCATTTGAGTGAAAGCATCTTGTAGTCATGTAAAGTCAGAGTATCTCCTTGCTAAGTATGAAACTGAATTGGACAGGTGAATTTTAATGTATGGCACCTGACTCATCCAAGTCAATTGAATATACTTAGCGGTGGAATTTCATCGGTCAACTGTAATGTTTGTAGCACTTTAACCTATATTCTTTTCATTGGCATTTCAAGAGGAATCTGCCCTTTCTATACTTAAACTTAAGTGTGGTAAGCAATTAACTTATAGTAAATAATAAGTTGGCATTTTCTCATTAAGCGTTTCATGTGAAGCTTGCATCGACCTAAACGCTAGCCAACGGATAACGCTGATCCACTCACAAATTGACAATCTTCCTAAAGTAAGGCAGCATATTCTCATTATATTTCATCAGTATTCATCAAGTGTTTACTAACTTTGATTTGCAATGACTTGATGCAGTCAAAGCTCAATACTCAGTTAATCCATTTTGACAAAGAAGAGAAATATTGAACATTGGAACCGCTCCGTCACATGTTAATGGGCTCTTAATAGGTATCAATTTCCCAGAAATTGTCAAGACATGTTTAGTGCCACATAAAGTACAGCTAAATCTAATGCATACTGCAGTGGGATGTAAATTTTTCAATATTTACCAATCTCCTTGCAAGAGAATGACACAATAACCACTAAACAATCATTCACTTTCCCGCAGAATCATTTTAAAAACTCCAAATTTTCACTAGTCAAATTTATGGATTTTTGACACATCCATCCTGAAACATTTTTTCAATCATATCCACTTGAAAGTCATGCTCACTAAGCAAAACTTGGCTTTGAATATAAGCACAGATTACAAATATAATTTTTTAAATCAGGTTTTGTGAATCAATTTAAGTTTTAAAATGATTCTGCGGGTAAGTGAATGATTGTTTAGTGGTTATTGTGTCATTCTCTTGCAAGGAGATTGGTAAATATTGAAAAATTTACATCCCACTGCAGTATGCATTAGATTTAGCTGTACTTTATGTGGCACTAAACATGTCTTGACAATTTCTGGGAAATTGATACCTATTAAGAGCCCATTAACATGTGACGGAGCGGTTCCAATGTTCAATATTTCTCTTCTTTGTCAAAATGGATTAACTGAGTATTGAGCTTTGACTGCATCAAGTCATTGCAAATCAAAGTTAGTAAACACTTGATGAATACTGATGAAATATAATGAGAATATGCTGCCTTACTTTAGGAAGATTGTCAATTTGTGAGTGGATCAGCGTTATCCGTTGGCTAGCGTTTAGGTCGATGCAAGCTTCACATGAAACGCTTAATGAGAAAATGCCAACTTATTATTTACTATAAGTTAATTGCTTACCACACTTAAGTTTAAGTATAGAAAGGGCAGATTCCTCTTGAAATGCCAATGAAAAGAATATAGGTTAAAGTGCTACAAACATTACAGTTGACCGATGAAATTCCACCGCTAAGTATATTCAATTGACTTGGATGAGTCAGGTGCCATACATTAAAATTCACCTGTCCAATTCAGTTTCATACTTAGCAAGGAGATACTCTGACTTTACATGACTACAAGATGCTTTCACTCAAATGAAATGATCTTGTACAGTTTGTATAAGCTTACAGCAAGCTTACAGGCAATATAGGTTATGGGGAAAGCCACTATGTTTCCCGTGACTCTTACTGTCCGAAAACGTTCAAAGTTATTGAAGAATTACTCATTAAAGGTCAAAGAGGCAAAGGAAAGACAAAATAAACGGATTCGCTTCACTTTAAGGGACGAAAAGAGATGCAATGGACTGAATTTAACTTGTTGTCAGAGTCCCCTAACCTTGGTTTCACTAGCGGCACCGACGAATTTTGCGACCTCGTATTTTCATTTGATGCTTAAAAAATAAACTCTGACGCTTTTCGTGGCTTGTCAGGATCTTTATTTGTCCAAAAAAATCGATATAGTACGGCAGATGACCAAAGATGACGACTTTTTAGAGGAAATAAGCGTCCAAATTTCACGTTTTCGGCATGGTAGCTTATGGGCAGAAATGTAAACAAATCGACCGTACTTAGCTGTGACCTAGCTGTGACGTAGTCGGCGGTTTCCCGCCATTTGGAGCCGTTTCAAATCTTATCAAATTTTCGACTTTTCAAATGAATTTTTCTTTGTGTTCCCGGCGTCAAAAAATTCTGAAAAAATTACTGAGTACTCAGCTCACATAGTACTTTCATATTTTGAATTAAAAAAAAAGTGTGCAACAAGCTCATTTTTCCGGTTTGACGAAAGTCTTGGTTGAGGCGACCTTTCATTTACAGAGACGAAAACGCAGAAACTCTATCGTATCGTCTTTTCTGGCTCCATAAAATTGAAGAACCACCAGTATACCTGCATTTTCAATATCCGAATGGGTTTTCTTCGGGGCACAAAATACATCAGCACATTTTTGCAGCTCTCCATTAACTGTTGCAAGTCATTTATTATAAGGGGCAATTTTGCCAATTCCAAAAATGTGCGATGTTGAGTCACAGCCTATGAAAGCAGACCTACACATTATCAACAAAGGCGTCAAATCTTGTTTCTTCTATGGCCGTAACAACTTTCAAAAATAACGATGTCAGCACTAAAAACTTCCGAAATCTACTCCTAAACTCAATAGACGTTTTTATTTTCGCGAGTAATAATGGGAGATTTCCATCCAACAATACTGTAACTCCACCAAGAAGTGACCAATAAGAGACTACTTTCATGTGACACCGGTGTCACTACGTGTCTCGGTAACATTCATCGGATGTGGATCACTGTACTCTGATGACTAATTAAATTACTCTGTGAATCATCCTTGTCAGCATAGAGAGAGTGACGAAATTAAGATAGGAATCTCCCATTATTACTACCCTCCGCCACCATTACGCCCTCGCTAATAAAAGCGTTTCTTGAGTTTAGGAGTAGATTTCGGAAATTTGTTAGTTCTGCCATATCATTAGTTTTGGTGCTTTTTACACCAGAATCGACTATTAAAACGCTTACAGCAAAAGTGTGCAACAGCCCCATTGGTGAAGATTCAGATCTTTACGTTGTATGTTATTGCTAAATAGATCCTTAGATAGCAGTTTTCAAGTGGACTTAAAAAGTGACATTCAACGCCAAAAAAACATAAAAACATGACGTAGGTAAGTGCATAAAATGCAATAATTAATTGGAGCCGATCTTTACAAGAGTTTCCTTTTCCTCCGTGCTTCATAGGCTGTGACTCAACATCGCACATTTTTGGAATTTGCAAAATTGCCCCTTATAAATGACTTGCAACAGTTAATGGAGAGCTGCAAAAATGTGCTGATGTATTTTGTGCCCCGAAGAAAACCCATTCGGATATTGAAAATGCAGGTATACTGGTGGTTCTTCAATTTTATGGAGCCAGAAAAGACGATACGATAGAGTTTCTGCGTTTTCGTCTCTGTAAATGAAAGGTCGCCTCAACCAAGACTTTCGTCAAACCCGGGAAAAAAACCACCCACCCAACAGCCGTCAAGTATCACTCTTAGCGAGCTTTTTTCAAATTCGGGAGTGGAGGGGCACAAACGACCTGGGCCTGGATGCCATCTCATGGGTAGGGGTACCGAGTGCAAAAAATATCTACCTAGACTCACGGATAGGCCTTACCCTTCTGCCCCTTAAAATTCTTTCATCAGTCGACCCCGTAAATGTTAAAAATAGTGTGACCCCATGCATTGCAGCTGCAAAAAAATTGGTTTGCCATGTACTGACGCGACGTTTGTAGCGGTTGCCAAGACCCGGGTGATTCCGATTTGGTCAAAAAAGTGAACTTTTTCCCCCCAAAAAAAATTAGGTAAATTGAGCATTCACGGACGCAGGCCTCTTAAGGGGAGGGGGAGGGGGGAGGGGGGGGGGGGTAGTTGGTCCAAATACGCAAAGGCAAAAAAGAACAAGACGCATTTGGCGAGAAAAAAAGTGAATCACTTCACATTTTATGGAGAATTTGTGCTCTTTTCATTCTGTATTGAGAGTCGGGTGGGGGGGGGGGGGAATCAAGTAGGACCTTGGCCCCTCCACACCTCCATTATTTTCAATATAGCCCCCTTTAATACGTATTGGGGTTTTAGAATACGGTTATTCCGCTTCGTTGCTGCGGAAGTCAAATTACTCGAGCAATCGCCGAAAACGCGTTTTTTTCCGCGAATTCTCGAATTTCCGCGAAATGAAAAAGCTGTTTCCCGCCCTCGGGTGACTAAAATTTTGTTTTGATAAACCTCTTGTGGGAAAATTTTTGCCCTTTTAAGATCAGTTCAGTCCGATTTTTGCGTTGGAGTGGTAGTTTCGGCGCAAATTGAGGAAAACCGTGAAAAAAGACGTAAAAATCCTCTAATTTTGGGGGAAAAAGGGGGGCAAAACCCCCTTTCCCATACTCGGATTTTTGGGGAACTTTTCATATGTTCTTTAGATAGTACCAATGAGCAACTTCCAGCCATAAAAGCTTCTGTTGCAATTATTCTGGGTCAAAACCCCATTTTTCCCCCGACTATAGTTTAATATACAATTGTATACCCCACTATTTTTCACTGCTTCCCATGCTATGAAAATAAAAGGTTTTGCCTTCCCTTTCATATGTCTTTGATTTAAAAGGTTCATGTTGAATATTTTTCAAATTTAAGCCATTCTTGAAAAGGATACATAAAACGAAAGAGGTATGCACTCTTCAGACAAAAGTCTCTATTCAATCACAATGCTAGTTTCACACTTCACAGCAAGAGCGCACACCCGTTGTTTTATGGCCCCTTTTTCGAGGTTGGTTTTAAGCCTTTTACAACTTTATTTCCGCGCGAATCTTTTTGAAGTTAACATCTATGATAAGCAGTGGGATGGAACTACTACTTCGTGTATATTTAATGCCCTCCAGCAGGCTGATTATAAACGATCGCGTATCGTTATGCCATCGAGTCCAGTAGCGTCACGTGCAATTTGGCAACACTGTATTCCATCCATTTAAACTCATGTAAAATATCGAATTCAGGGGGTGCACAAGGAAAATTCGATACATTCAATGAGTTCAAATGGAGCAGTTGCATTGTTGCCAGATGGCACGCGACGCCACTGATCGAGTCGATGATCGAGTACGTGTTAATTTTTGGTGTCATTTCGCAGCAGCGGCTCGTGCAATGTGGCAACAATGGATTTCCTCCATTTAAAACTGTGTAAAATAATCGATTACTTGGTGAGGTGTAGCGCCTCACCTAGTGTCGATCTTTTTGCATACGTTTAAATGGTAAAAGTGCACGGTTGCCAGATTGCACGAGCCGCCACTGTCATTTCGATAGAATTCTTTCATCCCTGCGGAAATTCACCGACGACTCTATAAGCTATTTGATATTCGCTATTCCCTGAGCTGCGCTTATCGTAGAGATTGAAGGGTTTCTATCGGAATGGAACCTATATCTTAATGACACCACCAACCACACCCCATATAAGAATAGCACACACTCGATAGCGACTCGATACCATTACGATCAGCCTGCAGGTTGCGTTTTCTGACATAGCCTGGGCGGCTACCGCCACTCAAGATAACATTTTCCAATGGGGCTCTTTCAATTCACGGGATTGAAGAGTTGATTCTTGCATAAAAACCTGTAAAAATGACGACGAGTACGCTAAAAAATCACAAAATTCACTCTCAGAATCGAGTTTAATGGCGGTTCGACGCAGGTATCATGGGAGATTCCTATCTAAACAGAGACATACCTCTGTGTCTCCAAAGAGAAAGTGGCATATTAGACAAGAATCTCCCATGATACCTGCGTCGAACCACCATTACGATCTTGCCATTTATGTAAGTATGTAGGTTTATTATTGAATTTTAAACTTTCTCAGTATGATTTTTCGTGATTTTTGCTGGTTTTTACATCAGAATGGACTGTTCATTTGCTCACAACAAAAGTTTGCAAGAGCCCCATTCACCGATAATGGGTCTGTTGCAAACTTTTGCTACAGCGCTATAGAGTGACCAATCTCATGTAAAATCGTGTGAAAAGTCCATTAGTGGCAGCAGAAAGTCGTAAAATGCAATAACAAACTCACAAGTGGCATTTAAATGAAATCCAACATGGCGGTAAAATATCGAGCAACCTGTATGCAAGCACCATGAACATCCCAGATGGCGAACCTCACAACATCGATCACAACCAATCACAACGCAAAGAAACTCATAAGCTCCGATATTGTGAGGTTTTAGCGTTGGCTATCATGGATGTTCTCGGTGAGTGCGCACAGGTTGCTCGATATTTTACCGCCATCTTGGGTTTCAGTTAAACGACTCTTGTGAGTATGATACTGCATTTTATGACTTTCTGATACCACCAATGGACGTTTCACGTGATTTTACTTCAGATTTAACACTCTATATCGTTGTAGCAAAAGTTTGCAACAGACCCATTCCACCGGTTCACCAGGAGATTCCACAGTCCAGCTCATATGGCGGTGATGCACGAAGATACGAGGGGTGTTCAATAAATAAGGCGCTTTTGTCTATAAAACGAGAACGAATCAATGAAAAATAACGAACGAGGTGGCAAATTAAAGCAAATTGAATACTCTTTCAACTTACAAACTTATATTTTGTCATAGTCACCGTTTACAGTGACGCA
>VMOF01000369.1:47771336-47796269 GCA_011764245.1 Trialeurodes vaporariorum
CTCATACATTCAAATGGGAAGAATGCACAGTTGCCAGATTGCTGAATCCGCCATTGATAAATGCAGCATCTATAATAAGTCGAGGGCGAGGTCAGAAATACCTACTACCGGCAGGCCTACCTACTACCGTGAAATTTTCACAGGAGCAGGATTTCTCGGTAAAAAATTGAGATAAGTAAGGATTCAAAAAGGCTATATCTTTCTTTCCTTAAAAGAAAAGGGTTTTTTCTTCAGCTTTTAAGTAACTCGATAATTTGCCGAGAAAAGCCGCAAAAAGCGATTTTGGAACCGTTTTCTCACTGCACTCTGCGTCGTTGAACTTAGCAAAATTGATGAGAAAGGATTGCTTTTCTCTGGTATAAGCTTTCCATTTTCGGCGGAAAACACAGATTACAGGGTTCTTTTATCTTTAGTCCAGGACATTTAGGAAAAATAGCGGAAAAAATTTGCAAAAAGCTGGATTTTTGCAGAGGTGTTCCTTTCGGTGTGTAGAACCACTAGAAAAAAGTCCTGACCGATATCGTGTACGCTCGACTTTTTATGACCTCAAAAAGGGCGTATAAATCAGTTTTTTCAAAATAACGCGACAACTATCCATTTTAGCTCTAAAACACCTCAGTATCAAATAAAAGCTGGCGTAATTTGCCACTGAAAAGGTTCTTACACATTTTCACGTCAGACCCTTCCTTACCCCTCAAAACTTTGATTTTAAAATTCCAAATTTTCGAGATTCAGCATTTCCCCGCAATTTTTGCATTTTGCGGAAAAATGACTCATCCTACGGCAAAATTCTACTAAGGTAATTTTAAAGAACGTCAAATTTTCTATAGGGTGCAAGTAGCGTATTTACCCTTTGGGCATTTTTCCTCCCACGAAAAATGGTTTTCACGGATTTTTGTGAAGAGGACCCATAAAATGAGTAAATGCCCAATAATGAATTAGCGACGACGTCACTTCGTGGCAAGTTAAAATCGAAAGTACCCTTTTTCACTTTATTTTAAACATATTTGACACCCTCCGCATCTAATCTGACCCCCCCCCCCACCCCGACATCCCCCCTCCACCTACCCTCAACCACCAACATCCCCAAACCCTTTATTTCCCACCATTGCAGCCGAGTGATTTCTTCCTCATTTACGCATTAGTGATTGATATTCAGAGTTCCTTTTGGGGGAAAAGTTTTCGGCCAGAGACGCCCCCCCCCAAAGTCTCCAATTTTCTCATATTTAACTGAAAGTTGGCGGTAAAATGGCCATTATATTTCTGGACTATTTGGCTGGAAATTAGTCAGATCTGTTAGTTTATGTCAGATCTTGTTGTCTATGTCAGATCTTTAAGTTTCAGATTCAGTTAATCAGATCTCTGATGCATTGTGAGTCCCAATTTTTATCTTAAACAGAAAATATTTTAGACAGGATTAATTTTTTACAAAATTTATTGTGATGACTTTGTTCTCGACATTTAAATATACTCAACACCTACTTCAGAGATGAGGTCTCTTTTACAGCGTGATGCGTAAATATACTGTATAAATGATTGTCCGATAGTGCATCGATATTGTTCTTTTTTTGCGAGTATTTATTAGTTAATGTTACTGAACAGAAGAAAGGTGTGTTTCGTGCGGAGACTATTGCTCATAAGAAACGCGCGTCTTTGTGAGGGTAAAAGGAAAATACAACATTGAATTGAAACAGGCTGGTTGGGGCTGGTTAGAAATGATGACACACTAAATGATTTAGAAGAACAATTAAAATCAAATGGGGGTGTGGTTTCACATTTTGCGGACAAAACCCCAGAAAGTACTATAAAAAAAATTGAAAGCGCAAACTTAGTGAGCCGTCAACCAGCAAAAACGAAACTAAGAGAAAAAGAGGCAACTTTCAAACCTATAGGAGAAACGTATGGTTTGCGGTAAAAATGCAGGGAGCTGCTTTTTTAAAGACTGAACGGAAGAAAACGGAAGGATCTTTGAATAGAAGTTGATCAGGTAGAAAGTTTGCCAACTAAGAAACAAATTCTGAAAACATCTCAATCTCGAAATGATGACTTGGGAAAGATAATTTCAACTCGTCTGATTGTGAGTAATGGAATCAATCTTGTGGCTTCAGAGACCAGGTTTCAACAATTTTGTTTTTCTATTTTTGGCGGATTAAAAAAGAGAATAATGTGGAGACTGCAGACGGTGCTCCAATAGCCAAGACCACGAAAACAAGATTTGCTATATTTTCTGGTAAATTATGTCGAATGTCAGTTTCCCGTCGCGAAACTGATTGTATAAGCCATGAGTTTTGTAATTGCTGAAAAAACTACTGTTCAGAAGCCAGACGAAAAATACGAGAATGATATTATCGTTCCAATCTCAAAAAAAAAGGAGGCAATATTATACTAAAAGAGCGCTGGGAATAAAATTATGAGTGCGGCTTGATACGTTGAGTGCACATCAAATGAAGTTGAAGAGCGTTCAAGCCTCCTCAAAAAAAGCTGCCGAAGTAATTAGAAAGTAAAATAATTTTAGTCCAGCATTTGACACGTGACATATCGCTATATAACATAGAAGAAAACGATGTCCAAAAACTAAACAAATAAGTTCCTTTGTTATTTTCACGGTTTTTGTGTGTGTTTTTTTTGGTTGTTTGTTTTATAATTTGAAAAGGTGACATTGTGACAAGAGTTCTTATCGGGTCAAATGCACATTAATTTTATACGCAATCATGGCCACCACGAGTCCTCCATCGTTTCATTTCGACCATTAATATCGTTTTAGGAACTTAGCTGATAGAAAATCCTAAAAAAATGTATGCTTAAGCGAGGATTTTCTGCTTACAAACTCGCGGTATGATTCATACCGCGAGTTTGTCTGGCTTTTTACCAGCAACTTTCAATTAAATAAGAGAAAATTGGAGACTTTGGGGGGGGGCGTCTCTGGCCGAAAACTTTTCCCCCAAAAGGAACTCTGAATATCCTGTCTAAAATATTTTCTGTTTAAGATAAAAATTGGGACTCACAATGCATCAGAGATCTGATTAACTGAATCTGAAACTTAAAGATCTGACATAGACAACAAGATCTGACATAAACTAACAGATCTGACTAATTTCCAGCCAAATAGTCCAGAAATATAATGGCCATTTTACCGCCAACTTTCAGTTAAATATGAGAAAATTGGAGACTTTGGGGGGGGCGTCTCTGGCCGAAAACTTTTCCCCCAAAAGGAACTCTGAATATCCTGTCTAAAATATTTTCTGTTTAAGATAAAAATTGGGACTCACAATGCATCAGAGATCTGATTAACTGAATCTGAAACTTAAAGATCTGACATAGACAACAAGATCTGACATAAACTAACAGATCTGACTAATTTCCAGCCAAATAGTCCAGAAATATAATGGCCATTTTACCGCCAACTTTCAGTTAAATATGAGAAAATTGGAGACTTTGGGGGGGGGGGCGTCTCTGGCCGAAAACTTATCCCCCCAAAAAGGGAAATCTGAATATCAATCACTAATGCGTAAATGAGGACGAAATCACTCGGCTGCAATGGTGGGAAATAAAGGGTTTGGGGATGTTGGTGGTTGAGGGTAGGTGGAGGGGGGATGTCGGGGGGGGGGGGGGGGTCAGATTAGATGCGGAGGGTGTCAAATATGTTTAAAATAAAGTGAAAAAGGGTACTTTCGATTTTAACTTGCCACGAAGTGACCGTCGTCGCTAATTCATTATTGGGCATTTACTCATTTTATGGGTCCTCTTCACTAAAATCCGTGAAAACCATTTTTCGTGGGAGGAAAAATGCCCAAAGGGTAAATACGCTACTTGCACCCTATAGAAAATTTGACGTTCTTTAAAATTACCTTAGTAGAATTTTGCCGTAGGATGAGTCATTTTTCCGCAAAATGCAAAAAATTGCGGGGAAATGCTGAATCTCGAAAATTTGGAATTTTAAAATCAAAGTTTTGAGGGGTAAGGAAGGGTCTGACGTGAAAACGTGTAAGAACCTTTTCAGTGGCAAATTACGTCAGCTTTTATTTGATACTGAAGTGTTTTAGAGCTAAAATGGATAGTTGTCGCGTTATTTTGAAAAAACTGATTTATACGCCCTTTTTGAGGTCATAAAAAGTCGAGCGTACACGATATCGGTCAGGACTTTTTTCTAGTGGTTCTACACACCGAAAGGAACACCTCTGCAAAAATTCAGCTTTTTGCAAATTTTTTCCGCTATTCGGTGAATATTGATCTAAATGTCCTGGACTACTTTCAAAAATGCTCGCGTTATTTCTGGTAGGAATGGAATGCCCTCAAATAGTAAGTAAACTTTGTAGACGGACGGGGTTGTGGTCTCCTCATGTGGGGAATTCTCTCGCCTCTGGCGTAGCGGTAGAACGTCAAGTCAAACGACCTACTCAGAAGTCAATTGGGATGCATATAGAAAAAGGGGGTGTGCCGAAAGGCATGAAAAACGTGTCTTTCCTTATTTTCATGATTTTAGTGTTAGGACAAAAAATGTGTATACTCATTGCCACACACAACAAAAAAAAAAAAAAAAAAAAAAAAAAAAAAAAAAAAAAAAAAAAAATATATACGAATGCTACACGCACGTAAAAATATGCCTCTCTTTTGCAAAGCGCGCCGCAAATTCTACTTGAAATTGTGTTCTGGTTGGGAATTACGGAGGGGAAGATACGCCTCTCTAGTCTACCCTTTACCTTCTTTTAGGGGGTGGCGGAAAGGCTCTCTCTCCGAACCCAATGTTTACCAATATTTACCCAATGTTTTGATGATAGTGTAAAATTTTAGCTCGAAAGGGGGGAGGGTGAATGTGCCTTCCGCTTTCTAAATATCTCTCTTGAAAAAGAAGAAGAAAAAATAGGGGGAAAAATAAGAAGAAAAAACAATAAGATGAAAAAAAACAAGAAGAAAAAAAAAATAGAAGAAAGAAAAAACAGAAGAAAGAAAAAAAAGGGGAAACAATGGACTCTGTGAATGCATAAAACGAGAGAAACTACTTTTTTCCAGAACAAGTGATAAAAAATGACAAACAGCAGACTGACAGTCTAAAATTGCCAGACGAAAAACTTTGACAGACAGACTTTGCAAGCAAAAAAAGTGGATGAAAAAAGGAACAAACTATCTAATGACCTAAGAAAACGCTTTTTGTGAACGAATTGCAGAGTGTGTTTGAAAGCTTTTTGATCGATTTCATTGAAGCCACATTTTCCATCCCACATTGTGCCTTTTTAATGAAAGGCAAGCAACTATTTCAATTGTTGATCGGTGATTGAGCTAAACAGTAATAACCATCGACGGATGGACATTACGAGGGATTATCAGATTATCGTCCCAATCAAATGAATAAACAAGTAATAAAAAAGAACCCACGAATTTGGAGAAACGAGTATTAATGAGGAATAAATAAATAAATAAATAAATAAATAAATAAATAAATAAATAAATAAATAAAAAAAAAATCGCATTCCGATTTATCATTAATCACCAAATCGTAATATCTGCCGTTGAGGGTGTGGATCTGGTCAGTTGAAAATTTTTGCTGCTGTGGTATTAAGGTGAATCTTCAGCGATTAGAACTGGTTTCTAACACTGTAGCAATAGCTTTCCATTAATGTCAAATTACACCCCCAATCTAATTTAGTTTTAAGAAAACGTTGTCAGCAATACTTACACGCGTAATCATCTCAAGAATGTCTCTGCAAAATATCTCGTTCGTATCTTTGAATATTAGAAAAAAAAAATGGCGACTTTCCATTTTCTTGGTACATATTACTTTTTTTTGGGCGTATTAAAAAAAAAAAAAAAAAAAAAATGACGAAATAATTTACAGATTTTTTTTTTTTTTTTTTGTATAGGTTATTTCTCTTGTTCCTGTTTTTTTCAGTTCCCTTAAAGATAAATTACGTTAGACCTTTAATTTAAGATTTATCGAACGGCAGTGCTCTGGTGGCAGGCGTTTACACCACAAGCTGAAGATTCACTTTAAGCATGCATATTGCCTTTAACCCTTTTTCGACCGTGTCATCAAGACAAAGCAATGTTCGCTCACTCAAAATTAGTAGGTAGTTAAATATTCCTACGCCAGGGTGCTGGTTTTGCATACACACTTGATTGGAGGCGCTCGAGGAAATATTATATTTTTCAAATGCTTACAATTTGGAGTCGCAATTATTGTGAATAAAAAACTAGAACTGTGTGAGGTACTATGACTTTCAAAAGAAAATACCTTGGTCGAAACTTTTACTCATTTAAATCTTGGTAATCTTCAAACAAATTTTGCGGCTTTCAAGTGTTTAAGGACCAATCAGAACACCCCTTTTAAAGTACGTCATGAAAAATTGAAAGTTTCGTTGAAAATAAAGGACGAATTTGACAGTAAGAATTTCGACCAGGGTACTTTCTTTTGAAAGTCATAGTACATCTAGCAGTGGCGTAGCGTGCGATTTGGCACCGTGGTATTTTGTTATTAAAACCCACATAAAAGGTCGAATTCGACCTTTCGAGGAAACTCGAGGAATTCGACGAATTCGAGGGTGTTCACCGAACACCTAGTAGTTCGATATTTTAAATGGGTTTAAACGGAGAAACTTCAACCTTGCCAAATCACACGCTGCGCCACTGAAATTTAGTCATAGAAACGAGTTTACTCGGGCGTGGGCGTAGTAATGAAAGGTTTACTCGTTGCTTTCGTTCTAGAGGCCTCAATCTCCCAATTTAATGGGAGTTACTCATTATTTCAGATCCATTTTTGAGAGCTGACTCGCGTAGTATTGCGGCTGTATCTAATACCTCCGGCACAATTTTCGGATTCTTCCTTTTACTTTATGACATCTTTTCTGCTTTCTTTCTTTTTTTTTAACTCGTGGGTGAGCTTGAAAGGAATTCGTTAATTTTAATTTGGTGATTTTTTAAGGTTTTTTTAATAGTACCAACTGAAATGCCCTTCAGTTAACTATAGCCGCGTTAACGGCGCGTACCTATAAGAGCAGTTCAAGGTTGAATACTATCCATTGACAACGACTACACTCACTTTTCATTTTCACTTTTTGTGTCTAGGCGTGGCTTTCAAAAATTTTGAGTTCGCCAACAAAAATGGTCTGTTTTTAACTTTTGTCGAGCTAATAGGCGTGGCTCCCGGAAATTTTGATTGTACGGTTATCTCATTACTGCTTAGTTTTTTAACGAGATCCATACTTGATAAATTAATGAAAACTATCGATAATAATCAATAAAAAAGAAATATTCAAAAACGTCATAGCGCTTTGGAAAACTAGAAAGAATTTGTATGATACGACCTCAATTCCTAATATTTACCGGTTTTGATTAGCCTCGTTTATGCGAGAGATCTGAACCTGGGTTGAGTCAACCCGAGTTGAGTTTCAACCTGGGTCCAACTCGGGTTAGCGCATAAACACCCGTATATTTGAACTCGAGTGCAAAGGATTTCTTTCTTCTTCTTCACTGTGTTTGCTTACATTTTTGACGAAAATGGCGGCGATGTTTGATGCGGTACGGACAAGTGCGACCGCGTGTTTAACCTCGCTCGGATTGCTGACATCGATGCCGCGTGAACCCGGGTTCTGAACTCCGAGGTGTTTATGCGTGAAATCTCAACCCGAGTTCACCGACTCGACTTGGGATTGAATCGGGGTCGAGTCGAACCCGAGTTCAGCGAGATCCGAAGTGTTTATGCGAGCATCTCAACCCGGGTTAATCTGAACTCGGGTTCTAGAACCCGGGTTGAGATGCTCACATAAACGAGGCTATTGTCTGTAGACACCCTGCAGTGGCGTAGTGTTCAATGTGGCAACGTTGCAGTTCGTCCATTTAAACAACCAGAAAAAGATCGAACTATTGTATTGGATGTTCGGTGAACACCTTCACATTCGGACTTTTTCATGGGTTTAAACGGACACATTACAACGTTGCCAAATTGCAGGCTAGAAGCAACTGACACCCTAGTTTAGATTAATTTTAAAAGAGTTTAATTGAGGCCTTTTTTGGGAAAAGGGGCGATAAAACAACAGACGCGTGCTTTTTTTGAGAAATCGTCATTGTGAATGAAAAATACTTTGGTCTGAAGAGCACATACTTCGCTCCATGGGCCCTTTTCCCCCGGAAATAGCATCAATTTTCTATGGCTTTCAAAAGAATGTATCCTGATAGAAATGTTCATTGTTTCATTTCTTGACCAATTTAAGAAATTTTGCGGTTTTCAGGTATTTCAGAGTCTCACAAGGTTGCCATTTGTGACACTACGCCTCAAAAAATTTACAACAATGGAAAATAAAAGAAAAAATCATCAAGAACGATTTCGATGATAGGCAGGGGCGGATCCAGGAAAGTCTCTAAGGGGGGCCATTTTTGTAACGTGAGTGAGAGGCATGGGGGGACACCCACCAGACAATGGGGGCTGGGGTCCCCCTCGGAAAATTTTGAAAATGTAAGCATCTCCACAGCCAATTTGAGGCATCTTTCAACCGTGTACTCCTCATTTTTGTACTACGTCACTTCAATTTTTGTTCGTAAAAGTGGAAGATCCCGCCCCTGCTATTGTTTCCCCATTCCCAAACAAAATAATAATTAGGAAGTTACATGAATCACACTTACATTCTCTTTTTCTTTTGCTTTCCCCTCTCTTTCTCTTCCTCTTACTGGTTTTTTTTTGTTTTTTGTTTTTTTGTTTGTTTTTGGATCCAAAAGGGGGGGGGGATATGCCGCCGTGCCCCCCCCCCCTCTGGATCCGCCCATGATGATAGTACTTTCTTTTGAAAGTCATAGTACGTTTACACGAGAAAGACATCGATGCATCGGTTTGCACGACCCTGATGCACTCCTGCTCAAAAGCACAAAAGTCTAAAGCTTCTGCCGTGTTTCCTCTCTCGACCTCCCGCTCCTTTCGACGCACGGGCTTATGTAATCTTGACATATCCGAATAGCACCTAGTCACGTCCGCCCGTTGTTACGTCTACGCTTTTTAATCGCGATCGCAAATCTTCAGCTCCTCTTGCGTAACCGGTGAAAATTGTGAGCCCATTTTGAGGTGGTTTATGAGCCTGATTGTCGCGAACCCTGTTTATTATGAACTTACGCAATCAATTGCGGGTCGCTTATTAAAACTTTTAAAACAGATTTATGTACGCATCACGCCACCTCACAGTAGATTGAAACTTTGAGTTTCCCGGACATAATGGAGCTCTTGCACACTTTCGCTGTACACGGAGAAAAAAAAAATCGGTTTTTAGAACTAAACTTCGGCGTTCGGTTACAGTAACCAAATTTTCGGCTCTGAGTACCGAGCTTCAATTAGGAGTAGGTACCGAAGGTTTCGGTAAGTGTGACTAATACTATGACTCACATTTCGTTCCTACTGAACCACTTCGGTACTCCTAACTGAAGTTCGGTACTCACAACTGAAAACTTCGGTTACTGGAACCAAACACCTTCGGTCCTTTGGTATTCCATATAAACCGAAGTTTTTTTCTCCGTGTAGGTAAGCGATTTAATCCACCCAGCTGGCTGATCATTTACTTTATCGTTAAACCGATCGCGTTAAGACTGTATATGAGTGATTCTATTGGTCGAAAATTGTAAAACTTGGCCCTTGCTATGCGGTAACCATATCGTCAAAGTGCCCGCTATTTAAAGTTTACTCGAGAGTAGCCTTTATATAACGGGACTCATAACGATGAACGATGGTTACCATAGCAACGGCCAAGATTTACAATTTTCGACCAACAGCATCACTCATAGACAGTCATAACGATCGCTTTAACGACAAAGTAAATGATCAGCCCGCTGACCTGCTGCACATTTCAATGTGAGTATATCTGAATAACATATAGAATCTTATGGAGAAAATGAAAATATGATATGCTTATCGTTTTATGTGAGAAAAGTGTGACCAGATCAGCGATGATGGCCAAAAATCCGTTCCTGATCAAAACGTATTTAAAGGTATGAAAGATGAAAGGATAATTTTAAGGGTCGATTCAGATGTAAAAACCTGCACAAAAACGATTTATAACACGACAAACTTACGAAATCCAATCCTACATGCATGAATATTTTTTGGAATGCGCGTAGTGGTGGCTTAGGGCAGTAACAATGGGAGATTCGTATCTGAATGGAGCTGTTGCAAACTTTTGCTACAGGCTTAACAATGGTTGATTAAGGGGTAGTACCCTGTAAAAATAACGATTAGCGCACTAAAAAATCACGAAATCCACTCCTAAACTCACAAAATGCTTTTAAATGCGAGACCGTAATGGCGGCCGATGCCGCGGTTTTCTTATGGCAATTATATGCTTCTTCTTCTTCTTGTGTGGTGTTGCGAGAACACCTCGTGTTGATAGCGCTGATTGAAGATAGGGAACCCCAATGAAAACCGCGGCCCCGGCCGCCATTACGATCTCGCGTTTAAAAGCATTTTGTGAGTTTAGGAGTGGATTTCGTAATTTTTTAGTGCGCTAATCGTCATTTTTACAGGGTACTACCCCTCAATCAACTCCCTCAATCAACTATTAATAAAAGCCTCTAGCAAAAGTTTGCAACAGCTCCATTCCGTCACTCTCTCTTTATGTTGACATGGAATATTTTACAGAGTAATTAGACACCAGAGTAGTGTTCCACATCCGATCAATGGTACCGAGACAACTGGTGACATCCGTGTCAAAGGAAAGTCGTCCCTTAATGGTCACTTCTCGATGGAGTTTCAGTATTATTAGATGGGAATCTACCATTATTAGTTCCAAACGCCGCGCCACCACTACGCTCGCGCATTTAAAAGCATTTTATTAGTTTATGCATAT
Organism: Trialeurodes vaporariorum; assembly: GCA_011764245.1. Taxonomy (NCBI): domain Eukaryota; kingdom Metazoa; phylum Arthropoda; class Insecta; order Hemiptera; family Aleyrodidae; genus Trialeurodes; species Trialeurodes vaporariorum. The sequence continues at coordinate 47,782,151 of VMOF01000369.1, forward strand.
ATTTTGTGAGTTTTTAGTGCTACTGACGTTATTTTTGTAGGTTTTTACTTCTGAATCGACCCTTAACCCTTTATGTACCAAGCCCGAGGATACTCATTTTTCTCCTCCAGTCTATTTCACATTCTTTCCGTCTTCATTCCGGATAAACGCGACTATCATTGGAAACACTTACAAGATAAGATTTCTTCGGGCGCCTTCAATGTATCGTATAGGCAATTCCAACTCCCTTGAGTACAAACAGTTAACCACCTTTCCTACATAAACGGTAGAGTGGCTTTCTTTTGAAGTAACCTGGCCGTTAGAGGGTTAAATCGCTTACGACAAAAATGTGCAGCAGCTCCATTTTACGAATTAAAAATCAAGATTATAAACCATTAATAGCAGATGGCTTAAAATTGAGAAAAACCATTCAACTAAAAGTGAGTCAAATAACTAGGTTTCTTCAAAGCGTGCAAATGTGCAAGTGTGTAAGTGCAGTGCCACAGCTTCATTTTACGAATTAAAAATCAAGATTATAAACCATTAATAGCAAGACAACTTAAATGTGTGAAAAACCATCTATTGTAAAGCTGAAAGTGATTCAAATAACAAGGCTCCTGCAAGCGAATATCTTATCTAAAATGGTTTTTTTTTTTTTTTTTTTTTTTTTTTTTTTTTTTTTTTTTAAATAAAACAAAAACAACAACTTTATATTTGTCCAGAAAAATATATATGTTTCAATCCAGTGTGCGCGAGCCATCTGCCTCGAGCTGAAACACAAAGTTGAGAACTTGCAGGCATCGATTGAAGGTGACATAGATGCTGTTTGTCTGTTTACACGCTAATCAACAACACCATCTGCTCAAGTTTACTCAACCCGTCCACATACGTCCATAATGAAGGTCTAAGTGGATGAAGGTGGTAACCCTTTGAACCCGAGCTATTTTACCAATCGGAGTTCGTTACGAGAAGGGATGGATGGGGTCTGAAAATACCCCCAAAACAGTTTTTCAACTCCCCCCCCCCCCTCTTTGGAATCTTAAGGTAGGGTTAACAAATATTTTAAAATTAAACTTTTCTTCTTCTTCGCCTTCTTTTTTTTTATTAAATTTCCTACTTGGGTCTATAATGCATGATCTGAACCTAGCTTTTAAGCTGCTATTATCAAGGTGCATCTAATTTGTCAATAATGTACGTCCAAACTCAGAACTTTTAAGTCGTTTCCTTCAATCCCTCCATCATACACTTAGTCCTTCAATTATGGACATCGATTAACACGGGTTTATATGGAATTTCGAAAAAAATTAATTTGCACTTCAAATTGTACACGAGTACTTGCGTTGAAAAAAGTTTCCTGTTGCCGTAACCGGGCGTCTTTTTTCCTTCACCGGAATTTCTGTTACTTTAACAAGAAATTCCTGTAATTTCATCAGGAATTCCTGTTGAAGTAACGGAAATTTCTATTGCAATATTAGGGATTCCGGTTAAGTAAGTACTAAGCAGACGTCCTGTTGAATTAACAGGCAAATTTTTCTAGTGTGTGACTGTGTGTGACATATTGCGAGACTCTTTCTCATGCAGGGACTCGAGAATGACCCTACTTGAGTAATCTACCGCTGCGACCAAACTCTTTGAACTCAAGCGCGAAGGAGGCGCTTTTCTGCGATGAGTCACGGTCTATTCCCGCTGGTGGTGATGTCTCGCTAAATACTTATTTACATTGGGAAAAAAAGGAAAAGGTAAGACGTGAATAATGAACAAATCTTGTTTGAACCATTCGAATTCGCATTTGGAATCGACCTCAACCTTCGATGGAGATGCGTGAATTTCGCATCGAGACATCTAGAAAATACGTGATGATATCCCCCCATGGATTATGATTACATAACGTTCAGCGCGCATTGTATAATATTGTTTGGGTTGAATGGAAGAAAAAAATTCCTGCCTTTCCTCCTTCCTTTTAGCACGTGCTACCGAACACTCTTCGTGTTTGTACTTAACATTCCTTTTCCTTTTTATACAGTTAAATCGTTGATTTATTTTCCAGTGTCGTTCAAGGAAGGAGATCAAAACCAATCGGCAGCGCATGAGCACAGTCCGTGGGCGGGGGGGGGGGACTTTGGGGGTGCCAAGAGACCTGTCTCATAGCGAGTCATCCCCCCCCCCCCTTCGTAGATCCAAACATTAAATCTCAGAAAAAAGTGATCGTTTAATGTGTTATTGCGTATGATTCTGATGAGGAAAACTGGAGAACTGGGTTTTCTTTATAATTATCTATCTAACAATCACAGCGTAGGTATAGTCTAATTTTATCGTCAGATGATTAAGAGAATCTACTCCAACACTATATGCATACTTGCACAGCAACACTCTGAAATCGGATTTTTTCAGCTCAACGAGTACACTCTGTTGTGATCGGCCTTTTACCCAAATATACTCTTCAATGGGGCTCTTGCAATTTTTTTTTTGCGGTGGGGGGGACTTTGGGGGTGCCAAGAGACCTGTCTCATAGCGAGTCATCCCCCCCCTTTGTAGATCCAAACATTAAATCTCAGAAAAATGTGATCGTTTAATGTGTTATTGCGTATGATTCTGATGAGGAAAACTGGAGAACTGGGTTTTCTTTATAATTATCTATCTAACAATCACAGCGTAGGTATAGTCTAATTTTATCGTCAGATGATTAAGAGAATCTACTCCAACACTATTTGCATACTTGCACAGCAACACTCTGAAATCGGATTTTTTCAGCTCAACGAGTACACTCTGTTGTGATCGGCCTTTTACCCAAATATACTCTTCAATGGGGCTCTTGCAATTTTTTTTTTGCGGTGGGGGGGACTTTGGGGGTGCCAAGAGACCTGTCTCATAGCGAGTCAGCCCCCCCCCCTTTGTAGATCCAAACATTAAATCTCAGAAAAAAGTGATCGTTTAATGTGTTATTGCGTATGATTCTGATGAGGAAAACTGGAGAACTGGGTTTTCTTTATAATTATCTATCTAACAATCACAGCGTAGGTATAGTCTAATTTTGTCGTCAAATGATTAAGAGAATCTACTCCAACACTACAGGGTGTTTCACATAACCTGCTCACTATGGTTTTCTTGAACGGGTGACGATAAAAAAATCTGAAAAAATCGGTTTTATAGTAACTCGGACCTGAAGTTTCATTTAAAAATACTGCCATAACCCAAAATTTGGTTTTTGGGGGGTTTTCAGGGGGGGTGCCCCCCTTATCTCGAGATTTTCAAATAGCAACCCCTATCTTGTGATACTTCGTTTGAAAGAGGGTAAAATTCTAAGCATTTTGGCTTAAACCGGAAGTCGATATCTTATTTCGTTTTCGAGATATCGAAGGTCAAAGATCGATATAGGACCCATTTTCGAAAATTCTTAACTCCTACAAAAAAAGTCGTAAAACAAAAAACTGCACATGTAAAATGCTCTACTTGATGAGTACTTTCAAGAAAAAAATACAAATTCACAATCAAATAAACCGGAAGTCGACTTTTAGGCACCTTAACATTTTTGTCGGGAAAACCCCCATTTCTCAAAATTTTCAAATGGCAACCCCTATCTTTTAATACCTCATTCGAAAAGGCGTAAAAAGTTGTGCATTTTGGCGCAATCAAAAGTCCGATATCATTTTTCTAGATCGATATATCGAAACTCGAAGTTCGATTTAGACCATTTTTCGACCCTGTAAAAAACTGATCCTATCGTGTGATACATCATTCAAAAGCACATAAAAAACCAAGAATTTTAGTGCAAACCGGAAGTCAATACCTTTTTTCGCGGTCGAGATATCGCAAGTCAAAGTTTAAGGTAAGCCCTAACCAAAGACTAAACTTTGACTTGCGATATCTCGACCGCAAAAAAAGGTATTGACTTCCGGTTTGCACTAAAATTCTTGGTTTTTTATGTGCTTTTGAATGATGTATCACACGATAGGATCAGTTTTTTACAGGGTCGAAAAATGGTCTAAATCGAACTTCGAGTTTCGATATATCGATCTAGAAAAATGATATCGGACTTTTGATTGCGCCAAAATGCACAACTTTTTACGCCTTTTCGAATGAGGTATTAAAAGATAGGGGTTGCCATTTGAAAATTTTGAGAAATGGGGGTTTTCCCGACAAAAATGTTAAGGTGCCTAAAAGTCGACTTCCGGTTTATTTGATTGTGAATTTGTATTTTTTTCTTGAAAGTACTCATCAAGTAGAGCATTTTACATGTGCAGTTTTTTGTTTTACGACTTTTTTTGTAGGAGTTAAGAATTTTCGAAAATGGGTCCTATATCGATCTTTGACCTTCGATATCTCGAAAACGAAATAAGATATCGACTTCCGGTTTAAGCCAAAATGCTTAGAATTTTACCCTCTTTCAAACGAAGTATCACAAGATAGGGGTTGCTATTTGAAAATCTCGAGATAAGGGGGGCACCCCCCCTGAAAACCCCCCAAAAACCAAATTTTGGGTTATGGCAGTATTTTTAAATGAAACTTCAGGTCCGAGTTACTATAAAACCGATTTTTTCAGATTTTTTTATCGTCACCCGTTCAAGAAAACCATAGTGAGCAGGTTATGTGAAACACCCTGTATATGCATACTTGCACAGCAACACTCTGAAATCGGATTTTTTCAGCTCAACGAGTACACTCTGTTGTGATCGGCCTTTCACCCAAATATACTCTTCAATGGGGCTCTTGCAATTTTTTGTTGCGGTGGGGGGGGGGACTTTGGGGGTGCCAAGAGACCTGTCTCATAGCGAGTCATCCCCCCCCCCCCCCTTTGTAGATCCAAACATTAAATCTCAGAAAAAAGTGATCGTTTAATGTGTTATTGCGTATGATTCTGATGAGGAAAACTGGAGAACTGGGTTTTCTTTATAATTATCTATCTAACAATCACAGCGTAGGTATAGTATAATTTTATCGTCAGATGATTAAGAGAAACCACTCCAACACTATATGCATACTTGCACAGCAACACTGAAATCGGATTTTTTCAGCTCAACGAGTACACGCTGTTGTGATCGGCCTTTTACCCAAATATACTCTTCAATGGGGCTCTTGCAATTTTTTGTTGAGAGCATATCTATGAATGGTTCAATTAGAAGTAAAAACCAGCAAAAATCACAAGAATCAAACTGTAAAAGTTAAAATGGGTCTGTCGCAAACTTTTGCTACAGCGCTATAGAGTGTGCAATCTAATGTAAAATCGCCTGAAAAGTCCAATGATGGCATCAGAAAACAATAAAATGCAATAATAAACTCACAAAATGCGTTAAATGAAATCCAAGATGGCGGCAAAATATCGAGCAATCTGCATGCATGCACCTTGAACATTCAAGGATAGCCAACCTCACAATATCCATCACAACCAATCACAACGTAAATAAACACATAACCTCTACCTGCAGTGAGGTTGTCAAAAATGGCAATCCTTGGATGATCACGGTGCATACATTCAGATTCCTCGATATTTTGCCGCCATCTTGGATTTCAATAAACGCCTCTTGTGAGTTTAATATTGTATTTATTGACTTTATGATGCCACCAATGGACTTTTCAGGCGATTTTACATTCGAGTGAACACTTTTTATCGCTGTAGCAAAAGTTTTCAACAGACCCATTCAATAATAAACTCAGAAAGCAGCTATAACGAAAAGATCGTGGTGGCGGTTCAACGCAGGTACCATGGGAGATTCCTGTCTAATTTGTCTCTTTCTCTACAGAGATATGTCTCAAATTAGATAAGAATCTCCCATGGTACCTGCATATCTCCGCTACTAATCCCGATTCTGAGAGTGAATTTCGTGATTTTTTTAGTGTACTCATCGTCATTTTTACAGGTTTTTATGCAAGAATCAACTCTTCGATCCTTTACAGGTTTTTATGCAAGAATCAACTCTTCGAGCCCCTGTAGCAAAAGTTTGCAAGAGCCCCATTATTATAAATAAAAGACAAGCGATTTATCAACGGCACCTGACTTTAAATGTCTGCAGATGACAATGCTGATACTAATGCTGATACTAATTGAGCCGTCATTTCTGTCATCAGCTGTCAACTGGTGATTGATCGTTGGCGCTTAATTATGTCGAGTAGCTCTGCTTGAGACGAGCGCTTTATTATAACAAGTTGTAATTATACGTGTCCGTTGAGTAAATATAGTAAATACTATGACCCTGCTTAGTGCTTACCCCTCCCCCTCCCCCCTTCCCCTTCCCCTCCCCCTCCCCCTCCCCTCGCCATCCACCATTCATTCAGTACTCTCAAAGGCTGGTCACACTCAACATTCGCGCTACTACTATTTCCGTGGACAGGCGGGCGTCGCGTCGCGTCGGAGGGAGCTTATACGCATGCGCGAGCTTAAAACAAGCTTGCCAGTTTTTTATATATATAAAAAAAAAAAAAATCAAATAAAAGAAAATACAAAATACAAAATTGCCTGGAATTATTGATTCTCTAGAGCCGTCTTTTTTTATTCGTTCGTGAATCGCAGAATTTTACAAGAAGTCTGATGGAAGACTGCGTGGACGCAGTTGTGAACGAGAAACAAAAGTTGAATTTTCGGGGTTTTTTGGTACAATTTGTCACGAAAATTAATTTTGAGCCCAATTTTGACCCCCTCCCCCAAAATAAAAAAAAAAAAAAAAAAAAAATCTGTTAAAAATCTGTAAAAAAATCGGCCACAAAGGGCTTCAAGCCTCCGCCTCTTATAGTGGCCAAAAATCGCGCTCGCAGTGGTTCGCACCGTTTGCAGAACAAACTCCATAAGATTTTGTGTGAACGACTGCGAACATGAAAAAAAGACAGAGCATCTTTATTCCAGAGACAAATGGAGACCCAGCACAAAGCTTGCGACAGGTCCGCATTTTTCCAGTTCAATTTTAGTCGGAACTCATCGGAACAACAGTCAACTATAGCCTACTGTTGAGTTGACTGATTAGCGCCTGATTTGCATTCGCCAAGCAAAACCTGTTTCCGTTTCCGGGTCCGTGGACCAATCACAGCCTTTCGTTGAGCTTCCTGCTTCACCATTCAACAGTAGACAATTTTTATCGTTGCAGCCGGTGACCTCCGAACAAAATGAGCACACGAAAACTTGCCTCACTTTTTTAACACGGGAAGGAAACGGTGTGTGTGCTGGGTCTCTATTTGTCTCTGCTTTACCCTTTCTCCATTGACAAATGTAAATTAGACATAGATAAAAAAAAGGATAAAACCATCAAACCTACTTTCTTTCTCTACTTTTACAATCAATGGATCAAAGGGGAAATGCAAGAAAAATAAGAAAATCCGGATGGGCCAGTTAATGCCATTATAAAATGTCTTTTAAAAGCGCGGCTACTCCACGCGAATGGCAAGGCAAAGGCAATTGAACAGAGCGGAGGGAGAACAAGCTCGACTTTGTTTATACACTCACCGCGATCGTGCTAAAAAGCCCTCCGGTCTTCATCAGTCAAAGAAATACTATTTACGATTTGTTGTTCGCGTTTTGTTCTCTTTGCGTTAATGCACTTGTAAGTACAACTTGTAATAATTACATGCGGATTCCTTCGATCACATTAACGTAATCATCATTTTTCACTAAGACGTTCGCCGATCGATGTGTCTTTTGCATGATTAATGCAACTATATATTCCCGCGGATTCAAAAATAACCAGTGTATCCTGGCAAATACTACCTCCGCGAATAGGTATGATGCGCAATTAGTCTGAGAGTTAGGACAAGTTTTGGACTTTGTTTGCCTGCCGTCCCTTGAAGAAGAATGTCGATGCGGTAATGACTTTGTTTTTGCCTTGTCGATTTTACCCTCCTCCTTCCAGTGTTGACGAATTTGGCGGGAAATTCAAAAATTTTACGATGAGATAAATGGGGTTAATGCGTATAGTTATATGCAAAACCGGCAGCTCTGCTTCTTGTACGATTGCCAGACAGGGCCGGATTTACATTTTTAGCGCCCCTAGGCTGAGCTTTGGCTGGCGCCCCTAAAAGTAAGCACTCTCGTGGGGGGGGGGGGGGGGGGGGGGTCCCAGACTTCCCGGCCCGCCAGACTGGAAGGAGGCTGTTAGGTGTTAGGAATATTTTTCAAATTCACCAGTAAAAAACACGATTTTAAACATGTGTGTGGTACCCAGTTACGTTACGAAAATTTTGACGCTAGAAAAAAGCTGGTTTTGGAAAAAAAGAAGTGACGAAAGATCGAATAATAAAAATATTAATAATAAAAAAAAATCTCCTTTACTCACTATTTTACATCGGTTTCTTTCTTGCTTTTCTGTTTGCAAAATCATCGATTACGTCTTCATAATCAATCAGGCTTGTGATGCGCTGCTCAATGGTGAGTAGAGCGAGTCCCGTGAGTCTATCTGTTCCCATCGTTGATCGGAGGTAATTCTTGACCCGACGCAAGGTAGAGAAAGAACGCTCTCCAGAACAGTTGGTTACTGGTGTAGACAGAATCATGCGGAGGGCTATGTCGACGTTTGGGTAAATTTCTAAAACATCACTGTCATAAAGAAATTTATAAAGTCCTCGTAGACTTGCTGTTTTCTTTATCAGTTTATCGCCTTTCTTCTCCCATAAAGACGAGCCACACTGATTCAAGAAGGCTTTAAGGTGCGATGATTCGTCATCTAATGTTGGTTCAAGATCATTTGGATATAAGGCTACAAGCTCAGCAGCTTTCTTTGAAATATTAGCAGAATCCTGTATTTCGATATCCTCAAAAAAGCCAAATTTGGAGTGCAGATCATTGTACTTATCAGCACGACTACGTAATTCTACGCTCAAAGTGTCCAATATTATGTTGAATGTATTAATTCTGAAATCTTCTCGTCCACTGAAAGAAACTTCACCCTCTCGAGACTCGCCGAACTTAAGTTTTCGCTTTGGGCGTCTTTTTTTGTCGTACTGATACTCGGTCACGCTTGATTTTTCCTTCGCCAAAGTTTCTAAGCGGTCGTAATCTTCGCGCAAATTTGACACGTAGTCGGAAAGGGCACTGTACTGACGTTTCATTTCTCCGAGATCTATGACTTGACTTTGAAGTTTTTTGCTCACTTTATTGAATGTTTCTAAAATACTCCCCCAAATGGTGACCATCAAGGCTGTTTCTAAGGAGTTCAATTTATCTTTTAGGCAACGGGCCTCATGCCTGGTATCGCCTGGTTGGTGCTCATCATTAGCAATTTCGTCAAGAGAGTTAATCACTCCGGTCCAATCTTTAACGAGGGTAAGACAAGCATCATGTCGAGCTGCCCATCTTGTTTTTGAGAGGCTGTGGAGGACTCGAGTGCAGTTCTTACAAAGCACTTCCCATCGTTTCGTAGAGCAAGAGAAAAAATTGTAAAGCTCTTGCAGGAGAAAGAAAAACGCTATGGCCGTAACACAAGACTCAACAGCCGAGGAACCTACAAGATTCAGAGAATGAGCCGCACACGGCACATATGCAGCATGGGAACATAATTCCTTGATTCGCGCCTGAACGCCGGAGTAGACACCCGACATATTCGATGCATTATCATATGATTGTCCTCTACAATTTGAGACATCCAAGTCACACTCTTTGAACACTTTTATCACTGTTTCGACTATTTCCTCAGCTTTGTGGCCAATGTTGGGCAAAAAACACAGGAACCTTTCGACTGGCTCCCCATTCCTCACGTACCTCAGTATGAAAGTGAGTTCATCCGTGTGTGAAATATCGGGAGTCGAATCCAAAACAATGCCAAAATACCTAACATCTTTTGCCTCTTTCAATATAATGGTTTTCACTTTTTGAGCCATAAGTAAAATAATTTCCTCAGAGACTGTGGATGATAGGTATGAAGTGTGCCCTGAACCAACATTGCCATAACGGTCTATATGCCTTTTAAGAAACGGGTCAAACTCTGATAGAAATTCCAGTGAACCAATATAATTGCCCTTTGATCCTGATTCTTCTCCTATTTTCTCATTTGAGCCCCTGAATGCCAGGCCGTAGATAGCTAAAAATTTCACAGCCGCGAAAACTCTTCTTAACACATCCCTCCAGTAGCTTGCTTCCTTTTCTATCTGTTCAAGTAGGTATGAATTTACAATTCCTTTCGTATTCGCTCGGATTTTAAAGTTTCCCAGACTTGTTTTGTGGCCGCGGGAATTTTCATGCTCCTTTAAACGATGGGATGCATTTTTCCAGTCATTATATCCGGTCACAAATGGTTTATCTGAATTCGCGGGTGATCCGAACAACATACAAGGAACGCAGTAAACACAACCCTTAGATTGAGAATACACCAACCACGATCTATTTTGGGTTTCACCATTGAGCAATGTTCTCGTGAACATACTTTTCGAGGTATACCGTGCTTGATCTGAGTAAATTCTTTTCGATGCACTGAAATCAACGTCACAATTTTGTGACACACCGTGAACCACGACGTAATCGCGAAGATTTTCGTCGATTTTCCACAGCGCTGGATCAGAAAGAAAAACCGCACCCCTCGAATTCTCCCCCGATTCAATATCACTGTCGAGTTTTTCCTCCGAAACTCCGACTCCGACACCCTTTACAGCCTCACTGTCCTTTTCATTATCACCCGACGCACGAGTGCTAGGACCAGGGTCAACCGTTGGAGGAACGTCGCGATCGCGATTTTCGGTGTTTTCTGTAACGGAATCGCGTTTTTTTTTATCACCACCAACAAAGAACGCTGAAATTTTAGGAACATTTTTCAGAGCCTCGGCCTCACTTTTTTCCCGGGCCTCTCTTCTTTTTTTGAATTCATTTCCGCTAGGTTTTGAGCTCATTTTGACGGCGCGGCGCGGAGGGCTTGTCACTTGTCAGTTGTCATCACGGACATACAGCGACAACTAAATCTGACCCAAGCGCGCTCCGTACAAACTGGCGATATGAGACACAATGTAGTCATGAGTCATGTGAAAGGAATTTTATCATAGTCTGCTCACTGCTGACTCAAAATATTGCAGAGTGGAGAGCCGAGATAAGATGGCAGTGCCAGTGTATACGACGAAAGGGATCTAATTTCCAATAGTGAGCCGCCGCGCCGCGCCGGGTGGAAATGCCGTGAGGCGCGGCGCGCCCGAACTTCGTCAGCACGCAGGCGGACAGACCAGTTGTTATCAGTGCATAATGCACTGATAACTGGAGAACTGATAACAAAGAAAAGAATGCACTGTGCATTCTTTTCTTTGCGCCTTTGTTCAAGTAAGAAAAAGATACCACAACATAGACATTTTTAAAAAAAGAGGTTCTTTTACATTTTGAAAGAAATTCTCCAAAATTTTGCGCCCCTCAGAATGTTGCGCCCTAGGCTATAGCCTATGTAGCCTAATGGCAAATCCGGCCCTGTTGCCAGAGGCAGGAATATACTACTTTCTGGCAACCGTGCTAGTGCGTATGTAGTGAGCAGACGAGCACTTTATAATCGTGATTCGTTGACCGTAAGCCTTTCAAGGTTACGTGAATTGTCGATGTATCGATGTATTGATGAGTGGACAGGGCAATGGGGCTCTTGCAAACTTATGCTGTAAGCAATGGGGCAGTTGCAAGGGTCTGAAATGTTGCGGTTTTTACATAGAAAATGAAAGTCCTTGCTGAGCTGAGAACAAAAATGCCTTTGGTTTCTAATAAAGTCCCATTGTTCCGAAGATGAGATTTTGGCCCAAAATACATTGTTTTAAATGGGAATTCCGCGTAGTGACGTCACTACGCCCACAATTTTCTACAACTTTGAACGTGATTATCTCCAAAGCCGGGGCACTTACGAAAAAACCAAAGGCACCATTGTTCTCAGCTCAACAAGTACTATCATTTTCTTAATAAAAAACACAACATTTCAGACCCTTGCAACTGCCCCATTAAAAAATTAATTAATTGAAATAATTAAAAATTAAAAATTAATTTATTGCTTGTGAAATCTGATGTGAAGACCAGCGAAAATTACGAAAATTACACCAAAAAGTCTAAAATTCAGTAACAAACTTAGATAACAGCTGTAAAGGCAATATCGTAATGGTGGACCATAGGACCGCAGGCATCGAGGGAGATTCCTGTCTAATTTATCACTTTCTCCACAGAAACACAAAGATATGTCTCAAATTAGATAGGAATCTCCCATGATACCTGCGGAGCTCCACCATTAAGCCCGATTCTGAGGGTGAATTTTGTGATTTTTTAGTGTTACTTACTCATCGTTATTTTTACAGGTTTCTATGCAATAATCAACTCACCAATCACATGTAGCAAAAGTTTACAGGAGCTCCATTGAACCGCTAATTGCAGAAACATAAGTGATCATTAAAACTTAAATTCACCGGAGGAATTATTTGGGGGAATCCTTGACAATTTCTGTCCTTGAATTTGGGGGAATCCTTTAACCCAAGGAAAATGTATGCTGCTACAAGTAAAAGATTCCTTGTTATGACAATGATTCTCCTTCATGCAATCAGAACTTTACTTTGCGCAAGGAAACCTGTCACAAGTAAACGCGTTCCATTGTTTTTAAAGAAGTGATTTCTCTCAGTGTGGGAGTGAATTGTGTGATTTCTTAGTGCGCTTATCGTTATTTTTTCTGAGTTTCACCTCATAATCAATTATTAATAAGCCTGTAGCAAAAGTTTAAAATAGCTCCATTGATTTGAGTTTTTTTCTCCGTATGTATCGAAAAATCTACTATCGATCTATCGATTTATGATGGACATAGCACTCACATTAATACTCACATCGACACATGATGCATAGCAGACTGTAGAATGAAGCTTTGCATCCTGAGAGTCGTTCAGTCGTTACGTAACCAGTCGAAGGCGACGATGATGCCGCCAGACTGCAGGTCAAAGTAGTGAAGTCGTGAATGCGTCTAATGCAAAATTTTGCTGTAGCAGTAAAGAGGGTCCATTCTAGAGTCAACTCAATTGAAAGTAATGTACAGAGCATCAGAGTTCCGAAAATGTGACTCACAAACTCAATAAATGCGTTTGAACGAATTAAACTTCAAAATGGCTATCTTATAGCGAATCAAAATGGGAGAATCCCATCTAACGTGACCGTTACTCGTCGATGAATCATTTTATTTAGCCTGGAGCGTCATTTCGACAAACTCTTGGTTGACCTGGGGGGGGGGGGGGACCTTTTCCTTGTTTGATGGTCTTCCACGCCTAATTGGCAGAAAATGTCCCCCTCTACATTCCGCTTTCCTAAGAGGGGATCTGATTACCGTTTTTTTTTTTTTTTGTTTTGTTTTTGTTTTTTTTTTGTTTTTTTTTGTGGGGGGGGGGGGTCTTTTATACGCCAAATTGAAAGATTTCCTACCAAACTTTCCTTTCTTTCTCCCGAAATCAATTATTTTCAGTGTTTCGTCCAAACCCTTTCAATTGGAGGGGGCAGTTGCATTGACTGAACTTTAGAGATCTGAAAAAACTCATTGATAAAAGCACGAACATTCCGGCTAATTTACTTTTTTTGCAGAATGCTAGTATGATTTCAATGAAAGTAAATCGCATTATTTATCTGCGTAACTTTAACGAAAGGTCAAGATCGTCGCTTCGAAAGGCATCGATGAACCTCATAGGACTGGACCAGGTACTTGTCTTTCGTAGGCTCGTATAGACCTGCGCGATGTTCGATGCATCGATTGAAGTTTCGATGTTTTTCCTGCAATCGAGTGGATTCGATGCTAGTATTGACGTCCATCGATGCATCGAAACTCGTTATTTATCGATATTGCAACTAAAAATAGACCTAAGTGTCATTTTATCTTAAACCATCTCAAAAGCATAACAAAAGATCATGATTTTCAGTGGTTTCTCATTTATGACTAGCTAAAATTTGTTTCGATGCATCGATAAAATATCGATTTTTTTGGACATCGAACTTTGATGCACAGAACTAGACATCGCACAAGCCTCGGCTTGTAGCATGTGCATATTTATATAGGAGTTGCTCCAACGTCTGAAGGTGGCATAGGCGGATACAGAAAAGTTTCTGTCCCTCTCTCCGGCCATTTGAACACATTTGTTAGAAAAGGATAGAAGAGGGGGCCATCAAGTGACTTTGGCTCCTATCACCGTCCTTTTCTAACGCACGCATTTAAACGGGGGAGGAAGAGAGACAGACGCATTCATGTAACCGCCC